>WEIT01008535.1:0-25121 GCA_013389985.1 Dryoscopus gambensis | reverse complement strand
GAGGGAAGGGAGTTGCATCTTCCATTCCAAGGGAGGCTCCTGCCTTCCCTTAACAGACATCTGTCTTTTCAAACCAAGACTAGTAGTCATGTAGATATGACTTTATTAAATAACAGTGACTGAGTGAACAACATAAGCCAAAATAACAACACAAGCTTTTCAGCTTGCCATCTGAAACAAAGAAAACAGAGGGAAGTGTTTGCCAAAGATGTGACAAATGGCCTTTTTCTCTGCTGTTTTTCTAGAAGCATTATTAACACAGAAAGCAAACACAAAGCCTTATAATATGCCAAACCACATCCATGCAAGATAACTTTGCATTCTGTACTACTTTTAAGACAAAATTCCAGCATAAGGCTGTCAAAATAATAGCTCCAAAGAGTCCATTTACATTTTCCTAGCAGCTAATGAATTGCCATGGAAAATGGCAGCAGGCAAGATTATGGGAAGCATCTTTAAATCCGTTTTTTCTCTTTTGAAACTATGAGCCCAGGTGCTTTGCTTGGGAGTGAAACACTCCCTTTTGGCTTCCAACAAAGACTGAAAGAATCCTAGTGTACCTTTTAAAAAAAAAAATCACGAAAGTGGTATTCATTTGTCACACACAAAGGGGAAATGAAAGGAAAAAGAGTGGGAGAAGACATATGGACAGTTTAACCTGCATTTTATAATGTCTAGAATAGGTGCTTAAAAGAAAACTACATGCAACAGGAAAGAGTATTTACTATAATTTTTTATATGCCAACAGTTACTCCGAGACTGCAAACCCGACAGAATGGAACTTCATGCAGTGCCTGGATTACAGCTGACTTGTACTCAAAAGCCTCTGTGCAAGACAATAACATATCCTAATTAGCTCTAATAAAAGCCGCTTTAAAGGTACAGCTCTTCGTAGCCCTCTTTTGACCTCTGAGCAAACAGAGGAGAATATGAATACTCAAAACAAATTAATTACATGACAAAATGCTTACCTTATATCCAAATAGTATAAACCAGTTCTGTCTTAACAGAGAAAATGGGA
Source organism: Dryoscopus gambensis (assembly GCA_013389985.1). Taxonomy (NCBI): domain Eukaryota; kingdom Metazoa; phylum Chordata; class Aves; order Passeriformes; family Malaconotidae; genus Dryoscopus; species Dryoscopus gambensis. The sequence goes on along the minus strand of WEIT01008535.1, from coordinate 24,100 downwards.
ATTGACCTTGCATAGTAAGAAAATGGGGTATAAAGACTGACTGCTTTTCGGATGGTGACACATGGTCTGGGTCTTCAGTTTACTTAGTCCAGGACATTTTGGTAAAATGATTGCAAAACTGTAATAGCAAAACCTAAATATCATTAAACTGATGAAGCACAGTTGATTAAACATTTAGCTAGCCAGAAGAACTTGGGGCACATGAATGTTGGTGACAAAGAAAAGCTTATGTAAAGTTGATGACCTGGGATACAACCTAGCCCGATTAGTAAGGGAACAGCACAGCACTTTCACAGGGAAACTAAAAAGAAATTTGGAGAGAGCAACTTAAAAATCCTCCTTCCTGAGAGTTTCCACTGTNGTTCAATCATCCAAAACTCCCAAGAAAAACTTTCTCACAACAGCTCCGGAGAAAGAACCCAACAAATGAACAAGGGTCTTACTGTCTGTGCTTCTCTTCTACAGTTACCATTGCCCCTTCTTTTCTTAATCACAGGCAATACACAAGATTCAAGTATTAAGGAATGAGTAAATTATCAAAGCAAATAGATTATGTCAGAACTGCAGAATACAGAAGCATGTCATGGCACTTAGGTCTGGACAAGCACCTCTGCCACATCCTTACTATGCAATGGGATAAAACCTGAGTGTACAACAATCCTTGCCCTCAGGAATAAACTCAAGTCCATTGCCTACATGGGAATGACAGTGTATTGTGGCAAGGTTGTTAAACTAAAAAAATTAAGAGAGCAGGACTGTGAGAACGTTACAACACAAAAGTATTCACTTAAGCACAACATCAACAGCTTGACAGGCCATGCCACATTCAACCTTTTTTCCTTTCCACCCAGTCTTTCCCCACAGCCAAAGTGTTTGTGAAGACAGCTATATCCAAAGGTATGTAGGAGTATCCAGGTGAGACAAAGGTAGAGAGCACTGAGAAAAAAAGATGACTTAATGTCATCTCGCTGCTGTTTCAGTCCCAGTTTTGCAATTACAGATAGCATCATTTTGATTGTATGCTCACAACACCTGGGATTCCAAGCCAGAGTCGTCTTTTATTTTTTTCCCTTTTCTGTTTTTCACAAAAAAAAGTCAAGTTTCTAGGGACTGCAGCATTAATTTCTAATGGCACATGCATCTTTCTTTTCAGCTGTCAAAAAAAAGGTAATCTGCTGAGAATTTGTGCTTCACTGCTTCCATTCTGTTATTTAACAATGGTAAATAAGGATCAACATTTGACTCCGCAGTCCGAGACCCTTATTATTGTCATGCTGTCTTCCACTGATCAATTCTACTGCAAAAGTAAGAATCTGAAGTGACACAAGTACATCTGAGGTCCAAACTGATTCATGTCTCATCTTCAGCCACATTTCAGTGGGCAGGAATTTAAGCAGTTTATGTTTATTACATACATTTTCCTCTCCACTGACAATTTTATAGAAAACTACTTTGCTTCCACGCTGATATTGGCCTAACACCCAAAAAGCACCTACTTCTGGATGAAGGATTATACACCTAAAATTTTGACCAAAAGACTTCTCTCAAGCCCAGCATAAAAATCAAGTTTGGACATTTTTGCACTCGTATGCATTTCAATCCATCCTCTACGATCGGTTCTTCTGGGCAATATCTTAGAAATTGCCATCTTGATGCTTCTAAAGGAGATCCTGTTTGTTGAAAAGCCCCCCTTTAAATTAAGTTTAGGATTGGGAGTGTATTTTCCATACTGCTTGTTCTTTCAGGAAACATCATCTAAAGGTCTAACTCTATTGACTGCAGTTCCTGTTTTGCCTGAGACTAAACTGGCCATTTTTGTTTTATTCATCAGGACTCATTCCCAGAAGCCTGCTTTAGCCAGCATCTGAATTACAGACTACCAGCAACACACAGCACAAGCATAACAGAGTTCCAACTAGTCTAGATACACCCTAAATTCCCTAATTCCTTCACAATGCTACAAACCTCTTGCATGACTTCAGACAAGTCATTTCACTGTACCTTAGTCATCTTCAACAATTGAAATACTTACACAAGCCTTTTACATACAAGTTACACATGCAACAGAAGCACAGACTTAAGTGCTCTGAGGTAAAGTTGCAGGGATTACTTTAATTATGTTTCTGAGAAAATTCTATTGAACAACTTCAGTGGATAACTTTCATCAAAAATTTGTATTCTGAACAACCCACCCAAGACAAAGTATGCTCCAACAAATGAGAAGAATCCTTATCCCCCACCCTCTCCTAATTGTCCTTACTTCTTTTGGGGAAACACAGGTTTCCCCCAAACACTGTCACTGTACTGAGCTATTTAGCCCATTCAGCTCCAGCTGGGGCCATCTGTCTAAGAAAAGGCAAAAACATTGCAGGCACTCATTCTTCACCTGATACCTACCTAGTCTCCAGTGATTTTCAAAGCCTTTCCTGAACCTTATATGATCTCACCAGTGAGTCGCATCTAGAGATCCCTCCTCAGAGCACTTGATCAGCCTCCCTTTAAAGTCATGGAATGCAAAGATGGGAGGGATATACTACTCTTGCCTCCTCCCCTCAAAAAAAAAAAAAGTGGTTTCAAACACATTGTGCTAGCACATGTCCTGCCTCAGCAGACTGTTTTGAGTTCTTCCACTTAATTGACAGTATCTTCGTGCTCCTGACCATAGTGCTATAGAGAGAAAAATAAAGCCCCAAGTATCCAGTGCTGGGCCCAAAACTCCAAAACCTTCTGAACAAAAGATAATAACGCCATAGTTAAAACCATGGTAAGTCATTAGAAACACTTCACTACTACTGAGACAGAAAACTTGGCATAGCACTAAAGTACAATGAACAAAGCAATAGAAAACACTCCCACAGCATTAAACACTGGGAACAAACACATACAGACAAATGATAGATTGTTCATGAAGCAGATTGCAATATTGTTTACAATTACAATCTCACCCTATTCTTCAAATGTTCTTCCTAACACTGCTGGCTGCTTGGCATTGTGTTTATAACAAACTTTCTTGAAGGTCAAATTGTACCAGAAAACTCTCCCAGGATTAACGGAAGTTTGCATACTTGTTAAGCACCTCACATCTCACACCACCAATCTATCAGAAGTACTGATTAAGAAGACTCCCCCACATAATTTTTCTACTTATAGTGATGCTTTTATTCAGTTAATTTAATGTTAATGGTATCCGCTTGATTCATCAGGATCTGGGTATAGGCATGATTGTATGGTTAGCTTTTCAATCTTTTTTAAAAATCATTGGGTGTAGAGCACAAATGTATCAAAAATCAGCAAGCCTTTTTTTTAATTAAAATTCTTACTGAAATTCAGTAAGTCTTAAGAAAGAGGCATTTCCATGGAATATTGGCATTTATATATTGTCAGTTTGATACAGAAATTCTCTTTCTAGTGTGAAAACAACTTAAAATATGCTCTGTAAGCCATTATATTGCATCTTGAGCTCTTCCTTGTAACCAAGACTCAAGGAAAATGTGTAAGCCTGATTTAGATTTCATGAATTAACTAAATAAATGCCAATAGAAAGAAAAAGAAATCATTTTTATTTGGTCAAAGAGAATTCAGGAAGCAAAACCAGTAAGAGACTTTATAAAGTATAATAACAGATTTAAAAAAATCTATTAAAGGACATCAATTAAGAACTTTTTAACATGTCAGCTAAGATGAAGACTTTGGGCATCCAAAAATCAGTAGAACGATCCCCTCGGGGAGTTGGATACAATATGTAGCAACTATGACTGAGGAGCTCATGAGTGAAAGGTAGGAAAAAAGGTCTTTTAATTTAAAAAATAATGTAGTTTTGCAGTCACAGAGAGGCCTCTGGACCCCAAATGTTTTTAAAATTAATAAGCATCTAAATTAATTAGAGCAGGACATACAGAAGTAAAATGAAGAAACAGAAAAAATACACAAGGATAACAACACAATATTGCAGGATAATCATAAAAGGAATGAAGGAAGAGAAAATGTCAGGGTTGGGGGTTTTTTTCAATTTACAATATACTGTAAATTTTTTTTTTTTTAAGCCTGAATGCCTTTTCCTGGTGTATCCCTACTGTAGCATTCTATTTGAGTTGCCAATGAGTTGCTTTGTGTCTTCCTGGCCTTACCAAGACTCAGTTCTCCATTACTACAGGGTCATATGATAACAGGCCATTGCTGTTGTGCAACCTTGAGAGAAGTAATGACAGAAGGAAATTCAGTAATTCAGTAATTCAGAAGGGAGTAACATACATGGCACATGTATAACCTCGTCCAATATCTTTTGGAACAGGCTTTACTGTAATTACAAATTACTTCTTCAAACTATTTTTTGCCTCCACTACTCCATTTTGGCAGCCACTTCAGAGTAGCTTTAGGAATACTCACTTTTATGGTCAGAAATGGAGTCACTCAGAAACTCTCTGGCAAAACAAGAGTCACACTAGAAAGAGCCATCAGCTGAATCTAACTTGATTTAATGAACCACTTTGGACTTAGCTTTCAAAGAACTGAAATTAAACCTTGCCTGATTTCCCAGTAGGTGGCTGGAAGCCTTGAGTATCAACATTTCCAAAGCTGGAGTAGCTAGCCATGAGGAGGCACTTCGGACATCCCCTTTACTTAAACTGTACCACTGCCAGAGATCCTGAAGCTTCTAATTATCTTGAATGCATGTGTCCAGAGGTTTTGACAGCTCTGGGAGTCTCTCACACCATGAGAAACCTGTTCGGGCTGCACAGCCTGAGCCACTCGAGGGTCCATTAGCCAGGCCAAGTAGTTTCGCACATACTGGTGATGTTTTTAGTATAGAATTAAATGTTGCAACAGAGCAGACCTGACAAGCAGGCTAATGCTGAAAAGGCAATATCGTGCTTTGCCTCATCTGCCTTCTTTACTGGATTTACATGGCAAGATGCTATCAGTGGGGTAGGCCACAGGTCTGTTTTGACCCATGATGGTAACTGATATCCCTGTCCTTACCTGGACCCACTAGATGTATCTTATTTGCTTCATTTCCAGTTGAAAAACGCGAGCGAGAGAGCAGCTGGGTGGACATCCAGCAGGCAAACAAGGTCAACTCACCCCATCTTCAGCGTGTTCTTTCCCATAAATCTATTTTTAAGAAGTGAGGGAGCTATTAAAGAAGCACAATTCCAAGAAAGACCTACAGCATGACTGAAATGATTCTTTTCTCATCCGTTACAGCTAAACTTTACCAAATTCAATAATCTTTTGATGAAAAATTGTAACTTTATAGTGGAAGGCACATATTTAACAGTCCTAGTAGCAGAAGTAGTACTACTGCTTACATTTACTAAGAATAATTAATTTCTAACAAGTAAAAACTGTTGACTGAAAGTTATTAACCAGGACCAACAACAGGATAATTTGTAACTATCAAAATTGTCCTAGCTACTTTTTTATAATGTAAAATATAATTTTCTTTTGAAGAATCCACAAGGTGGCCACAATTGCCTAGGAAACCCAGTTTCTAAAGCATACATTAAAAAACCTCAAAAATCTAATGCATGAAGCACCTAACATGAATTATATACCCAGGGCAATACTCATTCATTTTGAAATAGACCCACATGAGAACATCAAATCCAAGACTACTAAATGTTTCTCTAAGTCTGGTCTTGCATTTGGCCAGCTTCAGATACCCAAACAGGTTCAAGAGCCATAACTCATTTTGGTGCCTAGAGTAGCAGGGTCCAGCTTCTGGCACCCACTGACTGAGAAGCTAAAAGACCTTGTGGATCATGTGGGCATAATCACAGGATTGAAGCTTTTACTCATGCCTGTTCAGGCTCTTGCACTTAAGTTTTAAGCTAATATTTCAACTTAATATTCTGGACTTACACTTAAGTCACTCTGTTTATATTGTGGGTTTTTTCATTATTTTTGTGCACATCTTGTATACTCTATGCAATTTGGATCACTCCAACCACACAAACAGCACAGCTACAGAATATTTTTAAAAAGGTACATATAGTCCAAGTACAATGCAATTCCAATACTGAGACAGAATAAAACAGGGTAAGATGTTTATTTTGAAAAAGGTGCTGTGCATATGGACATACCAGTAAAGAGGACTGTGCAAGCATCCTCCCTAGCTTCCACTGCTGCTTTCCCAGATTTAAGAGGCTGCGGCTTTCCCAGATCTTCACCGTTATACACTTGGTCAACATAACTGCAGGGGTTGCTGCATCTCATACAAGGCTGTCAAACTGAGACTATTTTATTAAGATTTTGAAAAAAAGTTACAAAACTGGTCTAGACCACCTTGACAGAATTCAGCAAACAACTGGCAATGTGCCTCTCAGCTGGCATTTTGGCAGTGACCAGTGATTGGTGTAGCTGGCAAAGTCATGTCCCAAACTGTATGAACTGCAGGCGTGCATGCAGTTATTTTCCTGTTCTGCAGGATAAAATACACCTCCACGATAAATGAGCAAACAGATTTTATGCAGGTGAACGGCAGAAAGAAGAATTATGGCAGAGAGCTTCAGTGAAGTGGACAGCAGGTCCATCAGGCTGGGAGCAGGCAGAGCTGCCCGCTGCCATCTGCTTTCACTGGTGGCAGCACCAGTGGGGATGCTGCTGTCTGTGTGCAGCCTGTGCGCAGCCTGTGCAAACCAGGGCAGGGGAGAACAAGACCGGGAGTTAGGGACTGCCCAGCTTCCAGTGCTTCCTTTGGCCACCAGCTTGACCCCAACCTTGGAAAGCTGTTTTTGTGGTAAAGTTCATTTAGCATGAAGGGGTAAAGTCAGGAGTAAAATGCCTCTGCAAGCTGTATTATGGCAGTCTTGGTCAACTCCTTTTCCCCACAACCTCATAAACATTGATCTTGTCTCAAGCTTCCACACAGGACACTGTAGGATCTCTTCCATCTCCCAGCAGAGACACATGCATAGTGATGATACCTGAATATAACTGTAAGAAGACTTGGATGAAAAATGCTTATGCTAATACTGAAATGAGCCTTATTTTCCCTTCAGTTATACTTATTTAGCTCCTACTAAAAACAGCAGCTGCTAGTTACACACATCTCTCCTTTTCCCAGCTTCCTATGAGAACAGCAGTAACAGACCACTGCAACGTACTAACTACACCCTATGGTTTGGCATGGAGACTTCAGAGTTCTAAAGTAGCCTTTTCTTAAGTGACAATCTGGTTTAGTTGTCTGCTCTTTCTTTGCATCTCTCAGCATGCTTTCAGGTTTGTTCTTACATAATTCAAGCCTTTTATCTTGCACTTCCTTCTATTTTAAGCGAGTTAAGCACAAAACAACACAGATATGGAAAGAAGCAGAATTTTAAAATTTTCCTTTTAAAATTGTCCTTTTCAAATCAGGAATGATTTTGTTTGTCTACAGCAACCTAGTAATAACTTATTGGTGAATAAAAGACATGAAAGTTAGAAAACAATAGTATTTTACAAACCTCCATCAAAACAAGCAAGGAGACCCTTATGCACCATTAGTATCTCTGTAATGAGATAGCAGTGCACTCAGTGAATAGTGACATCACCAAAACTAGCTCTGTTTGCACTTGGTTTAAAGCAGGTAAGTAAAGTTAAAATCTCACTGTTCAGTGGGCACTATAGATCTTAGTCTTTTACTATATATGGAACCCAGGTAGATGGTTAATATCTTGAAACATGTCCCAAAGGAGAGAGCAAAATAAAATTGTGAGGGATAGAATTGCAGTTCTGTGTCCCACAAGTAAAATTCTTATTTAGTTAGTTTTTTTCAAAATATATTTATTGTCTTTCATAACTTGGAAGTAAAACCCAGACCTCAGTAGACTCAAATGATCACATGGGGAAAATATGCAGATATTGCATGCAACAGTAATGTTATAACAAAACTTCTGCTGTGTGGGGAAGATTATAGAAAGAAGGCAGTAATAAGGAAAATTGCCTTAGTAATACAAAGAAAGTCTCAACAGCCTGCTCCTTTTTAAGTCAGTGAAGGGGAGGTAAGGTTGGCTCTTGGCTGTACTCTGTTTTATGCGGTACAGCAGCTCCCAAACATGGATTAAGAAAGATAATCCCTAGTTTGTGATGACTCTCAGATTTCTGGGTACTTCACATCACCCCATGACTTTGATTTCCCATACAGATATGCTTTGCTGACAACAGATTTCAAATTTATTGAACAAAGTTATATTAAATAGTGGGTACACACAGCTATCATCTTCATCCTAAAGACTCAATAGTCTCTTGGATGGACTCAGTCCAAACAAAGAAGCAACCTGAGCATAAATATCCTAGGATGGTTGCAGAAGTCTCTGCAAACCAAGAGTGTGGGTGCTGGTCTGAGACATTTGTAACAGTTTATTTTAACAAAGGCATATACGTCAGCTACCCATACTTGGCCACATTTCTGGGGATATTTCTTCCACATGAGGGAATATACCATGAATTCAAATGCTGCAAACCAGTTTGTTTTTTTTTTCCTACCACCCATAACAACTGTGTATTTAGTTTCAAACAATTGTCCTCCACTTACAAAATTATTTTAATCAGTAGTGAGATGCCAACAACACTGATTCAACCAATATCACACAGAGCAAAAAACACTTGTTTAGAGTTTTGTGTTGCTGAAGTCCATGCTGTTAAGTGATTCTAAAAAGAATCCAGGGGCAAAGCTATCCTTAAGCAGCTCCACAGGAGCTGTAGGAATTCGCAGCTGCTTGTTCTAAATTCCCTTCCAGGGAAAGATGTTCACCATTAACCAGAATTTTGTTTAGATCTGGATACTCTCATACGCACATTTGAAAAGTAGGCATCTCATGGTCATCACAATTCACTATATGACAGAGGTAGCTGCCCCTGGTACTTAACAGAAACAAAACAAAACAAAAAACCCACCCCCTAAAAAAACAAACAAAAAAAATCAAAAGCTTCTAAACAATAAATTACTATCTAATAAGCATTTTCAGAGGGGTGAAGTCTAGCACTTTCTGGCATGAACATATGATCAAAATTATTAAATTACTCTAAGTTGATGCCTGTCACCTAGTTAGCTGTATGTGCAAGGTTTTAGCCTTCCACTCTGACTTCCAATGTGTTTTACTTTGCATTTAGAAAGCCTGCAAGTGCATACAGTGATTTTGGCTGATGATGCCTTTCTATGGCAATTGAATCACTTCAAACTGCATGCTCACTTAACTTCTGATAAGTTAACATAAAAACATCTTTCTTTGTCTGACTTCATCCCTGTGAGCTTGCTTCGGAACAGAAGGATTGATATTCTGAGGTGGGTATATAGGCTGCAACCTGTGAATCTAAGGTGAGTTTCTCTAGTGTCTGGAACACAGTATGTTTCTAAATCAAAGGACAGCTTTTCACTACAAAAGGCAACGGCTATTTTGGCCAAAAGCAGTATCAGTTGCTCATTATTTGGTTTTGTGAATCAGTAAAGAGTGTGAGTTAAACTGAAAAGTTTTAGACTGAGGTTCCTTTACAGAGTAGCCATGATGCCTGTGAAAGCCTCCCAAATGCCTGTAATGAATGTCAGTCTTCTGTGGAAATTGGGAAGTTCTGAATTTACAAAACCTGTCTCCTCGACCAGCGGAAGAGGTTAGCACCACAGGAACCATCTGGAGTGGGCTTGGCATCTTCCTAGGCAGTTAAAAGGAAGATCGCTATGTCTTACCATATTCTCTCAGCAGCATTCAGTTTCAAGCCTTTTTTTTTTTCATCCAAACAAATTTATCATAAAACCCTTGTGACAATTGTGAGCAAACATGAAAAAAAAAATCAAAAAAGTTCAGACCACCTGGCACAACAATTCTTCTCTGCCACTGATAACTGAGGAGCTGTTTAGTCTTCTGGCTCTCCTTTCTCTTATCTACTTCAGCTTATTCACTAAATGATCCCCTGCATTGGCCATCACAGATCTAAGATTACTAGAGTGTACTTCTGTCCCTTCCTTTTAGTATCTGTGGGCCTACTGCCCATTAATTTGTTAATTTTCCGGGGGTTTGGGGGGTTTTCTCCTTTAGTAATGTTACATTAACCACATTCACAAGCTCTTATAGCAAAAAAAAAAAAAAATCTTTTCACCTGTTTTAAGTGTATCTCCTCCAAAATCCAAATACCATACAGCTCCAGTAATAGCCCTATGATGTTAAACTTCACTCATCTTTTCCCTGTGACTAGTCCTTAGAGACATCTGCTTCCCCTTCATCAATTTAGTGGCCCCTCTCTGTTCCTCTACTACCCTTCCTGGGGTGTGGAAACTGGATGTGCACACAACTGCCAAGATTTGGGCACATTAATGTTGTACAGCTCAGCAAAACACAGAGCAGACACTCTCTGTCTTGTTCTCAACACCCTTCCTGATGATGCCAAACATTTTAACAACTTTTTTGACTGGTGCTGCTACAAACAAAACTGGTAATATTAGGGAATTGTTGATGATGACTCCAGGACCTTTACAAGTGCAGCTGTTAAATACCTAGTAGAACTCTCTCAGGGTGACATGCATGAGAGAGTTTGTGTCTGTAGTAGTCTGCAAATGGAATTGCAGCCTGTGTTCTCCTCAGCTCTGGCTTTCCTTGCTGAACAAATTCAAATCAAAATGTGATTCCTGACACAGTGATGTTGTCAGGAGAGGTAGCTGCAGTGTCACCTGCCTTTGTGTCCCGCCTAGACCACACAGGTGCAGAAAGCTGAAACAAAGTTCTTCAGGACTGGCAGCATCAGGCAGGCAGGTCTTGATGATGCAACCTTAACAGACTATGATAGACCTTTCCTTAACTGTCACCAGCTTTCTGCATTTTCCTTTCTGAACTACTGAGCACAGCTCAGATATTATTCTATGACACAGTATATATATCATATCATAGTAGTTTTGAAGTTACCATCTGTAGGGAACAAGGATATAAAGTTATTCCAAATTCCAATATTGCAAAATCTTTTCAGTGCTTTATTTTGAAAATTAATTAAATAAAACTGAAGTTACATTTAAAACTTCTGCCTTCTCACTGTCAGTCAGGTTGACTGAGTATTCACTGTACATCACTCTAAAATGTCAATGGCATGGTATTCTCCCGCCTTAGTGTCACCTCCTTGCTTCCTGCTATTCCTTTTTCTTCATGAGGAACAGGATCCCAAGAAAGCTTAATTCCTTTCACTAGAGTGAAAAAAAAATCATGGTTTTGAAAGGTCACTGTTATAACTGTTACATGTTATATGTTAAATGTTATAACTTCTCACAAGCCAATCACTTAATAGAAAATGGAACCCATTTAAAAAAACCTGATTCAAAGTATTTATATAGTATGCATTAACAAAGCATCCAATAATTTAGCTTTCTCCAGAATGGCTGAACTCATAGTAAAGCCAGTCAGATCATCATTACAGCAATTGCCAGAGGATTAGCTATCCCATACCTGAGGCTCATCACAAAGTACTATGAGGTTGCAAAAGCCATCCAACAACTGAGCTGAATTAAGTCAGTCTGTGTAAGAAAGTTAAAATGCATTGGCTACAGGAACAAAGCTGACAACGAGGAGCAGAAGTGAATTGTAAGTCAAAGTGAACAGAACAGAAACCTCTGGGTAGTACAGATGGGTCTTCAGCAGGAGAAACAAGGTTAGGAGAAAGTATTGACTGGTTTTTGCACAGCCATGTGAAAAAGCTGAAGCCCAGAGAAAAAGAGTCTGGGCATGGTGCCATGCCTTCCTGAGCTCAGAGGGCAGCCTGCCAGCCTATACTTCTAAGTCACAACAGATCTCTCTTGACAGCATGTCTGTGAAAGAGGAGTATTATTAATTCTCTCATTTTAAGAAGGCACAATCTTACTCTCCTCAGGGTTAAGGAAAGGCTGTAGGGAAATATGATTAGGATCTTATATTTTATTCAGTTCTGAATAAAATTTCCTATTTAATTTCAGTTCTGAATAAAATTTCCTATTTAAAGTAGGTCTCTCAGGATGTAAGATCTGGGAGGGGGGGAGGTTCATGGGGAGCCTGGTTTTGGTGGAAGAAAGGGAAGATGGAGGAAGAAATCTCCTGAGTGTTTTTTTTATTCAATCTTTTCATTCAATCTTCAGAGAAAAAAATTGGCATCAATTTTGATTTATCTCTTTGGGGAAAAAAATTTGTTGTGTTCTACTACATTATTTCAGCTTCAAAAATAAATGCCCACCCTCTTCATCTATAAATACCTATCCTTTGATTTTTCACAATATCAACACTTTGTGCAGAAAAAAATCAACTCAATGCCCTAAGAAAACAGAAGGAGGAGGGAGAATTTAAAAATACACATATATAAAGAAGTTTTACAGAATAAAACAATGTTGTTCTTCACTATCAATAACAACAACAAAGTATCTTGAAAAGGAATTTTATCCCTCTCATACCTCCAGAGCAACACAAAGCACTGATAAATATCCTCAGTGGGTACTTGTCTCTGCAGCTGCCCTGTTGTGGTATTGCCACTTCCTTGGAGAAGCATTTCCTCCCAGATGCACTGAGCAACTTAGACAGTGGCTGATTCAGCTGTCCCAATTTCTGAACAACACTCTGAATATCTTTCACAATAATCAGAAATAACTTTTATGCTTTATCCATAGCTAAAGTAATCAGGACCAGGGAGCATAGAATCACAGAACTGTGTAAGGGTTTAGGTTAGAAGGGAACTTTAGAGATCACGAACAGCAACCTTGCTGCCATGGGCAGGGGTATTTTTAGGTCAGACTGCTCAAAGCTGCATCCAACCTGACTTCAAACAGGTCCAGGGATAAGCTTTCTGCAACTTCTATGAGCATCCTGTTCCAGTGTCTCACCAACCTCATTGTAGTAAGTGTCCTCTTTCTAGCCAATCTAAATCAACCCTCTTTCAGTGTAAAGCCTTCCTCCTTGTTCTCCCTCATACTCCAGAGGCGGAAAGTCCCTTTTTTGTAGGCCCCTTTAGGTCCTGGAAGGCTGCTAGAAGGTCTCCCTGGAGACTCGTCTTCTCCAGGCTGAGTAACTACTCTCATAGAAGAAGTGTTCCATTCCTCTGATCATTTCTGTAGCCTCCCTCTAGACCCCTTCAAACAAACCCATGTTTTAGCTTGTACTTGGAACACCCAAGCAGGATGCACTACTCCAGGTGGGATTTCATAAGAGCGGAGCAGAGGGTGAGAATCACCTCCCTCAACCTGCTGGTCACCTCTTTTTATCCAGTTCAATTTATACAATTGGTTTTCTGGGCTGCCAGTGCACATTGCTGGCTCATTCTGTGAAGAATGCATAGAATTTGGAAAAGTTTGCACCATTTGAAAAACAATAGCAACAATACTTTCCATAAATATTCTAGCATGAAGTTATTCTGGGTTTCCAAATCCTATTTAGGTGCACAAGGAAGGGACTGTATTGCCCAGCGGCAACTGAAAGGACTGCAGCATACTCAGAGTGCTCAAAGCAACCATGACTTCTGTCCCAGCAGTCAAGTGCATATGTCAATGAACACCTACGGACATCTCAGTTAACCTAAGGTTTAACTGCAGTGCTAGATACTACAGTAAACATTCAACTGAATAGATTTACTGTAAAGTTTCATCTTCCAGAGATTTACAAACTTTATTTGGATAAGAGCATGCCTAAAGTTAAAGTTCAGAAGTTACTGTAGAGAGGAAGCAGTCACAAGTTTCTCTGTGAGAGGGAAATAACCCTATCAATTCTGCTAAATCCCACAAAGAAAACTACTTAATCAAAATGAAAGTAAGTACCAACTTAAGTTATTAGTACATGCTTCTAAGAAATATACACATATTCCATGGTGACAGTAACTTCCCACCAATAGCCTACATTAAAAACAATGACCTCTTGAATAGAATACATTTCAGCTGACACAGCTATGTTCACACACTGGAGTTTTAATATTTGTAAATATTAGGGTCTACATATGACAACCTGAATCTCCTAGGAAAAACTTCATTCACATACAAACACTTAATTTATACACAAGTCTCCAAGTCCTGTATGATTTTTACCAGCGAGAGCGAGAGAATCAGCCAAGCAATAATGTGGAACATGACAGGGTTTTATGAGCAACGGCAATAGCTTATAGAGCGTTAGTAAGTCTGCTATAGCTTATAGAAATAGTAAAGCAAAAATGCAATCAGGATGTAATTAAAGCAGTTAAAATTGATACAGGGTTACAGTCAAGAGTCTTGAGTTGGAAAAATCATGTCCTGCAATTTTTTTAATACCAAGTAATCCAGGTCACACCTGCCACACTATTGACTAATAAAACAGAATATCCTAATGCTGAGTTCAGTGAAGATTCAAGAAGGCTGGGAAACGAGGTCAAATACTCGCTTCTGCCCTGCTGAAGCCCCCTCTGGGACCTTTCCACCTGGACGCTTATGCACTTTTGGAAAAGGTATTGTAGCATCTATCCTCACCAGCCTTGACAGAAAACTGTGACTTGCCCCAGAAAACCAGGCACTAAATTTTTATGTAGAAGTGGAAGAAAGTTAAACACTCTACTTCACTGCTAGCTATAGGCATAGCAAATGTATAAGAAGATAGCCCAAAGAACACAAAATTTGATTCAGTGGTTTTGGTTATTGTAGCACTGAAGATGGGGACCAATTTATTTATCTTCTGGTTTTTGATCCATTGGTATCCACCCCCCTACACGGAAGCATAGACTAGGCTGGGTTAGAAGGGACCTTCAAAAGTTGACGAGTCCACTACCCCTGCAATGAGCAGGGACATTTTTCACCTACATTAGGTTGCTTAGAGTTTCATGCAACCTGATCTTCCATGCTTCCAGCAACGGGGCATCCACCACCTCTCTGAGCAACCTGGTCCAGTGTTTTACCACCCTCATTGTAAAAAACCTCTTCCTTATATCTTCCTAATCCAAATCAACTCCTCCAAGTTTAAAACCATTCCCCCTTGTCCCAAGGATATGGGCCCTACCAAAAAATGTGTGTCCATCTTTCTTATAAGCCCCTTTTAAGTGGTGAAAGGTTGCTATCAGATCTCCCTGAAATCTTGTCTTCTTCAGGTTGAACAATCCCAACTCCCTCAGCCTTTACTCATAGGAGAGGTGTTCTAGTATGTTTGCAATACAGGAAGTTCCCTACCACAGGAATAAAAAATAATCTGGTGCATTTAAATTTAAGGAGTAAGTATCAAAAATACAGGTACTGACAGATCAGCAAACCAGTGGCTCTTTAGGAACTTATGCACGAGAGCCATTATCAATGCAGCTCAATTCATAAAGTATCAGCAGGTGAGCTGACAGTCTTCACATCATCCAGTTCTTAAAAAACAAGGGCAGAAAGCAGGAAAAAAACCCTCCCGTGGATCCTTTTGTCTCAGTTAGTAGAGAACCAGGACTGCAGGTTTCACCATGGTGTATCATGGACTTGTAGGAAGAACTGAGTAGTGTCACGATTGTGATTCCGTCACAAGATCAGTGATTCTGTGCTTTGACTCTCAATTAATTGCCACGGAAAGAGGCAAACTTGTTGCTATTTCTGTGCTCCATTTCCATCACCTAACCTAGCATATGAGCCACTCTTCTGCTTTATTCATTCTACAGTAGTGCAGAACAAAAAGATAACTGTTTAGCTGGAACATCCAACTAATAGATTTAAGTGGTATGTACTGGCACGAAGGGTTTTAGAATAGAGTTGTATCAATTGATTAAGTCTACAGCTAATGTGATCCCTCAAGAAACAGACAGTAAGGCAAAGCAGCTTGTCTGAGCTCTTATGAAAATACAGCCTCAACCAAACAGATGCATGGAAGAATGACAGAGGAAAACAGGCCCCTCACACAGGACTGAAGGAAGACCATAGACACTTCTGGCAATTATGCACAAGAGAGTGGTGGATGGCACCTAGGGCTACAATAAATTATTTACCAAATGAACACATTTCAGGAAAACCTGAAAGCTACTGAGAAATTGCCAAGGGAATTTTTATGTTCAAGGAGGAGCCTTATATTCCAAAGGAGGAGCCTTATATTCCAAAAGGGCTGGAAAGAGACTGTCATCAACCTCAAAGCAAGTACAAAGGAGAATAAAGACTAAGGACTCTCCCAGAATTGCTCAGTAGATACCAAAAAACACATTCCCCAGTGAAGACAAAAAAAAAAAAGCCTTCTCAGTCTTCCTCAGAAGCCTTCCAACTTCTGCCCTGTGCCCCCTGCCCACACCAGAAAGCTCTGACCAAATGACAAGTGACTAGATGGCTCCAAGAAAGAGAATGGTGGAGACTGGGTCACAGGTACAGCTCTTATTCATGGTCTCAGTTGGGTGTCTCATGCTGCACTGAAGTGAATTGAACATTGCCTTCACCTGAGTATCTTCTTTAATCCTAAAAAGCTGCTCTTGAAACTTTCTAACACCAAAAAGTTAGCTCAGGTGCTCAAATAAGATAATTTTTATTAAAATGTTCTTAAAGAGATGAACTCCCATTTTTAAAAAAAGAAAAAAGTGAAACCAAAGAAGAAGGAAAATTTACCTCAGTAACTCAAGAAGCAGCAAGTTGGTGTCTCGGTAGAAACTAATCCAAAGGATATTGGCACACGAAAGCACTGTCCATTTTTGTAGAATACTACATCTCAAATGCACAGAAACAATTTACCAAACTGTGGAAAAAAGCCAGCAAACGATACAAAAAAGGTAGAGAAACAAAAGACTAAGAATTTAGTAAGAGGCTACTGACCTAAGACTGAAAAAAGAAAAAAAAAAAAAAATCATGCGAAAATGAAAGATGGCAACTGAGGGTAAAAACCAAGTTCCAGCACACTGGAGGTCAGTGGGCTGTTGTAATTCTAGAGGTCAGTGGGCTGAAATCAAAGGCTGAGGACAGTACTCTCTATGAAAAAAAAAAAAAACCCCTCATGCTCAGACTCTGGTTTTTCCTCCCTTCTCTGTACACCAAGAAACAAAACCTACTGAAAATACAGAGACTGACTGTATAAGAAACAATGACTTGTACACAAGTAAGGGCTTTTAGCAGGTGTGATGCTGCACTATGACCCAGAATAAAGTGATTTTGTCATTACACAAAGCTACACATCAAGGGAGGTTATAATCCTATGAAAGAATTTGACTTTATACAGCCATATTACTCAGAGGAATTAGTTAGTGCTTGATAACATTCTGCTTGCACTAAACATGCTCCGACCCTTTTCATCACCAGGCTGAGGTAAACTGTGGGTGCTGCAGAGGCAGATAGGCTCTTCCTGCTGCTGCTCCCAGTGCCCCATTGCTGGCACATTGGATTATGTGAAGAAAGCTGACACCAACCCCAAACACAGAGAATGGATAAGAAAAGAGACTGGGAAAATACTACATCAGTGAGAAAATATTACATCAGTGCTGACTTCTGTATAAAAGAAATTTATAAAGAGAAATTTACTCAAAATGCCACTTCCATCCTGTTGCATCTTGAAAAGTTGTACAGATTAGGATTTTCTGGACTGCCTATGTAGCTACTGGGGTAAAGACAGCACTTTTTCCCCATGCGTTCATTATTCCCATCCCCATGACTTTTATTGGAAGGACAGACACGAAGATACTGGACAGTGCAGAACATCACACACCCAAAAAGAGTTCAGAGAGAACATTTCCAGTGCCATATGGTGTCCAGCTCCACTGCTTACCTGAGGTGGATGCCTGGATGCTTTTCTCCTAACATGCATCCTTTCATTTCTGCGTGTGCTGTTACAGGTGTCCCTCTGAGCACCACATCGCAGCCATGAGAGCTGCCAGCAAGGGGACACCAACGCTGCTGAGCGGGCATACGGCACTCGTCACATTAGGCAGCACTTGTGATGCTACAAGACTGGACATAGGCTTCTGTTAAAATGAATCCTTGTCACCATCTGCTTCAGAGGGCAGGAAGAGGAGGTACTACTAGTTTGATAGAGTTTTTTCCACTCACAGAGGGGGACAGAAAGCTATCTTGGCTTGCCTACTCAGGGAAGTTAACCTAAGTGATTTCATTTTATAGGAGATAAAAAAGCTGAAAGTGTAGCAATATGCATTGCTGAGAAAAAAAGCCTTTGATCTGGAGGGTTCCTCTGGGCTGCTGAAGAGATACTTGTCCCTTCCCTACCCCAAAGATGTGCTTCTTAGCCATGTCTGTCTCACAAAGAACTTGGGCTTTAAAAAAAGCTTTCCAGGATACTGGAAGTAAAGGCTCAGAGGTTGTACACACATTAGGCTCCTCACCAAGCTCTGCTGATCAGGAGACTTTCAGACACCCTTTGAAAGAGATGTTCCTTTGCTTTCAAAGTAGCAACACGTCTCTGCAATTTTTGGCACCATATGCATCAAAAGTGAGAAAGTCAAAGCAGTAGGTGGAAAATTGAACCTCTTCTGAAAGCACCTTCCCTCAAAGAGAACACTTCCACTATTTCAGTTGTGTGCTTGTCCTCATCCAGGCCAGCCTGATAATCAGCATCTCTCTCAAGGAGACCTCACCAATGGGCTAGGGCAGAAGCTTCAATGGTGAAAACTCTGCTTTTGCCAGGTCCCTGCTGGGTATCACCAGGCTGGGCCAGTCTCATATGCGTGCACAGCTAAAATGGTCAGTGACAAATGAAGAAAGACACTTCATAAACAAATGGTGTACAACAAAACTAGATCCTGGTCTATACTATTTCCTTTCGCATCTGTTTGACCTTGATCTGTCTAGGTTTGATCAATTAATTTAGGGATTTTTTTTCACATATGAAAACAACACAAATGAACACTCTTGAGATCCAGCTGCTCATCAGCACATTAACTGAGTTTAGGAGTATTATTTAGTCAGCGCTTAACGCTTGCAGGGAAATGGAGAAAAATGTGTAACTGAAGGACTTTTTCAAGATGTTGTGTCACAGAAGAGATTTATTCCTGTCTTCAAAACTCCAAATCGCAAAAGCTTCAGTGTTCAGCCAACACTCACCCTGTGTTTCTCTTTGCCTTATCACTCCATCCCAATGTAAAAAGCATCAGTCAGCAACTTCTTTGCCAATAATTTGGCAAATGTTGTTCTCTGAAAATTAACACAAAAGGTTAAACGCAAACCTGGTTTCTGTTCTGTAAATAAACCGAAGTTCTATTTTGAACTAAAGAAACCAAAGCAGGAGCACAGTGGCTTTTATGTGACAGAACAGGACTTCAGACAAACTACAGTCTTTATTTTACCGACTGTACTGGATAAGACTGTTTTAGCCTCTCAGAAAATGAAACAAAATTGAATTTAATGCCGTTTAACTTGTTATCATACATATTTTTCTTCAGGGACAAATAAAATAAGGAGGGCTTCAACAGAGATACACTCGGGGGAGATAGAATGGAACGGGAAAGCACATGCAAGATGTCAGGATTTTTTTTTTTAAGCTATAAATAAGCAGCAAGTTTAGATCAAATAAATAGCATATGAACTACAAGCACTGAACCTCATGGAAGCATGCCTCCTGCCAAAAAGCCTAAAAATGTTCTAAAAATAGATTTATATCTTAGACAAACATCAATTTCTAACATTAATAGCTCACATACAAAAAAAAAACTTTCTATTCCTCTACAGCAAGATCTTTTCCAGGAATAAAACCTTTATCATTATTTGATCATCCAACTGATCTGAGACAAATTAGTAAAACTGAAATCCTAATTAAAAACATGCCTGATATGTATTTTGTTTTCCATAGATAACAAAAATATACTGCTGATAGCACATTTTAGTGTAATTGTTTTTTTCACAGAATGTTTTAAAATAAATGGAAAAAAATCCAAAATATTTTCTTCCTAAAACATTCCAAACACTGGTTACATAAACCACAAAATGGGGCAATGAAGCATGATTGATATTTGTGCAATTCATTAATAAGCACAGATATATATCTTTTGTTATATCAATGTGCTATCCAAAATGCAGTGTTCCTAGGACATTTCTGTTGAGTCTATTGCTGTACTGCACATGAGAAATAAAGAACAAGTTTAAGCCTGATGTATATAAAAGCATGTTTTCAAATACAACTACTACAATATTAGCTTCCAGCTGGTAATGAAACTTGTAGTCAACTTATTTTATCTTACCAAGCCTTTATATGACTACCAACTAAGTTAATTTATATTTAAAAAGTACTTTTTATATTTAGCTATATTCATTGTTAATTGGTTAAATGCCTTATATATGTTGAAACACACCCATAGCATCAGATGAAAAATACATAAGAGTTTATGGTGTAAAAAAATACCTAGAAGATTTCAATGTTTTAAAAAGTAATTATAATACATTATTGAAAATGTTAAAATAAATGATTTTTCCTACCAGAAATTTTATCTTGGGCAATTTCGCTCCCACATATTCCTGTGTTCCACTGAATCAATTTCACACTTACTCACCTCCCTGTCTCTGTGATGTGGTTTATTCATTGGTTTGATATTGCCATAGCAACTCTGCAACATGGAAACATGTTAGCCAAGCAATGCTGCTCACCTCACACTATATGGTGAATTGCTGCCTGGTACATACAGCATATTTTATGTACATTGATCTCTGCTTCTTACTATTAGGTTACTGGTTTAAAATAACCATTTTAACTCTGCATTCGGCAATCTTTGGTCATGACCTTCACAGTATTTCATTTCTTGTGGTTTTAATTATAAAAATTAGCTACTTCCTCAAATTTAAAACCAGGGTATATTTTGACTACAAGTCAAACTACTGCGTTGGGACACATTTGAACAATCAGAAAAATAAACAGCACTATTCCCAGCCCCAAAATTCAGGGCTTCCCCAGCATTCTTGCATTTTTGCCCTATGTAAGCAAGCGTATGCAAATCACAGATAAGACCGCATCAGTGTGGCTGTGCACACCTGCTCCATTTAGGAAGCTTTCCCTTTGGTGCATGTGGCCTGGAGGGAGTGGGAACCCTCTCACCCCAACCATGCCTCCCTAGGAACACACCAACAAACTGCTTGGTGGCTAGTGAGAGGGATGGTGCTTTGTCTTTAAAACTAGAGATGCAGCACTGGGTGAGCCTGTCAGAAGGCAGGCAGGGATGCTCCAGCAGCTTCTGCTTCCACAACCTCCCCACAATCAGTGGGGGCCTGCAGCGTGCTCTGAATTACTAAATGGAGGCAGTATGTCTTCTGCATTTATATGAAATGAAACTCTAAACAAAACAACATGTGAGAACAAAAGCAGGATCTCTGGTGCACCAAGCAACAGAGTCTTTAAAGCTCCAAAGTCTAACACATCAATGCTGTGTAAATTAGGGCATTCCTAAACACAGATTTGGATCATAGTGAGGAGACTAGGCAATCATCCAGGGCAATAGTATGAGTGGGAGCTGAAACTGTCTCATTGACTGAGTCTTTATCTTCACAAGCTGGCAACTGCTTCACAACTGTGCTTACTCACAGAGGAAACATACTTCTGTTTGAACTAGGTTGCACCACTGCCTGATCTAAATAGTTTTTAAGAAAAGCGATTTATTTGCCTTCAGACACTCTTGGACAAGCCCCATAAAACACTGAGATTCTGACCACACCTAACACAGAAAAGCTGCATGGAGGCTGGCAATACCTTAGGACTCAACACATCTCTGAATGCAGTAATGTACCAGCACAATTCTTCCTGCCTACTTAATAACATCACCACTATTTCAGATCTCACTGTGCTTAACCTCAAAAGTTAAACTGATTTAGAGGCCGTAGGCTAAGCGTAAGACACATCTGTGAGACAGAATGGGCTTCGCAGCTGAAATGCAAGTTATTGCCACATTAATGTAACACACTAAGTTTTGTGATCTGAGACGTACCTGAGACAGCACACCTACATGGACTAGCAACCAGGGATTTTAATTTCCTCCCCCAGCAAAACAGAAACCAGCATTTTGGTCTGGGATTTAAGCAGACTTGTTCAAGGAAAAGATGTGGAACAAGGTGAAGATGAAGAAAGGCATTTTTGAGTAAAAGTTGTTTCAGTTCCTGACAGTGCTCTCCAGCAAACAAGCGAGAGTTATGAAACTGCTGTAAGATGAATTCCATTGTGCCTCAGCATGGAAAAAGCAGCATTAATTGTGAAAAACAGGCAAATGGGTCTCTATTACTATTTTCTATTACTTGGCTCTGATTTTTTTGTCAACCGAAAAAAAAGTTATTGCAAATTCCCGGAGAGGTAAGTACTATGCACTCAGTAATGGTCCCACAATTTATGTTTCCATTGAGAGCACTAGGAGGCCAGTTTGGCGGGGAGTGGCGGGGGGGGGGGCGGAGGGGAGGGGATGTGATGTGAGGTGGGGAAGGAATCAGGTTAAACAGGGAGATGGGAGGAATGTGGGGTACTGAACAGGAAAACAATTCATATCAAAACAGTGCTAGGAAATCACACCTTTCACCTTTGGAGTACTCTCACACTAGTGCAAAGAGCCAGGTGACTGCTCTGCTCTCCTAACAAAATCTGTGATGCTCTACACTCCTAGGCAATTTGCAATATTAATTCTCTTAATATATTTAGTTTTCTCTTTGACAAATAATGAGCTCTGAAAAGATGTTTTAAAGAAAAATTACATTCTGCTTAATGTGAGAGGTTATTTCATGTAAGTACACATTGAGTTTATAATGACTTTTGCTGGAACTTTTACAGGTAGTACACTGCAAAGGCATCTAAGTAAAATAAAACATTAGTAATTGGTCTGGGGTCTGCTGTCCCCTTCATCCTTTCAGTAAAGTATTTGAATCTTCTGATCCCAGAGCCATTATCTGCTTCCATCTGAAGGACTTCAAGTGGGGAACAGATGGGAGCTATCTTTGCATAAATGGACTACAAACTTATGGCAAAAAACAGGGCAAGAATATGTGGAGATACTCAGCATCATTCCCACAGGCCCGTGTCCCACGGACACATTTTTGAGAACAAGGACTAGTACAGTAGCAGTAGTACAGCTTCCATATAAATACTTAGCCTTTAAATAATCCCAAAAATATGAATCTGCAAACAAAACCAAATCCTACTCATTAATAACCACATCTAAAAGTCACTAACAGCTACTCTATATGAAGGTTCAGAAAGAATAGATAAACACCACCTTCACTTCCCTTTTGGTTCCCAGGTCTCAGTAATGGCACAAACTTCTTCAAAGTGGGTCCTTCCCATGGACTGCAGTTCTTCATGAACTGCTCCAGTATGGATCCCTTCCACAGGGCACAGTCCTTCAGGAAGACTGCTCCAGTGTGGGTCCCTCACAGGGTCACAGATCCTGCCAGCAAACCTGCTCCAGTGTTTTGCCCTCCTGCCTTCACAGGGCAACAGGTCTCATCAGGGGCCTGCTGCACCACAGGCTTCAACATGGGGTCACAGCCTCCTTCAGGAATCCACCTGTTCAAGCATGGGGTCCTCCATGGTCTAGGGGTGGATATTTGCTTCAGCATGGACCTCCACATGCTGCAGGGGCACAGCTGCCTCACCATGGTCTGCCTGCACCATGGGCTGCAGGAGAATCTCTGCCCCAGCGCCTCAAACACCTCCTGCTCCTCTTTCACTGACCTTGGTGTCTGAAGGCCTGTGTGTTCTCATGCTTTTGGCTGTTGTTCCACAACAGCTTGTTTTTCTCTTTTCTCTTCTTAAGTGTGTAATCCCAGAGGTGCCACCACCATTGCTGATGGGCTCAACCTGCACCAGCAGAGAGTCCGCCATGGAGCCAGCTAGAATTGGCTCTGTTGGACAACAGGGGAACCTTCTGGAGAAGGTTCTCACACAATCTGCCTCTGTAGTCTCCCTGCCATCAAAACATGGCCACGCAAACCTAATGCAACTGCTAGAATAAAAGTAACATTTAACTTACCAGATTGTAACACTTATTTCAAGTCACAGAACCATCACACACAGGCACTAAATTGCAACAACACAGCCTTGCTTTTGCTAAGGGTAGGTGTCACCTTGCGGGAACTATCACAGACTCCTCTCCAGACTTGGCATTTCCCAGGGCCAGAAACCCACAGACATAGTGGGTGCTTCACAGACCTTAGTGTCAAGGGCTACACAGTCACACTAGAATGGTTTGACAGCTCTGAGCTTCATAAAATGCCAGGAATAATTTTTTTACTTCCATCCTGCTCCATTGTGAGCAGGAAGGG
>WEIT01008533.1:32716-50944 GCA_013389985.1 Dryoscopus gambensis | reverse complement strand
AAGTGTAGTGGTGAGGGTGGAGATGACAATTAGAGTCCTCACAAGAAATTAGTTTCCTGTTCAAGCAGTTTTGTCCCTTGTATAACAGTGCACTTAGGAGCGTGACTGCATGAGAGCTCTACAGCCGCAAAGCCCACCGCTCTTCATTTATGGGGTCACAAAAGCAGAGTTACATGTATTCCAACATTACTTTATATGTTTATAAGGTTCCCCCCAAACCACTTAAAAACTCTTACATTCATCCACTGTCCAGAGACAGTATAAGCAAGTCTGAGGGAGAAAAATTTGTGGTGATGAAATTTAGAGGAGCACAAATAACCAAGCACAAAATGAATGGACTTCTGCTTCTTTACTGTGTAAACAGCAGATTGTGGTACTGCTGTTGTTTGAGGATAAAAATGTTATTTTCCAATCCCACGCAAAAGATGTTTAGTTTCTTCTCAATTTGTATAATAAACATTAAAGAAGATTAAGGGCCTGTCTTTCTCCTTCTGTATTCTATAGTCATTACCTTTGCATAGAAAATACGTTCTATTTATTATCTGTAATCAAATAGTATGTAGAGGTTCCACCAAAGATCAGGACTCCATTGTGCTGGACTGGACAATACGTAGTCAGAGGCAAGATACCTTGAAAATGTTATAGTTTCAAGAGACGTGAAGCACAGGAGATAAACAAAGTTAGACTGAGTAGCTTATTCAGGGTCATAGAGAACACCTGTGGTAGTTTGGAGATCCCAATTCATTACAGCAGAAAAGTCCAGTTTAAAGATCTATACCCAGTTCGCCAAGGGAAAATGTGTAACCGGTTCATAACTGAAGGGCCCTTAGGAAGGAGAGCAGGCTGTATTAGGCAGCTCACTGCCATACCTCTTCTTCCTGGAGCTCCTCAGCTATGGACAAAGACAGAGAACTGAGATTAACACCTTAGGACAGATGGCAACTGGACCAATACCCCTCTGCAAGGTATCTTTGAATACCAAGAGGAGTATAGCACGAATGATCTTCCTAAGGCAGATAACAGTATGCATCAGTTGCGATAAAGATGCAGATAAATCCAGGGGGTTTGGGATGCATCTTTCACAGCCTCGACCCTTCCAAAGGGAGGGTAGACATGGCAGAAGGATTGAGTGACACATGACTAAACCACAGGGTTTAATATCACTAAAAGAAGACAAGGACCATATATAAAAGTTTACATCTGCATACTTCATTTCTATTTTTGTTAACCCACTGGTCTGATTTATCTGTTATTCAGGTGTTGAGACTATTTTTTTTTTTTTTCAAACATTGATTTACTGAGATGCAACCATTGTTTCATTTGGCTATCCTCAAACTCCAGCACCCATGCTCATATATCTAAAGCTGGACCTGGAGAGTAACAGAGAAAATCCAGCTCCTTGGGGCACCAGCCTCACAAGTAGTAATTAGCTACATAATCTGTTCCTTTGAGTGTTGCTGGAGTTTCCTTCTTATGATTACTGTGAGGGAAAGCCTTTAGTCAGATCCTCCAAAGTCTTATGAATATCAATTCCAGAAAAGAATTTTAGCAAATAATTAAACTAAGTCTTGCATATACTTCATAGATGCCCACTAGTCATGTCCATATTTTGTTGTATGGGCCACTGACAAATGCAGAATGAACAATTTCATTCAATCCCCATTTATTCTTTCATCCATTTCCCTTTGCTGGCAAAAAGTCTTTCTTCTCACTTCTGCATTTATTTATGCTATTTCATGGAGTGATATACTGGAGAAACAAGCATTCACTTGAATATTTCTTCCCTCATACATAAAACATGAGGGACCCTAGGGGACCAGGTTTTAAAAAACAAGAGTGTATTTCCAACAGTAACATCAACAAACAGAAATTTTTCCAGATACAAGTTATTTGAATCCCCAAATACAATATTTCTCTTTGATTCGCTGCTCTATCTTGCCTACAGTTAGCATAAGAATTACTTCAGCTCAACAAAACTACTTACGGAGAATATACATGCAGTTACATTGAACCTGGCTTAAAGAACAGCTTGGTTTTGGGCAGGACAGTGAAAGAGCTAAGCCTTCATTTTGGTTTTGATATAGGAAATTTAGTAGCAAACCTGAAGCTGGTATTGTTATTAATCTGTGGACTCCAAAAGAGAGACATCGAACCCAACAGTGATATTTATAAACCTCACCCCAACAGTACTCTGCCCTGAAAGCATGCAGAAGTTCACACTGACATGAAAAATATCTCCATAGGTCTACTCATGGGAAGTCTGGCCTCATTTTCTCCAGTTCACAGAGCTTTTTTTTTTACCATTTCAAAGTTGAAAGCATGAAACAAAATTCTTATATTTGTTGTACAGTGCCCATAACAGATTTGTTTCAACACTGCATAACTTCCACTTTACATGCAGCCTCTGTCAACTTAATAATGCCATAAAACTCAAAGTGATAATTTGTTTTATCTGTTTGAAAAAACAAAGGAGAAGTAGTTTTTAGAGATTATATGCACAATTTTATTTGTGGGCTTAATATATTAGTAACAGACCTTGTGCTAAACTTCATAATCACTTTTCCATGAGGCATGATTTTAGACTATTGTTTGACTATAATGAATGTTCATTTTCTTAAAGACACCATATGAAAATATGACACATGACATGCTTTCTCAAAAGAACAAGTTATTTCTGGTGTTGCATTTCAGAAGTACTGCTACAAACCATCTGATCTACTAAGTGTGATAACTATATAGCACCTTTTCCAGGACAGTATAACTATTTAGAAAGTCTGCCTTTTTTTTAGAATGACCCTCAGTAAACCTCAGAATGTGACATTTCCCAAGTGAACGAGAAACCAAACACATCTATAATATATATGTATGTCAATTATCACTTTTAAATATAAAAATGTTGCAGATAATAAAAAATCCTTTCTGTAAGATGTGAAATTCCAGCTCAGGATAAACATATACAAAGGAAAAAAAAAAAAGGAGTTGAGCACAAGGACCAACACCTTTACAAAAAAATCACCTGTGAAATTAGTTTCCACTTTCAGATATTGTCTTTGGTATAATTAATAGAATATGCCACATGTCAATATTTTTTCTTTTTTTCCCCTTTTCTGAGTAATTGAAATATTTCAGTAAAATAAGTTTGCAGTGATAATAATATTACAGCATAATAATATTGCAGTGAAAACATAAGACAATTTTGTAAATTCCCATTTTGGACCATTTTCACTGAAAATTTAGATATTCTACTTAATGGAAACCTCAATACTACCTTCATTGTACTGGACCATTTGGGTTTATAGTAAATTTCATCCTTAAGGGAGTTTAGTCCCTTTCTGTAAGTACCTATACCTTTCACTCACTGTAAAGAGATCCTGTACAACTAGCTTAATAAAAATGTAGTCATTAGGTTAGCCTATATGTAGTCATTAGTTACAGTGAATTTTTTCACATGTGTCTATGACAAAGTAGTTTTTCCACAAAATGCTATTGAATAAACAAAAGACAAAAAAATATCCAAAAAAGAAAAGTATTTGTTTTCTGTTTCAGTTATCTGTGCTAAAAGAAATTCCACTCCCCAACCCCTAAAAAACAAACCCTAAGAGAGTAAATCTAATGCTGATATTTGTGAGCTCAGTAGGAGAGTACAGTAGCTGGCATTCCAGTGCACTCAAAAGCCCCAAAGAGATGATGGATTTACAACTTGATATAGTGAAAGGCTGGAACCCATAACAGTGCGAAGTGACACTCTATTGGGTTTGCATGCCCTGGATTTAGAAGTGAGGGGGGGGTTGCTACACAGGTAGCTTCAGTGAGAAGCTGCTGGAAGCTTCCTCAGTGTCCAGCAGAGCCAATCCTTGGTGGGTTCAAAGATGAGTGTGCCACTGGCCAAGACTGGGCCAATTAGAAATGGTGGAAATGCATGATAACATATTTAAGAAAAAAAAGAAAAAAAAAAAAAAGTTGTGCCACAATTTTAATTATTACCAGAGAAGAGCAGAGTGAGAACATGTGAGAAGAGCAAGTCTGCAGACACCATGGTCAGTGAGGAGGGAGGGGAAGAGGTGCTCCAGGCACCAGAGCTGAGATTCATCTCCAGTCCCTGGTAAAGACCATGGTGAAGTAGCTGTGCCCTTGCAGTGCTTGGAGATCCATGGGGATGCAGAGATCCACCTGCAGCCCTTCAAGGAGCCCAGGCTGGAGCAGGTGGATGCCTGAGAGGAGGCTGTGACCCCATGAGAGATGTCTGGAGAGAGAGGCCAATGCTGGAGCAGCCTGAGTTTGAAGGACTGCACCCTATGGAAGAGTGACCCATGCTGCAGCAGTTCGCAAAGAGCTGTTGCTCGTGAGATGGACTCCCTTTGGAGAAGTTTGCAGAGAACTGTCTCCCATGGGAGGGACCCCACGGTGCAGCAGAGGAAGGACTCCTCTCCCTGAGCAGCAGATGAAAACCTCAGGTGATAAACTGATCATAACCCCCATTCCCTGTCTCCTTGTGCTGCTGAGGGAAGAGGTAGAGCTGGGGAAGGAGGAAAGGGTGGGGGGAAGGTATTTTTAAGGGCTTATTTTACTTCTCATTACTTATTTTACTTATTTTACTTCTCATTATCCTGCTCTGATTTTGGTAGTAATAAATTCACTTCATAGCTCTAAGTTGAGCCTGTTTTGCCCATGATGGTATTTGGAGAGTGGTTTCTCTCCCGGTCCTTTTCTCAACTCATGAACTGTTAGTTAAATTTTCTCTCCTATGCCCAGTTTGCGGAGAGGAGTGAGAGCAGCTTTGGTGGGTGTCTGGCCAGCCTTAACCCATGACATCCACTATTGAATATACTTTGGTCTCCATGCTTCTTTTTATTCTACTCAGTAGTAATTTGCACCATTCTGAGCAAGATATTAAGTATTTATTTATAAGAATCAACTAAAAACCCAACAAATAAAGGAGATAAAACTTGAACAGACTCTGTTTATTCTGTTTTTTAATATATATGTATTTATAGAACAAGATTTTCCAGGTAAGTGGAGTAAACTATTTTTTATAAAACTTACTTGTGAGACAAATGGGTATTTTTCATTTTTTTTTCAGTTCAACATGAAAACATTTTTTGACATGTTAGTGTCTTCAACACAATCTAAAACTTGTGGTTTAGAAATACGGTAAATATTCCCTCCCATGGGTCACAATTTCAAGTTTTGAGTAATGGTATAAATAGCTATGTTTGTTGTTGTCATTTATATCAAGGATAATTTTCATTACCTTCTGATTGAGAACAATATATAATCAGGATCCATATTAACTAAGAATTTTTAACATGCAAATATAATTTCTAAAGTAAAAGTATTGACATTGAAACTGAAAGAAAAAGAACACAAATACTGATTTTAAGGTAGTACAATTTCTCAAGTACATTTCATCTCAAGTTCGATTTCTATTTGTTTAGCAAAAAATTGCTAAGGAAAAGTATAATCACTTTAAATTATTTGAGCTGGCATGATTTCTGCTAGATACATATGCATATTCATCTAGTGTAAACTTTGGGAAATGAATGATCTTTATTCTAATAAAGAGTAATGATTCCATCCAATCAGCTTTATCTTAATGTAGTTCTCTCCATTACCAGTGATGGGATCCACAGCAGCTGACCTATAATAAAAGACAGCTGCATCAGACACCTAAGCAAAGTTCTCATAGAAAAGCACAGCACATTTTGAAATTAAAAACATTTCAAGGGAGTGATCAGTATCATTTTGACAATACCATAAAATCTATTACCAAACATGAAGAATAATGAAGCATGACAGCCATAAAAGGTGTAATGAAAATGATCAGTTAATAAGAATAATGGATACCCAATTGGAGCTTTTCAGTGATGGGTTTGGGGAGTTTTTTGAGACTTTATCTTCCATTTTTTTAGTTGAGGCTTTTTTTTCTGCCAGCAATGCTCCCCTTTGGCACAAAAAATACTAAATCAACATGATTAGTAAGATTTGTAACATGGCATATATATGGCATTTATACAGTGGTTCCCTCCAGCCTGTGCTTTAAGGTTAAACTGAGGCCAAGCTCACTTCATTCTAGACTAAGCTACCCGAGCAGGAGATTATCTCATGCCTAGCCCTCAGGGTCCTTGTAGGTGTTTCTGCCTTCTTAACACCATGCTGAGAGGGCATCCTGGTTTTGGCTGGGATAAAATTATTTCGTTCTTACTAGCTGGCATAGCGCTGTTTTTTGGGCTCAGTGGGAGAATAACATTGACAACACACTGATGCTTTGGTTGTTGCTGAGCAGTGCTTACCCTAAGCCAAGGACTTTTCAGTGTCTCAAGCTCTGCCAGTGAGGAGTGGCACAAGAATCTAGAGGAAACCCAGCCAGAACAGCTGGCCCAAAACTAGCCAAAATCATATTCCATACCATAGACTGTCACGCCCTGTATAAAAACTGGGGGCAATTGGCTGGGAGAGACATCACTATGCCTCCAAGAGAGGCATGGAGATTTTAGTCAGAACTGACTGAGTCTCCTACCCCCTATTTCATGAGCTCAGGAGGTAATGGAAGGAAAAAATGACTCTTTGGAGGAGGTCTGTCCTAGGACAGTGTGGAGAGACCAGGAGCAGTCTTTCTCTAGAAGTTCTTTGATATTCATAGTTGAGATTACTTTCAACACTTGAGCACAGCCAGCTCTAAATGCCCATAACCTCTCTGTTGCACAAGAAAGCAATGAATCTCACAATGTTTCTAACTGTTTTACATTGTCAGTGAAGTGCCCATGACGTAGCAGGGGAGAGAAAGGATGCAAAATTTGATCTTTCAATATTGACCTAAAGTCTTGACAATAGTACTCTTTGGAAAGCTTCCAGGGTTTGGTACGTGAGCTGACAAGGAACTGTGTTAAAACATGCTTGCAGAAGTAATTTGAGGCAGTGAAGGGATTTTCAGAAACCTTTGAAATATATCAGTCCTGTAAAAAAAGAGGTAATTTATGTCTAGGCCAATACAGAACAATCACTGGTATTTGACTTCAAAATATAAAATAGTTGAAGCTGTCAATTTTGCTTTGTTTTTATAAATATTAGAGAATCTAACAAGGGGATTAGAGAAAACAGTTTGAGATTATTCATCCTCTAAGAGCAAAATTTTCAGCCTCCACAAAGAGATATTATTCAATAAACCTCAGATAGGAGACATCAAAGAATCCTCTCACCACATAAATATGGACCTAAAAATAGACAAGTAGATCAAAGGAAAAGAAGTAGAAGTCTATAAATACTGAAAAACAATAAAGTAAGATGAATGAACCAAAGGGACAGCTTGGAAGTGAGGATATGGACATAACAAGCATGGAAATCTTCAACTGAGAAACGGATCATTTGTGTGCCTTGAGAAACAAGAAGATAATATATAGAACTGAAAAAGTATATCAGACTGCTGGAGAAAAGTTCCAGAACTTAAAGAAAACTGAAGGTTAAATATTGTAAGTGAATTATTCATAACAGTTTACACAATTTATGTGAACAAAAATATCATGCTTAGATTAAAGAATATATTACTTGGATTGCTTTATGTCATCATGTGTCTGTGACAGTGCCTCAGAAATACTAACATTAAGACCACTGCAAGAAAAGAAAAGAGAAGAATAATTTGATACTTTAATTAATACTCATTATCTGGGAAATTGTAACTTAGGATAAATAGTTAAATAGTGAGATACCAAAATGACTGCATTTTGAAATACGCAAGAGGAGAATATGTATGTTTCTAAATAAAGTGGCTAAATCTACTCTGACACACTCTTAAAATACTTTACTTTGGCTCAAACTTCACTCATGCAAAATCTGATTGAAAAGTTTTCCTTCCTCTCCACACTACACCCTCTTCATATATAAAAAAAACTTTTGGAAAAGAAAAACCCTCCAAGAAAGCATGGTAAAAACAAATTAGGAGGAACGAAAATTTTAACAAAAGGTACGGGCAACATTGCCTAAAAGCATTATGCCAGAAGAAACATGCAACATCTGGCAAAAAAACGTTAAAAAAAATCAAAGGACTAAATCCAGACCACACAGTTATGGCACAGCAAAGGTTTTCAGAGCACAAAAGCAGCTGTGCTGAGCCAGACCAGAGGCTGGCCAAGCCCCACGTCCCACTCCCATCAATGATGACAAGCAGAATTCTAAGGGAGATCAAAATGATGAGGCATGCTGTGAATGCTCTCTGAAGTCCACAGTGATTTACTACTCAGGAGCTTCTTGAAGCAGAAAGAGACCTTTAGTAGAATCAGATCTTTGATATTTCTATCTAACATCTCAAAATGATATTTTTGTCCAGTTCTTTTTTCAATGCATGCAAACCTTTAGCATCCAAAATATCCTAAGCAAAATTCTTTCTAAATGTATCCCATGAGGATGCAGCTGCCTCCAACTTAACACTCAGGTTTGGCATGGTTTTAGAGTAACCTGTTTTTCAGATGTCAGGGGATAAGTAAGCTAACACTCTACAAGGTAACAAAAGTAAAATACACAAACTGGAGTGAGAGGCAACAATCAGCAACCCAGAAATTCAGGAGAAAAGTACTGACATGAAACTACTCAGACGTATGGAAAAAGCACAGAACCTGCTTTTTGGCAGCGCCAAAGACCAACCCATGCCAGAACACAACAGGGCTGACTGACACTTCCCACCATCATACAACTGCTGATCCAGAGATGATCACAAGGCATGTGGGCGCAGGAATGGTAATTTTTGCTCCCCATTGGGTGTTCTAGCCAGCCATTAAATCACTGTGTGCTTGTAAGTGGTTCATATACTGCTTGCAGTGTCTTTTTGTATAAAGTAAAGAATGCTGAAAGAAAAGTAACCTGGGGAGAGAGAGTTACCTACCTACATATTACGAAGACAACTACCTCCCTTTTTTTTTCTCTTCGAACCTACCACCTGCTAACAGCATGTGATACTCTCGTTTTCGCTTTGGAAGAGAAAATGAACCATCTGCCTCTTTTTATCTATTCCTTTTCCCTTATGATAGGACAGATTTCTGTCAAAGCCTTCCCTAAACTGTCACTTTTCAGACTGAATAGTCCTGGGCTATTTATGAATTCTCTTGACTGCCATTCTATATTTTTGATTATTCTTGGTGGCTTTCTGTGAACCTCTTCCAGTTCAGTTACACCCTTTTTTAGATTTTGAGATAAGAGTTTTTTTCTACCAATATGTTTTCCGTTTTCTTTTCTACTCTTTTCTTTATAGTTGCTCAGATTTATTTTTGACCACTGCTGAACACTGAGATGACATGTTCATGGAGTTTTTTATCATAACATCCATTTCCTGAATGATAACAGTCAATACAGAGCACATCACTAATGAAGAAGTTATCCTTTAAAAGTAGAATTTGTACCCAGATGAGGAAAATAAAAATAAAGCAAAGCATAAGGTCTTGTTTTTTAAAAGAAAAAGTAAGAAAGGATGATGAAAAAGGAATGGACTTGTAGATAAGTAAAACTAGTATTAAAATATGTATAGAGTATTTAGTTTACAAGGCAAGATTTTGGTAGCAAAAGGGCTACAAAGGTGGCCTCTGTGAGAAAAAAAGACTGGAATTGTCCCTCTGTTTTATACAGTGGATTCCAGACACCTCCAAAAAGGGCTCACTGCTGACCAAAGCTCAGGCCGTTGGCAATACTGGTAACACCTCTGGGATAACATATTTGAGAGAAGGTAAAGAAACTGCATGGCAGGTGTGAGAGCAGTGAGAATATGTGACAGCAACAGCCCCACAACCCCCAAGGTCAGTGCAGAAGGAGGGGCAGGAGGTGCTCCAGGCACCAGAGCAGAGATTCCCCTGTACCTCCTGGTGCAGACCACGGTGAGGCAGCCGTGCCCCTGCAGCCCATTGGAGGTCCATGGTGGAGCAAATAACCAAATAGCTCTGGCAGCCCCTGGAGAATCCCAGCCACAGTAGGTGGATTCCCAAAGGAGGCTGTGACCCCAGGGGAAGGCTGTGCTGGAGCAGGGCCCTGGCAGAACCTGTGGCCCAGCACGGGACTCACGCTGAAGCAGTCTGTTCCTGAAGAACTGCATCCTGAGGGGACTGACGGTGAAATAGTTCATGTAGGACTGTCTCCCATGTGAAGGACCCTACACTGGAGCAGAGGAAAATCATGATGGGGAAGGAACAACATTAGCCCCATTTCCCAGTCCCACTGTACTGCTCAGAGCATGAAGGTAGAAGAGTCAGCAGTGGACTTGAGCCTGGAAAGAAACAGGGGTGTAGGTGGTTTTAGATTTGCTCTCATTATCCTACTCTGTTGGATAAATAAATTAAATTTATTTCCCCAAAGTAAATGGTGTTTTGCCATGTCCTTATCTTGACCCACAAATTTTTCAAACATATTTTCTCTCCCTGTCCTGTTGAGAGATGACTGAGATGTTACAAGAACAGAAAAGATGTGGCCACAGCAAAAAAGCTGACTGAATATTTTACATCAGTGTGGAAATCGGAAGGAGCTTTTCCTATGACAAATGAGTCATTGAAACAGTCTCAGATTGAAGTGTCAGTGGAGGATATTTTAGAATAAATTAGTAGAATAAGGAGCAAAATATCTCCAGTACCATATGTTATGAATTTGGAAACTCTGAAGGAGCTCAAGTAGTAAATTGTGTAATTGTTAACTGTAGTATATAATTTATTAGTAACATCACCATTAGTAAAGGAATTGAATTTGACAAAAGCTACAGATTTATAAATTTATTATTCAGGTAGACATGTGAAATTATAGGTCTGTACATTTGACTTCCATAGTCTCCAAATTGCTAGAAACTCTTGGCAGATTTAGCAGAGACATAAATGTACATGAAGCAATAAGATACAAAACAGCGCTTTTGTAGAGGGAAATTGTGGTTCACAAAACTTTTAGAGTTTGTTAAAGAATCAACAAGCACACGGATAACTTTGATGTAATTGGCAGAGTGGTTTTGGATTTGAAAAACCTTTTGACATATTCCTGAATAAAGAGAGAGATCTATGACAAGATGGCAAGAAATACTTTTCCCACAGTGGAAGGATACTGCTGTTGATGTGTCTGAATGATTTGAACTAGGACTGGTGATCTTCATCAGAAGAGATATTCCATGCAAAGGAGATATGGAATAGTTTGCTGATTAGAAAATTGTTACTCACTGTATTCAAAAGCGAAAGTAATTGCAAAGGTTTATAGAAAGATCTCACAAAACTGAATGAGTCAAGTTCAACGTCACTAAATGCAAAGCAACATAAATGGAGAAAAAAAAAGATAACATATGCACAAGTTGAGTTTTTAAATTACTTGTTATGGTAAAAGCTCTTGGATGGCTCAGTGAAAAACAGACATCATAATAAAAAAGAGATTATTAGGAAATTATTAGGAATTATAAAAGAAAAACACAGAACAAAATAGTCACTGTGGTGCTGCATAAACTTGTGTTGGGTTAAAAATATAAAATATTCTCTGCAATTATGGTCACTCAGTTAAAAATTACATAACAGATTATTCTTGAAAAGTTTCCCTTCCCACTTCCAGGTGACATGTTCAGGTAACATTAGAAAGGTGCTTCTCTTCAGGAGGTGCTGTCCTCCTGAAATCAAGTCATGTCTGGGATTACGGAGTGAGCTGGACTAGACCTGAGGAGTGCCTGACCCCTGTCTATTCAACTTTTATAATTATATCAATTGATCTAGTAAAGGATTTTAAACCTTCCTGAAAACCTTGTGTCTCTGATTCTGCCCAGATCTTTGGAAAAATAACATAAAGGGTCTGTTATCAGCCTCTACTTCTTTTTGGTTAACCAAGCAGAGAACTTAGGCTTCTCTTCTTAGCAACTTGTGGCCCTGTAGTCCACACTTCATCTCTGAAAGCCACATTTCTATGTCTTCCAGAATCTATTCCAAATTACATCCATTTTAAGAGGTCTTTTCTAGCTGAAATCCATTCTGAAACTTGATTTTTCCTACCTCAAAATGAATAAGGTACACGTCTTGCTTTTCACCATCTATTACTAGCAAAGATTTCTTCCCTGGACGGCTTTGTGGGAATATCTAGGTATAAATGTTAATGTGCTATAAATGCTGTCATATATGAAATAACCTGAATTGGCTTTTGCAGGATTTATATGTTCAAGGTTTGTATGATTAGTTAATTAGAAGCGATTATGAAACAGTTATCCAAGTTACAAAGAAGTTAATAATTATTGTTGAACCTTGTTGTCCATTGTTAAAAGTTATTCTTATATTCCAGTTATATGTTTAGTATTGACTCCTGTTCACACATTCCAATTACCAAGTTAAAACAATTATATTGAAAGTTATTGATAATATTAATAATTAATATGATTAATTGAAACACTTTTTTAATGAATTGATTGTTGCTTGACTGTTTTATTGGAAATTAATAATTATTTTCAAGTGTCTCTCTTCCAGAACCTGCAGCAGTTAAGCCCTGATATTAACACCCCATGGACTATTTTTAACTCACCTCTGAGGATCTGTAACTTGCAACCACAGCAACCTTGCATACCAATGAGGGACTTTTCCCGCTGGTGGAAGAAATTACATCACACTTTCTGCAGCCCCTAGCAGCAAGTGAGCCATTGATCAAAGAAACTGACATCATGATTTATCCATCGAACCACTGGAGGCCATGGAGGCTGGACTGTGGGTGGGCTGTGGGTGGACCTAGGAGGGCTCTGGGGTTATAAAAATCAGACCCCATCGGAAATCCCTGTCCTTACTCCCTTGGACAAGCCGCTGGGGTGATCCAATGCTGCTCTACGTGGTCAATATCCCTATCTAGGGACTTGAACACCACCTAATGCAGCATTGCTAGGTTACTGCTCTTGGGCAATCATTCAGTTTGACTCAAAGAGTCTCTTATTCCTGCACCTGGACTTATAATTTTTTTTTACTCTTTTCTTTTTGTACCATCTAATAAATTACCTATTTTTAAGGTAGTTCAAGAGTTGTTTCTTCTTTTTAACAGATGCCCATCTGATCTGGTAGAGCATGGTGGTAATAACACCATGATTCCCATATAGGCTATTCACATAAGCTGGAGTCAGCGATGCTTGTGAGTCCCTTCCAACTCAGAATATTCTGTGATTCTTTGATCTAAAAGTACAGGAAACATACAGATACCTTTCATAGTGGGTAATCTAAAAGCAAGTTCCATTTACCGCTGAAATCCATGTCCTTGTACCTTTTTAATTTAGGCTAAAGAGCAGAAAAGAAAAAAACTAGATTTCATTCATCATAATCTTCATTCTACTAGGAATAGAGGAAGAAGAATTGTTTCTGGACACTTTTGGAAACATAGATTGAAGAAAAATCTTTGTCCAAAAGCATTGTGAAGTACCAATGCATGGTAAATTCAGATACAGTTCAGCTGAATTATAAGACTCTAGGTACAAAATGAATACATCAGCATTCATTTGTAATTCATGGCTTTACACATAGAAGTGAATGAATAATCCCTTAACAGAGGAAAACTGAAGGGATAAAGCAGAGGTCTCATGTTTATTTCCTCACTTTAATGACAAAATCAGGAAAGGGGTAGAAATGTCACTGACAGTTTCATGTGATGGATTGGTCTATATGCCTGAACATTAGGAACAAACAACCTTCAATATCTGAGGGAAGACTGCCTAGCGTGTAAACATTAGATAGAATTGCAAGCGGCAGTTTCCACAGGCCCCCCACCAAGAGAATGCACAGGGGGTGTATGTGCTTTATTGCTTGACACTCATGCATAAAGACAGCACAGCTTCTGCAATCTAAGTGAATCTCCTTAGGTTTAATGTTCCATTGAAATTTTGCTGAAATGTAAAACATATTTCAAAGGAACAAAACATTTTCTCAAGCAGAGACCAGATTTTTCTCTTTTATGGAAGCTAATTCCTGAAATAGACATATATTGGAAAAGCCAAACTGCCAGGGTCACTCCTGGCACCACAAAAATGTTCAAAGTAGCATTTTAACATCAAAGAACGCCTGTAATTGAAGCTATCATTCAAAGCACACAGCCAATGCTTCAATAGCTGCACCCATGCAGCGCCCCAAACCCCTCACAGACTGTGACAGAATCAGATTTCACTGATCCTTGGTTTAGTTTTTACTGCTACCTTGGACCATTTAATTTAAAATATGCATCTGGAATCAACTGTATTGGCATAACTAAGCAGTGTCAAAGGGCTGCATAGGGGTAAGAATAATTGGCTGAAGGTGGTGGCATTTTGAGTTTCTTAAACCAGCTTTGCTGAGAAAGGTAATTTTTCACGAAACTACACGAGGCATAAAAGAACAGAGAGTCAGGCTCATATTTGTTTGAAGAACTGCAGGAAGTTTTTTCTTCAGTTCTTTTTGTTATATTCTACTTAAGAAAGAACATTGACTAAAATTTCTTTCTACATTAAAAGGTTTTTTATCCATGCATTAGTTAGCCTTGGTGCACGATTAGTATCAGAAAAACAGTGCAGTTCTGAGCACAGAGACTCTTTGAAAAACAAAAGGTATTTGCAGTCTAACAAGACTCTCGCAGCATCTGCCTTGTATAAAACTCACAGGGGAAAACACACATTTAAAGAACAATTTGGTTTCAAAATTGAAATAAGAGACTTCAGACAATTTTTTGGAGAAACAGCAAGGGATAAAATACAGATGTATAGAAAGAAAACGCAGGGAAAAATTAAGGGAAACACATAAAAATGAATCCCCATTAACAACTATCAATGTGACTCTTATAGTCGTATCTCGTGTTTTAAGAGGATAGCATAACTATTTCAGTATCAAGCTCAAAATATCATCTAAACGACCATGCTGTGATAATACTTTCAGTGCTTCTCACTCAGCATGCAGGACAAGAGCTTCATAAGAGGTTCATAAAAAGAGGAAAAATGTGAATTTTGTAAGCATTGTATTGCTTTTTTTCACAATCTGTCAGCTCTATAGCTAGGTACTTTTGTCATATTTCAGGCCAACTGCAGTATTTGTTGTTCTGAAGGGCTTTTTTCCCTCTCTTTCAGTTTTTTTAAAAACTTCCTTTGTGACTCTTTAAAAAGTTAAGAGATCTCTTGCAGCTGTTAAGTATCATCTGTCATCATTGGGCTGCTTCCACCACTCCCACCTCTTTAGGAGGTAACCTTCTTTCTGTGAGTCCCACTCCAGAATAACTCTGGGTTCAAAAGTCCTGTGGGTGACAGATGTAGAAGCTGCAAGCTAGCTCTCTTGGTTGTTTATGGAACAAAGGCTGAATTTCAGCCTGTTCACATTTAGGTGCTAAAATAAACAGGTTCTACCTGTGGAGGCTCTCAAAGAAAGCTACTGTTCTCAATTTGCTATGTAGGAACCCTTTTTATTTACCATTGGAGAATAAAGTATAAAACTTAGTCCAACTTTTTTCTTTATGCCACTCAAACTAGAACCCAGACAAAATATGTTTTTCTTTTATAAGGAGATGGAAACCTTGCTTTAAAACAAAAATTCTCCATGGAAACTGACTGAGAAGCTTTGTACTCTATTCTGTTTGGGGGTTTTAGTTTGGGGGTTTTTTTTCCTTATTTTCTCCTTTTAATTTTATTTCATGCAAATTTACACTGCAGATAATATATATAAAATATGTTGCATATCAATCTAAGTTTTTAGTACTAAGCAATACTTTACTGTATTCTGCTAAAATTTTGGAAGCAATTGTTTTAAATGAACACCTTATTTGTGTATTCGCTCTTGCATTTGTTTGTTTACAAGTTTGTGTGACCTAATTATTTCAAAGTATTAAATAAATTAATAATTTAAACTAAGAACATGAACTCCCCTTTGTGTGTCATTACAGTAAGGGTACAAGTAGCTGATATACTTTGGGCTACGTGAAACAAATCCATTTTGGAAAAACTCCTTCTGTTGCTGGAAAAATTAAGTGGCTAAAACTGAAACACTGATATAAATTAAGACCTCTTTCCAGAGATGTTCTAGAAGCAGATCTGGGACCAACCAACTCTTACAAAGACCACCAAGAATGGTAACAACAACACATAATTCTGGATTTTTAGAGCATTTTGCCTCCACCATAGCAGTACAGATACCAACAGGAGATTAATCCCTCTCCTGGAGCATGGGAAAATTGGTCTGCTGAAGAAAATTCTGGCTGCAGACCTCCATACTAACAAAGATGATACTCCTGGTGATATGTGAATATTACGTGAATTAGTTACAGATCCCTTTCCTGCTATGTTTACAACTGACTGTGCTACTGCAAGGAGCGTTGCCAGAGTAATACAAATAGGTCTGCACGCTGCTGGGATTAGTTTCAGTAAACTGTTTTGCTTGTGCATCCAACCATGCATCATTTATGACATGAAAGTATAAAATAATTGACAAACTGCTCACAATAAAATGGGGCAGGGAAGACATTTGTTAAGAGTACTGTTCTTATGATTGTGAGTGACTTACTGCATCCCTAAAATTCACTTTTCATGCTTTGATAAGGGATGCTGTAAAACATAAAAGCAGCCATAGAAAAGAAGGTGAAAAGAAACATACCAATGGCTAGCCTTTGACAATTTCATTTGGGAAAAAAAAAAAGTGGGAGTAGGTAACAGAACAGTACTTTGTTAATAAAAGATTATTTCAAAAAATAACAAAGCGTGGCATCTGCATTCCTATTAATTAATACCTTATTCCTTGAAAATTCCTATTGTTCTTACTGACATTACTTATAAAATATGTTGTTCACATTACAATACAAGTCACAGTGGCAGTGTGTCTTAAAATTAATATGGCCTTGTAATATGTCAAAAAGTTAGAAACTGGTTTTATAGACGCTGAAAAATGATTAGGGAAGGCAGAACTCTACTAAATGATGTATGTTTTGTTTCTCCCATATAGTTTTTATCTAGTTTGATATATTCGGCCTGCAGCTGTAACATGACAATACCATGAAACACAGACTTCATTCTTACTGATGTGCTGACATACCTGGGGAAGTGCTTGTTGCATATTTTTTTATTGGTTTCCTTCCATTTCAACTAATAAAAAGCCAACCATCAATACGGTTTCTGTAATATTTCCAAAAGTTGTCTCTGAATGGGGTTAATTTAATCACACTCAGTATTTACAGTAAGGACACCATCACTCATAGACTTTCCTAAAATAATTGAGTTCATAAAGAGAATAGGATTCAAGAGTTGAAATCCCTAATGCCAAAGCCTGAATGGACCATTCAACCATAATTTCCATGAACAGACATATCACACATTTTCAGCACTTCAGGTGTTTTATTTTCTGAATTCCCACAGGTTCTCTCCCACTTTCTCTTTGAAAGGATGTTGGTGTGACCTGGTCCTCACTGTCACAGCTGTCTGAGCTCTGCCAGCAAGTGACAGACGGTTCACATAGTTAGCAAATGAGCTTCACTTCTAAATGGTACTGTTTTCCTTTCCGAAAGTGTATTCCATACAAGGTCAGTAGTAAAACTTTGGAGGTTCACAGTTCATTAGGGAAATCAGCTGAAGGGCTTGCTGCAGCTGGAGTTTATTTTAAGTCACGCTGGCATTTGTGAAGCAACGACATCAAAAAATTACTGTCAACAATGCTCTATGTTTGCTGTGGTCACCTTCCAGGAAATTGGTCCAAATGAGGAGGCCTGCAACTCAGGACTTTGAATTCAAAGCTATGCTCCCAGGAAAATGTGGTGACAGAAAATGCTGGACTAGATTTTCAGCTGGTGTAACACATATAACATGTAGACCTTAGGACCTCAGGTTTGACATCAGCAGAAATAAACCAATTTACAGTCTTTCTCCATATAGTGCAATAACATGTATTTCAGTATATTAAATGTTTAGGTTAGAGTTGTTCTTTCATGTAGATGCCAGTGGTACAGCCAAGGGGCGCTCTGAGCAGGATCAAGAAGGGTGACAGAGTCCTAGTAGTAGTCATAAGGTACTCTGGACCAGAGATAGTCTTTGATCAATCCTTCTGGTCAAACAGAAGGTATTTGAAAGGGCCAGTTGAACCTGGTGAATCAACAAGTGATTGCAGGCCTGCTGCCACAGCCAGGGGTTTGGCTGCTTAGACCATGGGACTCGCTGTGAGAAACCTGATCTAGTGGGGGCTAAGGGCATCCATCTGTCAGAGGAGGGGACAAGCATTTTCTTGCTGAGATGGTGAGGAGGGCTTTAGACAAGTTGCTGGGAGAGGGAAACCTCAACCCATC
>WEIT01008533.1:182-31118 GCA_013389985.1 Dryoscopus gambensis | reverse complement strand
AGGAAAGGTCACTTTCTTTGACCTTCACTGCATTCCACTCATGACATATTCTTGGTTTCCCTGTGAGTCTTTCTTTCCTGCCGATAATCATTTCTAGGTAGTATTTCCTTGAGACACCTGACTCAAACACATTCTCCACTTCCCTGGGTACGTGCCCAGCTCCAAGTCAGAAGATAACATGCAGGTGCACCAAGTCTTCTTGCCTGCAGCTGCATGCCCTAATCTCCAACAAGAGGGAACTTGGACATGTCAGAGACATGTATCATTCTCCAAACAAGTGCCAGTCTGGATATTTAGGGAGACCAGAGTCTCAGTGTGCACTAGGGTGCTTCTCAAAGCAGACATCTCTGCAGAGCCTTGGTACCTTCCCACAAGCTAATTGCTGCTGTGTGACAGGGCTCGAACTGTG
Organism: Dryoscopus gambensis; assembly: GCA_013389985.1. Lineage (NCBI taxonomy): Eukaryota > Metazoa > Chordata > Aves > Passeriformes > Malaconotidae > Dryoscopus > Dryoscopus gambensis. Next base: position 30,709 of record WEIT01008533.1, on the reverse strand, counting down.
AAGTCTGAGTCTCAGTGGTATGAAGATTCTGTGGGAAAAGATTATAGCCCCCACAGAGGTTTTACTCTTCCCGGCTAAACAAACTCAGTCTTTTCTCTTCTACCTGAATATGTTGATCTGTGCACTGAGTGAACTCGCCAACCTCCATCAACACAGCTGGTGAAAATATTTTATGTTTTAGAACATAGACCTGCACTGTAACTTGTGGAAAAGATACAAAGCAGTCATGTCTTGTGAAACAGAATCCAGCATCTACCAAAACTCATAGTCTTTCTGCATGTATCGGGGATGGATGATAGCCCTAATTTAACACTTCATGAGCTGGTGATTAGAAAATTATGCTTAGCTGGGGACACCACATGTTCGCTAATACGGTAGAGTAACCAGCAGAAGAGTCACATCTCTATAACATCTTAGTCTCTTGGGTAAGTACCTGGTTCTTTGCCTTGATATATGCAGAAAGCAGTTTTATTTCTACACCCAAGCAAGCAGATACTGCTACCAACTGCTCAACATCCACTGAAGCTGGTCAGCCTTCACAAAGTTCTATGCAGTTGTCCTCCAGGAAACTAGCCTATATGTAATCGTTGTCCTCCAGGAAACTAGCCTATATGTAATCTGAAATAGAGATTCTACACGGGTGTAGAGCTTGCTACACAAACCCCAGCCATCCTTCCACCTTCTATGATAAAGAATTATCTTTTGGTACTGTCTGGCTGTTAGACAATATAAAGCAATGCTACAGATCACCATACAAGTTTAGTACAGTTCTCTTTTTACTGTCCTTTGCGTTTCTTCTCATTTTATTTACCATGTTTAATCTCTTGCATGCAGTCCTCTCCTGCCTCTTTTTTTAGCAGCTTGTGGGTATCTGTACGCAGGCATTTCAAAATGGGTGCTCTGGAAAAAAGAAGCAGCCCAGTAATCTCCTGAGCCAACTCTACAAACAAAAATAGCTGTCTTAATTTTCCATATACTCCATGCTATTTCTTGACTAAAACTAAAGCTTAACCTGTCAGGCTTGCTTTAATGCTTAAAAAATACAAATGCAGCAATGATCTTTGTAGAAGTAAACAGAGATAAACCTACTCTGAGGAAGTGAGGGGATTAGTTGAGTATCTCTGAATGGCTAAACCACTTAAAATCATTCTTTGTAGTGTATCCATCATGTGTTTATTATCCTACTACGTGCCAAGAAAAAGAGAGTCAAAACAAATATGGGCAAAACCATATTCCTGAATCAGCCTTTCTTTCTCACTGCATACATATGACTGGCTGTATAGCAGAGCTCCTGCAGAACTGCATGACACCCAGGACGTTTGCTTACCCGGAGTGGAAGAAGTTCACACAGCTGCTGAAAATCATAAATACCAGGCTCAGATACAGCTTGTTATAGTTTGCTCCCCTTCACGAGAGTAACCTCCATGAATTATTTTGACCAACACCATTTTAAGCTAGCACAGCTAAATCATTTGTGCTTTGAAAGTCTAGCAAATAATTCATTCATCTCTCAGCAGGTATTCAGAAAAGAGATTTTCTTGACATGCTAAGCAATATAATATCATCAGAACTATCACTGTCCTTTCACTGAAAAGGAGAAATGAGCAGATATTGGTGGCTGGACTGTGAAATCTTGTTTCAGGTTGGTAAAGCTCATTTTAATGTATAGATAAACAACCAGATGGTAACCTGCTCTTAGATAAACGTTATTGATCAGATTATTTCTTTTCAATACTTTCTTCAATGGTTTTCAATACTTTCTTTCAATTACTTTCTTTGATGAATAAAAATTGACAGTCTTCTTGTAAATTATGTTTGAAATGAAGATTACGAGTTTTAGTAACATGGTATTTTCCCCATTCCTTTAAGACAAATTGACATTCTGGTGTTAAAACACATCAAGACAGAATGTAGACAGGTATAATTGTGGCAGTAAGTGAAATTCTTTTAAACAAAAATACGTCAGAGCCAAACTGATAGTTCAACATCCTGTATTTTAAACAAATTAGACAGGATTTTGGAGAAATGGACCCAAAAAGGATATCTGTCTCTTAGCGGGCCCAGTGCAAACTAATTTGGTAAAATGTTTTTAGCAATCGGTAAAATAAGGTTTTGGATAGCCTGATTGTGGATATTGTGGAGAAAAACAGACATCCAAAACTGAGTTTAGTAATTTAATGATTGAGATTATATGACTTGGCTGATCAGAAAATCAGAAGCTAAAATTTGTCAATCCAGAAGGTCATTCTCAGTGTTCCTTCTAAATTATTAGGAATAGGATTTCACTCCTCTCCAAAGCAGCCAAAATATGGTTTGTTTAGGATTTTTTTTTTATTATTTTTTTTCCTGAATAAGGTGGAATTATTTTCAGCCTGCTAGGCTATTTGGGGGATCAAATATGTAGATTTTGACCAATTAACACAAATTCATGAAAATTACGTTGTACTTTGGAAAAAAAAGTTGGCAAATTTAAGTTAGACCCCTGGAGAATTTTAGAGCTGAAAGCAAATATTTAATTAAAATTTTGACATCTAAGAAGCAGAAGTAATGTATATAATGAGAAAAGGTACTCAGTTTACCAGGACTGAAGAGTGGGGTGAAGTTTCCTTAGATTTCATGACTTGCAGAGCTGGTCTAAGGTATGTTTTCAGACAAATACACCTTTTATTTCCCAGGGGAAAATGTGTCATGTACAGCTGAATACATTCAGAAACCAAGGAACTACTCTGCTGAGCAGGTACAGTACTGGGAGCAGTCAGGGAGTGAAAGGAAAAGCCTTGGGCACTGTAGATTTTCATAGCCAGTAAATCTTCGTGGTCACTGAGCAGACATTTGAGAACATTATCTTTTCATTTGACTATCAAATAGCAGAGATTAGATAGTGAAGATTAGGTGGAATCTAAATGCCTAGATAATCCGGTGAGTTTTAGTCCATAGCATATGGACTAAAGCATAATTATAAACTTATACATAGTCATATATTTAGTTTCTTATAAGGCAGTTTATATTGCAAGAGGCTAAAAGACTTTTATGTGAGAAGCTGTCACAAGGACTTGACATAATTATAACCAACCTATAAGCAGTTTTTTAATCTGCTCTTCCCTTTTACTCTGTGACACATTTACCCATGTATGGAACAGATATAATATACTAACCTGCTAGACTATGAAGAATATTTGAAGCTGTAATTGGATACAGGCACACGCATGGAGAGAAAAAAAGAAAGCGAGAAAATATCATCCCAAAGTGAAATGTGTTTGAAAACAGGTAATGGGAATATTCAAAGAACCTGAAGCATTTGAAGTGCCAGTGACAGCTTTACTTTTAATCACAAGGACATTCTGGTGTTGTTTCTACAAACCTCTGCTTTGATATTTTCTCACCTCACTTCTTTACTTTCTTGTTTATCCTACTACCATTGTCTGTCTCTAGACTGTGAGCTCTGCAGAGTAGAGCATCTCACTGTGTGTTTGTTTAATAATGAGGATATCATATATTATTATCAGGCGAAACCTGTAGTCACTGCTGGAAGACAGCTATAATGATTTTGCATTTGCTTCAGAAACACACGTAATAGCAACAGTTTGGCATTTTTACTTCTTTGCAGAAGTCAACATACCACCGTGGGACAATATCTTTTCCTTCCGCACTCTGTTCCCATACCCCCCCAGTGCAATGTAGCACTTCTCCCATGTCTCAGTTGAGGCATTTACTTAATCCAGTTGAATCACTCCTTTAATACCAATTAAAATTCATAGCCATGTCTGAGAAAAGAATTTTTGTTCAGTGGCTGGTTGATTAGTTCTACAAGACATATCTTTAAAGCAATCCAGAAGTACAAAGATTGCCCTTCCTGGGCATATTAACCCCATTTTTAACATGAACTGATCTTTATAATAATAATAATAATAATAATATGTGAGCTTTAACATAATAGAAAACAACACTGCTCCACTGCTGATTGTTTGAGATGCAGAGGGCAGTGACAAATGTTGGATTTATGTCTTTCAAATGGTAGACAAGAGGGCTGAGATATGGTTTCCCATGTCAAAAATATTTTCTTTAATATTGTAATTTGGATTTAAGGGAATAGCTAAATGGACTGTCCAGTTTACCCTTTTACTTTGTGTCAGCTATTAAATTGATAATCAAATTACTGGACCAGGAGTCAGATGAGCATTCAGTACTGGGTTTGCCTCAGACTTTCACTCTGACACTGAGAATCACTCCAAGACTCCATGATTTCAGTTCCCTAACCCTTGAACAGGGACTGTGAGACTGTATTTTTCCTTTTGTATTTGGAACATAAAGAGTATAAATAGGGGTTACAGGAATAGAATAATTCCTATAATAATAGAATAATAGAATAATTTGAGTACTACTACAATACCAAGGGTACACAGCAGTCTGATTAAAAACAGAAACAGAACTTTTGGCTTCATACAATATAATAGTTGTACAATACAATATTGTATTGTTCATACAATAAAATCAGTTGTAAGGATCAAGAGGTAGGATGATTTATTAACAATCTATTATAATCAGTGAAACTGTTAATGGAACTTGAAAGTGTTTAATATTAGATTGTGACTCAAGCTTTAAATACCTTGGGACTAACATCTAGCCTGAGATCCAAAAATATTAGCTTTTTACCACTGTATGCTTGCCTGCTTTGCTTTCTGAATAACTCTGGAAAAACATTTTCACTAAAGACTGCCAAAAAGTAGGTGCACAGTCAGGTTGATGGGCTGGCAGCTCTAGAAAAATGGCAAATTTGGTGACTCTTTGAACAGTGATCTGGTTTTTTAATATAAGAAACGACACCACTGCCCCCAAAAAAATCAAACAGAGGCTGTCTCTGTGTAAAGAGAAGCAGCTGACATGGGTTGTAAATTTTGGAAAAAATAAATTCTCCTGACGTATAGAATGGATAGTCCTCGGAAGCAAGACTGAGATAGGCTTAAAATAGCTGCTTTTTGATTTCCTAAGAAGCTTCCCAAGCCACTGGGATAATGTACAAAGGAAAGTGGCTTTCTCACCTGTTATTTTCAGAGCCCTTCACCAAACGTGCCCATCAGCTGTGGCCTGAGCCTTTTGCCTGTTCAGACCCTGCTGAAATACCTAATGCTCCTCACTGGCTGCTCTCACCAGCGCTGGGCTTGCTTGGTGCATCGCAGCACCGCTTACTCTGCAAGAATGTTTAGGCAATGTACAAACCCAGTGAACAGAGCTGAGGCTTCTGAACCCTGGAGAGGGGAGATCTGAAACAGATCAAGTAAATATGCCTTCCACCCATGGTCCTTAACTTCTGGGGTAAGTAATGAACCTTGTAATTTAAGTCAACTTAATTAAAATAATACCAGGATAGAGAACAATAAGGAGCAATAATTAAACCTGGTACTGCAAACCAACACAGAGCAAGTGCAGAATGAGCACACAAGGGCATGCTAAAGGTCTTTTAATCAAAACAGATTGATGTTAAATTCAATAATTAAGAAAGAAAAAAATAGTTAAATACAGAACTTTAAATGAAAAGCACAGAAGAAAGCAACAACCCTGTGCTGCCGCTGAAGCAGTGAGGAATAAAAAGTATAATGAACAGATGGACAAATAAAAGTCTTTAAGCAAAACAAAAGACAAATGGATCAGAGAAGCCTACCAAAATATATTCCTCATACATTTTCACTTTATGGAAGAGTAGGAATGATATTCACCTGAATTTTTATTTGTTTAACTCCTGTACTGTAATGGTGCAGAAGGATATAATTTTCTTTGCTCAAACTTGACAGCAAATGGAGGGACTGAGAATGACACTGAAAAGTACATTTTTCATCGTATAAGTACACTAAGGTCCTTGAAACAAGCTGAGTAAGAACTTCACATATTTTTTCCTTGGTTTAGATGTGTGACTAAAGAGGTTACTGGCCCTCACAGCTGCTGGTTGCTGGTCACTTCCCCTTGCAGACCTTGCCACCCTCTCTGGTCTGCTAGCTCAGTAACTAAAAGGAAATTAAAAGTGCTCATCAAATTTAAATGCTAAATTCTGGACTCTACTGGCTTCTTTTTTATTTTTCTTTCTTTTTCCCTTTACTTTTTTTTAATTGAAACAGAGTAGAAAGCAACGAATCATGCAGACTGGAACTGTGGTAACCTCCAGTAAGAAGCAGGAGCAAGTAGAAGTTGATTTTCAAGCTGATGTCACTAAATCCAGAAGACAATTCGTAAGTAAGGTGTTCCTTGTGTGAGTGACAAGGGCTACTTGTAAGGCTAGATTTTCCCAGCCCATGTTCCCATGCAGGTAATATTTTTGCAACAGGACAAGACAGGAGGAAGATTTGAAAACAGACTTCAAGAGACCAAGACCTTGGATGGACCCTGTAAACACTGCAAGGAACAAGTAGAACAGGTGTGTGTGTCAAAGATTGGACTGTGAACCAGTGTTAACTGTGAGTTTCGTCAGAGCCATAACTGGGATTAATATGGGCATAGATAGTGTATGCAGTGGTAGGAAGATTGACTCAGCATCCCATAAACACGTGGAGAATAGAAGGCTCTGGGGACACTTTCTGGCACCTTGCAGAACCTAAGGAGTGCCTATGAGAAAGATAAGAGAGGGGCTTTTGAGAAGGGCATGTAGTTATTGCACATGAGCTAATGGCTTTAAACTGAAAGAGAGGAGATTTAGATTAAAGAAAAAATTCTTCTCTATGAGGCTGTGAGGCACCGGCACAAGCTGCCCAGAGAAGCTGTGGATGCCACATCCATGGAAGTGTGCAAGGCCAGGTCAGGTGAGGCCTTGAGCAACCTGGTCATGAAAGATGCCAGTCTCAGACTAAATCACTGATCCTGAGAAGCACTCTGGTCTGCCAGAGACTACTTTTCCTATGTGTCTGAAAAGTATGAGACAAGTTAAAACTTGCTTTAGTAGGAATTCAGAAAAAACGTCTTAATGCTGCTACATGGCAACCTTGACATTGAGCAAAATTTGAACAGGACCTTTTTACATATCCTGGCATTCTTATTCATGCTGAAGAGCAGTGCCCTCTTCCAACACTGAGAAGTGACTTATATCTGTAGTGCTAATAATATCACTGGAAGTTGCATGACAAGAAATATCTTTCTGATATTATTCAAACTCCACAATCTGGATTTCTGAGGTGGATTCAGTTTATAGACTTCGTTAGTATGGGAGCAGGGTGAATCTTCTGATAAGTTAAAGAACCTGAATCTTTATATTATACCTACATTTATTCTTGGAGTTTTTCTTTTTTAAGAAGCAAAGCAATAGTTTTAGTTCAAGTCAGTACAAGCACTAATAGGACTAAATATCTCAGTTAGACACATCTCAGTCAGCATTGTATTTAAGGACACATCACAGTAACCACACAATAACCTGAAGATGCACTGATATACTCATGGACAGACAGAGACATGAACTAACATTGAATGGAAGAAGGTGACCTTGCATTAACACAATTGTGAAAATTCATGCTCCTGTTTCTCCATATTGAGTATTGTTTGAATTTAACATCTTTGACCATTAATTACAATCTGTGTATCCAGCCATCTCATATAAATACATATCATAAAGTCATAGATATGTTGGGTTGGAGGGGGCCTTAAAGATCATCTAGTTCCAACACTCCTGCCATGGACAGAGACACCTTTCACTAGACCACGTTGCTCAAAGCACCATTCAGCCTGGCCTTGAAGACATCCAGGGATGGGGCACCCACAGCTTCTCTGGGCAACCTGTGCCAGTGTCTCACCACCCTCATAGTGAAGAATTCTTTCTAATAACTAATTTAAACCTTCCCTCTTTCAGTTTAAAACCATTACCCCTTGTCCTGTCACGACATGCTCTTGTAAAAAGTGCCTCTCCTGCTCTCTTGTAACTCTATTTAGGTACTTGAAGGCTGCTCTAAGCTCTCCTTGGCACCTTCTCTTCTCCAGACTGAACAGCCCCAACTCTCTAAGCCTGTCTTCATGGGAGATGTCAGAGCTTCAGCTCTCTGATCATCTTCATGTCCTCCTCTGGACTTGCTCCAGCAGGTTAATCTCCTTATGCTGGGGCCCCAGAGCTGAAGGTAGTATTGCATGTGGGATTTCATGAGAGTAAAGGGTGATTCCAAAGCATAAGCCTGACATGATTCTATGCTATTAGAGGAGAATTGCAATTACACAATCAGTGAAGGAAGTTCTAACTCAGGCAAATATATTAATATTTACAGTCTAATCATTAGATCATGTTCGTGCCTGGCACAGTGGAAGCTCTGTCCATAGAAGAAGACTCCAAGGCATTACAGTAATACAGATATAAAAAAATTAGCCAGGGATGAGAAAGTACTAATGCAAAGGGGTGGATGAATTTCCTGCTGATGTCAAATGTAGTCATGTTGACTTTAATGGGATCAAACGGAAAGACAGAGTGTGATTACAATATGATAGGATTTATAAATTCATTAGAAAGTACAAATACTCCTCTTTGTTTACATTTAAGTTTTCATTTTAATTGTACCTTAATAGGTTTTCCTTGGTAAACAAATAGATGTGACAAATTATGCCAGGTAATGTGTTGTAATAGATGCAAAGAACTAGAAGCCTGCTGTGCGCCTTCAAAAACATTTGGAGGTCAAAGCCATACTGTTTAATTCTTAGTTCTGGGAAAGAAATTATTCTGGTAATGTTACCTGGATACCAAACTGCACACAGACACTTGACTTTGCCGTTAATGTGTGAAAAACACTTCTTCAGCAACCACCTGCTCGCAAGCAATTGCAGCGGACTCTCTCACTCTTGTTATGCAGGGAAACTGCTTCTCCTTCTGTTATAGCTGTTGGTAAAGTAAGGTCATATACATAACTTCCAGCCTCAATTCCTTAAACACTACTTTACAAATGTCTCCTTCTCATCTCTCTTTTTTTTTTCCAATTAAAATTATTCTTTTCCTATGTCCATTGGAGCCTGCACTTTTCTCTTATCCTTTCCATTTCTGAGATCCCAGCAGTGACCATACTACCTTCGTGGATATAGCAGGTTCCTCTGTGTTAATTTTATGCATCAAAAATTAAATGCATTAGTGCTTATACAGAGAGATATATGATGGCCTCTAGTGGTTCTCTGTATGTATGCAGATACAATCTTCTGTGACCCTCTCATTTTATGAGCATGCATACAGGAAGAAAAAAATTATTGATGTCCAGCTGTTGCCTTTTATGAACAAAAACCTTTTGGCAGCAGTAAAGACAGTTGAACAATATGTCCAGAAGAGAGAAGGTGAGCTCCTCCATCAAAATATAAGCTGGAATGTTTCTAAGCACTGCTCAGAATAGTGAACATAATGCAACTGCAAATCACCTAAAATGTCCCTCGTCCTTTGGACAGACCACCAGAGATAAGATCATTCATTCTGAATGGAGGCATCCTTCCTGTATTTGACGGCCAAAATCCTAGCGACCTTGCATGCAGAACGGGTTCCCAATTCTGTTTCCAGATGAAGAACTGCATGATGACTGACTGTTAGCCAGCAAATGTGTCAGTCTCGTCTTTCTCCTGAGTCACATCCAGGTCTGTACACAAGAGTCTGTGCCTACAAATGCAGATGCTTGGAAGAATCTTGGCTCTCTTAGCCAGGCTGGATATTGAATTCTCACACAGAGTACATCAGTTGCCCTCACTGCAGTCCTTCAAACCAAATGTACCTGCCTCTCAGCTCTGATTGCCACTCTAAAAAATCTGTACCCCTCAGGACTCAACTTTGGCTGGCCAGAATCAGTGGCTCCCTGATCTGAGAGGCCAAAGTATTAAAATATTTTGGCTAGCAGCATATTCCCGCTGCACATTGCTGCAGGCCTTCAGGCTATCTGCCCCTGAGGAACTCTTTCACAGAGGTCTGTGCACTTTGGAGGAACAGTTTTGCCAACAAAAGAGGAGAAACAGCACATTCCATCTCATTTTGACTCTGTTACTCTCTGAAGGATGTATTGTTCTAGGCCAGGAAATACTTTGATTTTAAAATGCAGCTATGCCATGTCGACAGTTCTCCTCTGAAAAAATTGGATGGTATGGTGAGTAAAGCATCAGAATAAAAAAATATTTATGCCAGGTTAATCCTCTGAATGGGCAAAATAATGTTACTCTAGTTTACCCATGTAATTCTCCAAAGGCCTTTTGATGTACTAATGTTGGCAACTCTTTAGGTTATAGCTTCCGTATTTTAAGGATTTTGATTACTTTAGTTCAAAAGAAATCTGCATTCCCAATAATTTGGCATCCTCTATTGTTAAAAATTATCCACAAGAGAAATAAGGAACCATGGCAACAAGATAGAAATATATTGAAGTTATAAATCTCAAAGCATTGCAGTTCCTTATTCTTGTTTTTTATTCTTTTTTCTTTAAGTTGTTCATTTTTTGACTCTTTTTACAAATTCAAACTTTGGTTTTGAGATTTGTTAGATAGAAAGGCATAAGGAAAACAAAGAGCTAAAACATTCTATGGATACATCAGTAGATGACAGTCTTAACTTACTGCTTAATTTTTATTGTGATATGTTTAAGTAAAGTCTTCAAATATTTCTTATTTATACAGACGAACAAGTTATCTGCTTAAATGTATCCAGATATCCGAGCATAGGGTTTTTAAGGACTGAAAGACTAGAAGACAAATTCATAATGCCATAATTTCTTTCTCAGAAAGAAAAAGATTCTAACAAAAAGTCATTTAGGACAAAATAATGATAGGTCTTGAATCTTGACATTGAAATCCTATCAACATAATTAATAAGTAAGAGGTAGATTTTTTGACTTTTGGCTTCCCAAGAATTTAGAGGGTAAAATACAAGATAAGATGGCTGAGGGAATTCAGACATGAAAAGATGACAGGTGAAAGGCCAACAACCTTCAGAAATTATCTAAACCCCTTCATTTCACACTATAAGGCATTATAAAGTAGTTTAAATAGCGTCAAAAAATTGTCAAGAAAATGCATTTCCAGCTGATCTCTGTTGAGTTTGGTCTCAAGCTTCCTTACTTATTTCCCAACAAAGTTTTGTGGTCGCAACTTTCTATGTGGGATCACTGCCGCTTGTCTGCCACACAAAGTCTGTGCCTATGTCTCTTTGTTTATTTACATTTTTGAAGGCATAAATACATTTGGAAAAATAATTCAATTAAAAACCAAAACAAAACATCCATACAAAAGAGCAGTCTATGAAAATAATATATTTTATTTAATAAGGAGTATTTGCTTATAGATAATTTACATATAGGACATATTTAGCTACCCATAGCAGTGGACAATAAATATTTTATTCTGTATACTAGTTGATGATGATGTTGAAGCACTTTCACTTTTGTCTCCAGACTCACCTCATTCCCTGTGGTACAGTGTATTATTCGTTGTGCTGACAACAAACACTCAAACATCTGACATTAGATCACTTTCAATTAAGTGTGTTAGAACCAAAGACTAAAGCTCCAGGGAAGAGGCATTTTGAATTAATGCCAGTTAAGTATAGGCTATCCCTGTGCTGGAAAATACAGGTGGTTTGAAACAAGTCCTTTAGACTGTCTAGATTGCACAGATCAATGTATGGATTATATTTACATTTGTAAATGCATGGATTTATTGTATGGATTTATTTACATTTGACTCATCCTTTTGGATTTCCTTATTGTGACACACGTTTCACTTATTCTGTTCCAAGATCCACGTTTAAAAGCAAAACTCTGAAGCCATCAGTTTCAAGCTTAAAAAACAATGTGTCAGCAAAATCCCTTCAGAACTGCACCTAGCTGAAATGGCTTTTTTATTGCTATGAGCATAGAAAAGATGTCTAATAAAGATTAGAAGTGCCTAAATGAGCTGTATGTGGGGTAAGAATCACTTAAGCAACACTATGAAGCATATCTATATTCTTAATATACTGAATGCCTTCTTATAGTATATTACTGTACAGATTATTTGAGGAGATTGTGTGCTTTATTATCCTTTCTTGGACACTATGTGCTAAACGGAAGTGTTTTAGAGAACTGGACAAGACATAAAGCTGATGATATAGAGCCTAAAAAATTGGCCTGATTCACAGGGTTGCTGAGAGCCTATTGAAGTAATTGGCTCCACAGCCACTTAGCACTGCTGAAAATAAACCATTTTCTCTCATACTTACTAGTGTGAAATGAAGCATGACCCAAAACACCTGCCATCTACAGCTGGCTGGAAAGTTCAAGAAGCTTAAAAAGAAACCAGAAATAAGATTTTCACTTTTTCTTCTATTTTCATGTAATTTTTATATAGTTCCTTCCCTTTGCTTATGAATGGAAACCCTAATTTCAGATCCTTGCCCGGGAGAATTTCTCTCACCCAGCACAAGCCGAGCTGCCAGCTTGCTTTAACATAGGTTCAAAATTATCAAGGCAGGGGTGTTACTGAAAGGAGAAGGTAAATATCTGTCTTATTATCAGGAAGCTGATACATTGCTTCTCCACTGGTAGCTATTCTTAGGGTACCAGGAGAGTTTGTTTTCCTTCCATGCTGTCCCTTTGCTACTGTTAACAAATGCTGCATTGAAAATCTTGTCCCTAATGAGGTCAGGAGTAAAACTGTTATTGATTTCTTAGAGCCAAGGATTCACACAGTATCTTTATGTATTTTTCCCTCCTTTTAGTGATAGATGTGTTTGTGTTTAGAATGGATAATTAAATTTTCATTATAATATCATCTAGTAGTGCTCTTTTGATAATTTTCCAGCTTTATATTTAAAGAACCAAACAAAACTGAAACTAAATAAAATCCATTCTTAATCACTCTTCTGCAGACATATTAGGTTTTTCTTTTTCAGTGAAAATCAGTCACTTTTTTTCCCTTGAGGTAGGGAATATTGGTAGCAACCAGTGACATTCTGAGTAAAATGGATGCCAATTGAGCCTATATTAATACAATTAGAATAGAATATATCAATAAATGCTTTGTGACAAACTACAGGAAAAATCATGTTGTCATCTTGCAGCAGATGATTTCAAAGGCAGAACTGCAGGATAGAGTGTGAATTAAAAAATATTAAAATGAGAAGTTTGCCCAAAAAAGTAAAAATATTTCACTGAAGATGAAAGAGCAGTTCAGGTTTTGTGAAGAAACAACAAATTCCTAAGTACAACTGTCTTCTGGACATGGTCAGTTGGACATTGTCTAAGTAGTGGTGAAATAATTTCTTTTGTGATTCCATCCACTGTCTGGCAGTGTCCGCAGAAGACCTTTTTGCTGTAATGTTTTTCAAGAATGGTTAACCTCCTTAGATGAGATGAAATACAAAGAGGATGACTTTTACAACAGTTATAACACATATCAGGTGAGTTAGGGCTGTTGTTGCTGTCCATAATTTATAAGATCCCTTATTTTGTGGAAAGTTTATGTGGGAATCAGTTCTAGACAGGGATACCTACATATAATGTATGTTTGTAGCTCCAACATGTACACCAAATGTCTTAGCTCTTCTACAATAAATATGATCAAACAATGACATGGAGTGACCTGGCTCACTTTCAAGAAGATATGGTTGCCCAGTTGTGTCTAGTACTCTTGGAGATGCTCTAGGGTACTGTCATGGCTTAATCCCAGCCAGCAGCTAAACCCCACACAACCAGTGGCATGATGGTGAAAATACAGCGGGATGGGGGAGAGAATCGGAAGGGTAAATGGTAGAAAACTCATAGTTTGAGATAAAGACAGTTTAAGAACTAAAGCCAAAGTTGCTCATCCAAGTAAATCAAAACAAGGAGTTTGTTCATCACTTCCCATGGGCAGACAGGTGTTCAGCCATCCCCAGGAGAGCAGGACTCCATCACATGTATTGGTGACTTGGGAAGACAAACGCCATCTGAATGCCCCCACACACATACCTCCTTCTTCCCCCAGGTGTCTATGCTGACCATGACCTCATATGGTGTGGAATATGGAGCAGAGTGATGCTTCTATTTCCTTTTCTCTCCTGGTGGCCAGAATTATTGGTGAGCTTATATTTCATTTTGAGATGGCATGTAATTTCCAAGACATGCTGCTCAGAGCAAATGGGTGAGACCCAGGGAATACAAGAGACAGTCCTGAAAGTACACACCAGAAGCTAAAATTATTTAACCCCCAATGAAACACTGGAATCAGAATAAAATTATGCATTTCAGTTTCTATTTGAAGGAAATAAAAGCTCTGCTTTTTGACGTTAATTTTTAAATAAAATATTTGAATGCCTACTGAGTTGGAGAATCACACCAACAAATTAGTCAGGAATTATTTCTGAGAATGTATCTCAAGTTTGACAAAAAATAAATAAATAAAAGAAGTAAAATCATAGAATCATAGAATTATAGGATATGCTGAGTTGGAAGGGACCCATCAAGATCATCAGTCCAACTCCTGACCCTCCACAGGACCACTCCAAGTGTCATACCATGTAAGCATTGTGCAAACTCTGTCAGGCTTGGTGCTGTGACCACTTCCTTGGGGAGCCTGTTCCAGTGCCCAATCACCCTCTGTGTGAAAAACTTTTAATATCCAACCTAAACCTCCCCTGACACAACTTCTTGTTTTTTTCTTGAGTCCCGTCACTGGGTGATCAATTGTCTGCCCTTCCACTTCCCCTCAAGAGGATCTTGAAAATGACAATGAGGTCTTCCCCTGGTCAATGATAGGAAAAGAACACTGTTATCCAAGATTCCCTCCTTTATTAACTCTTGATTCCGTATGATGGACAAAGTCTTTCACTGTAAACTTTTCATAGGTGTTTCCTATTTTTCCTGTGAGGTAACCATTTTTTTCTTGAACTTATGTCCCTTATAGCAGTCCTTCATTATATGGTAAAAGGGGACATTAACACAAATATTACATAAATCAAATAAATGTTACTTTTTATGAATTTTTTTTCTTTATAGTACAATTCAACCTGAGAAATATTGTCAAGATTAAAAGTCAAAAAAACTGCATTTAAACTTTGCATCTGAAATTACATTTGTGTGTGAGAGTTTATGGCTTAAACCATGAGCTGTCACAGACCTTGCAACCCAGATGAGGCTGTGATATGCAAAAGAAAACATCCTGGGTACCTAAATCAGCTGCTTGTACAGAGCATCTCTTTGCTACAAATGAACTGAGAGAAGTGGACATTTCCGAGAGGGACCTGATGCATTCAAGGAGGTTCATTTATCTTTTCACTTATAACAAAAAAAGCCTAGAAAACTAATTTATAATCATTGCTGAAGTTTGTAGACTTAAATTCTGCATGGCAGCAGTTAGGTGAAGTGACTGTTAATGAGAATTGCAGACTTGCAATTTCAGAGTTCTTAATGAAGATGAAGATGGAGAAGTCAGAGATTTTCAGTGGCTTTTCTCAAGGCACTAAAATTTTTTATGTCAGCTTGTGACTGAATCCCTACATTAGATAAAGTCAGGTTCTCTGTTTTGAACATTCTGACCTAATTTATTTTATTAAAGGATAAATTGTAACAGAGAAATAGTGCAAATTCTGACATATAAATACAATTTCTTTTAAGAAATATATCATGACAAAGCTTAAAAAGATACAGACACATTTACTTTCAGTAATATATCTGTTCTGAAATGCCAAACTACTTACTAGGATTTGAGCAACCAAAATTATTTTAACCTGATTTTGCCATTTTTTCTTTCTTCTTAATTTTTAGTGAAAGATAAGCATTAGGGAAAGGCTAAGACTTGACAAAACGCTGCATAAGAATTCTATGTCTTGAGAAGGATAATAATGTAGGTATATAACAAGTCTTTTAAGACACAGTCTGAAATTCCATCTTCAAATACTCATTTTGTTACTCCCTTAGAGTTCACAGAATGTGTTAAGACTAGTTCTTCTCTTACTGTGAGACAGTGGAATATTAATGGCTAATGACTCAAAACAATCAGCTATTTGCAAAAGTAGTAAGAGGCAGATCCTGCAAGGTGGGGCAATGCTTTTTAGCATGCCAAAGTCCTCCCTTACACAATGGGCTCTTGTTGAAAACTCCCCTTGGGGGTAGTATTAATATATTCACACATTCACACTTGGGCTTGAAGACATTCATCCCTTTCAGTGGGGCAAAAATGGCTCAATCTCAATGGCAATGACATGAAAGACAACTGTTAGAAGGCTCAACAGATAGCGTAAAACTCCCCGTTCCTGGAGAGGTACCTGAGCATTCCCACCTAGGCTGAGCATTATTAACCCATTGAACTTTGTATTTCATGGGCTGCTACCACTCATGACAGATCAAGACTGCAGCAACCACTTCAACAAATGGACATCTAAATTGCAGCAATCAGGTCTTGCGAAAAATTACAACAAATAAAAAGCTCTATTTAAACATTCTGAAATTGATAATAGTATTTAAAATAATTAACCAATGTTTATGCAAATTGGATTGTAAATCTTAGGTCAAGAGTACTCTCTGCTATCAAGAATGTATGATCACAGATTCACAGAATCATGGAATCACAGAATGGGTAAGGTTGGAAGGGACCATAGTGGGTTACTTGGTCCAATCGCCCTGCTCAAACAAGGTCATCCTTGAACCCATTACACAACTTTGGATTCAGATGGTACTTGAATATCTCCAGAAGGAGATTCCGCGACCTCTCTGGGCAACCTGTTTCAGTGCGTGGTCCTCTGCACAGTAAAAAGTTCTTCCCCATATTCAGTGTTGCAGTGCATGTGGCAGTAGCCACAGGGTCCACATCAATGAATTACTGGTGGACAAGCTCCCAAGGCACTGAGGTCTAACATCCAGTCACGGCGAGTTCCCATATTCCCCTGGGAACTGTGTTTTGCAGATTGTTCTGTCATAAGTTTAAGATTTCCCCACTCAGTTTGATGTCTGTCCTTATGTTTATGCATATCCCGTATGGAATAGGTATGATCTCTGGAAAGTTCAGCTGTATTCTGTACTCCATTTGTTAATTCAAATAGAACCCTCCCCTGAGTTTGCCCCGTTGGATGTTTTCCCCCTGTCACCTCCCAGTTTACCGAACCCCATTGGTTGTATCCCTTTATTCCGCCCCTTTTCACCACCATATAAAAATCCCTGCACACCTTCATTTTTCGCTCTTCTGCTTTTCTGTTTCACCTGTAATAAAGGATTGGAAACCGCACAGGGAGTCCCTCCCTCGTCCTTTGCCTCTGCCCACGCTCCTTTTCCATTCGGCTTGCAGCCTGCTCCTTGCTAGGGAGCCAGCTCCGTCTGCTGAACTGCAGCCAGGTCCCGTCCTCAGGGACACCTCTGGCAGTTAGATGCTCTGCAGACCCCAGGCAACTTGGGGTCAGCGTCAATTCAGGATCTCCATGAAAATATAGTTTCCTCTGTTATGTATCCCTTAGAAAAACATACTGCTCCCCGAGGCTTACAAGATTATCATATCTTTTTATCTAAGAAAAGCCATCACTTATGGAGAAGTTTAGGATATTTCAGGGAATTTATATGGCTGACAGCTTACTAAGAACTTGGCATTAGATGAAATGTACACAAACATCTAAAACAGCAAAGCAAAGTAAGAATGTAGACTATGCAATATTAACGTATAAGGAATAATAAGTAACATTGTTACAGAGGGAATTCCACTATTTCCAGTGGACAAAAGAATTTGGAAGATTTTAATCAGGATAAAGGTTTCTCAGTTTGACTCAAAGTTTGCAGAAAAATATGATGGGGAAAGATGCTTTTGCTACGAGGGGAAGGATAGAACAGTTACCAAACAAAAACTAACGCTTCTCCTAATACATGCTGAGAGCTACACTCCACAGTCTACACTCTATACTCTTCAGATGCTGAAAACTACAGCAGCTTCCCACTTCAGTTTAGTTTCATTTGAAGACTTGAGGAAAACATTCTGAGCTTCACTCTGGAAAACTGGACAAGAGAATGAATGTGAGATGTCATAGATCAGAAAACATTCAGAAAATGTGAAAATGGCAGACATACAGAAACAGGAGAAGCACCATTCCTAATGAAAAAGGATAACTCACTTGGTAGTGTATTTTTTTTATATGTTTGTATCATTTTTTTCTACAAATAACATATTTCACTTCAAGTTTTTGGTATATTTTACAAATGCTAATGAATTGAGCTTCAGAGCTGCAGCCTCCTGATGTTAAGTGGATAATATTAGTCACATATCACAGAGGAGAAAACTTGTGCTAAGCCCTTGTAACAGCAGTGAATTTTGCCCTGTGTGATTCTGGAAAGTCAATGTGTCTCCACACTAACATGGGAATGCACTGCTGAACAGATTAATGATGGGTTGTGTATAAACTTGCTGTGATTGCTCCTCTGTGCACAAATGCATTGTACATGTAAATCAAGCCTGAGTGCTGCTCGGCATGTATATTGTAAAGGATATTAAGAAACAAGGCACATACAAAGAAAATAGAAGGAAACAAGCAATGCACAGGTACCAGGATCTGTCTGAATAGAGCTGATTACACACTCAAATGTTGGTTATATTTCAGCCAATCAGCCAGAATGCAAATGTGAGTGCTTGTAGAAAAAAGGAAAAACATATGTCAGCAGGGGAAGATTACTTAAGAACAGCCTGGTGCAGACCATAAATTAATAGTCTGGCTTTTGCTCCCATCCCAAGACAATAAAACTGCTCACTGTCCTCTACATTCAGCTTTGAAGCCAAAATTCATCTCTAAGGGAAACAGCAAAGCCAGAAGTGGCAACAATGACCCTTGCCATCTTATCCCTTACTTAAAATGGAATCTTCCTCACAGTTATTCAGAAATCTCTCTCCTATATGAGTCTCACTGCCTTGCTCTTAGAAGAGAAAAAAAATCAAAACAAATTTAAAAAGTATAAGTCTTATTTAACCTTTTCTGAGAAAAAAAAAGTGTTTCAGGAGATATTTTTCCTCTTTTCATTTCTCACTCAGTCTATAAAAAATATGCTATCACTGAGAGGAATAAAAGGGTCATTTTATAAGGACAGTGGTGCCTTGATGAAAACGTGTTTTGCCACTTGTTTTATGAATAACATTTCCAGCTTGCCAACAATTTCTGAGACCTTTTCAGAAGTCTGGAATCATCTCCCATTACTTATTAAAGCAGGAAAAAACTAACTTCCATACTAAAATTCTTTCTCCTGAGCAAAAATATTTGTTTGTTCCATTGAATTTCATCCAAAGAAAATAGTAAAACTTTGGAGGATTTTTTAGAAAATTGCTGAGACTAAAATCTGTTTTGAGATAAAAGCATACACATTTATCTGCCTGGTCTGAGGTCACTTACAAAGTGAACTGCACTGTCGTATTGTCACGGCTCAGTTTTAATATTCTTACATGTCAGAGACCTAAATTATATGGTAACAAGGTACAGAAAAAGACTTTTCTTGGATAACCAGATTTTAAAAGGGATGGGGGTGGATCTTTACCAATCTGTAGTAAGGTTACAGTAGTAGTAGGAAGGCACTAGCATCAATAAGATGGGAAGATATTCTTGCCTAAGTAGTTTGAACTGGAAGAAAAGGTAATCTGTAACTGATATTTGCAATGACATTTGTAGTTTATTGGAAATTATTGTAAGATTAAGAACCACTGAGGAATGAAGCTACACCTGCTCTCCGGTATTCTGAAAGTCTCCAAGATTCTTGGCAAACAGAAAATAGATAGTGCCTGCTATGAAAAGCCCCCAAACTTGGTTGTATTTTGACAACCACAGTTAGTAGATAAGGCACAAAGCTGAAGGCATCTTCTGATCCACGCTTGACAGATAATTTTTAAATTTTATTCCATGATTGTTTCATACATTATACATTCAAGTTCTTGCTTCACAGAAAGGTCTCATAGACCATCCTGGATAGTACTAAGAATCATTTAGAAAGTAATTGAATAACCACTTGAGTGTGGTAAAGATTCCTTATCACAGACATTTGATAGACATGTTTCACAAAAACAAACGTTGATGAAAATCAGATAAAGAAGTGACTGGAAAATGAGCAAAAACCTCAACAAATCTGTTGGTTTAAATAGTTTGAGCCCTTCACTTTAGAAACTGTATCACTGACACTTTCAGTGGCTGCAGTAAAAGATAATCTCTCTCCCTACAAAATTTACCTCATTTGGATCCCACTCTGTACAGTACTGTATTGCTCAGCTTCTTTGAAAATCCTGGAGATCACAGGGTCAGGACAAACAGGCTCCAGCAGAGCATCTGTGCTGTCCTGCCAACATCCCCTCTCACTAGTAGGCTGGGGGTGGGCAAAGTCTTGAGAGGGGACAGAACCAGGATAGCTGACCGTGACTGACCAAAGGGGATATTCCATACTAGAAGCCATCTGTCCAGCAATTAAGGAGAAAGGAGGAGGCGGGTGGGGGGAAAAGGGGTGTGGGCAGCACATTTTTTATGATGATGCTTGTCTTCAAGGGCACCCACTACGCATGCTGAAACCCTGCTTCCTGGGAAGTGACAAGACACTGCCTGATGATGGGAAGTAGAGAGTAAAATCTTCTGTTTTCCTTTTCTTTCACATCTGCAACTTTTGCTTTTCCTTTATTAAACTGCCTTATCATCTCCCATGAGATTTTTTCCATCTTATTTTCCCCCTGCCTTCTCCCTCTGAGGAGAGGAGTGACTCAATGGGTAACCGGTGTCCAGCCAAGGTAAACCCTTTACACAGAAATTTTAAGCTTTTTTGCTATCAACCTTATTTCTCTTGTCCCTTCTTAACTCTGTCCAATTCTCTTTGCACTTTTTAACTTGCTGTTCTTTAGCAGATGACATTTGCATGTAGCAACTGTAGAACAAAAACGTAGAAATGTAGAAGAAAGGTTTGGCAGGCCTATCTCATCAGTATCAGCAACTGAGTTTTCTTCAACATCATTAATATCGTGTGTAAGATTAGCAGAAAGAACTTCACATTTTGCTTTCCAATTCAGCTCATATATTTTCAATGCTTTTTTATTCTTTTGGAAGAAACTTGACAGATTTTGAATATACCTTCAAAATGCTTTTTTTCATGTTGAACACAAGGTCTGTCCAAACTACAGCTGTTTTCCCAAAAATCATGTAAATGCAAAACCTATAAAATCTGCAATAAGAAATGGATATCCGTTTAGCTACTTTGTTTTCATGCTACTCATCACCACAACATCTAAAAGATTTCTGCTATCTCTATAGGCAATAAAGTTAACACCTATTGAGTATGACACATTCAATTTCTCACATTTCTAAAGAGGCATATGTACATACACAGACTTTGTTCCTGATTTTTGTAGTTATATGTGATGAAATTTGGTTTTAGATATGCACTCTGAAATTGACGTACTTCAGTGGGTATGTTTTAGGCTCTAGTTCAGAAACTGTTGATGGATGTCATTTCTTGCAGGAGTTCGTCTTAGATAATATTTTGCATTTAAATTTTGCGTCTTTCTTGTGATGCTCCTAAGCTCCTACTTTGTAATGTCAAATGAGTCTTCATTATTTTATATTAGGTAGATAGATAGATATAAAAGGTATTTCAGTCTTGACCAGGGAAGATGTGATTCTCCTAGCAAAACATATTAACTCAGTGTCAAAACTGGTCTTAGACAATTAGAATGGTTGCATTGTGCACCAGCTGATTAATTATATCTCCAATTGAATTCTTATTTAGGCAGAGAGCTTCAAGGTCAGACACTAAGTACTGAAAATACACTGAAGGTCTATTTAGTTATTGGGGCAGATGAGAAATTATGCACCAGCTTTGTGTATAGAGCGGTGAAGGAACTGTTCTACATGTGCAGATGGACCACTGCTCACACTAGTTGAAACTATATTCTTTTATTGTGTGTTCAGAGAAGGAAGAACTTTGAACTCTGTGCCCCGAGACAATTACATGAAAAACATTGTTTCAACATGATGATGGTAGAAATTAATTCCTTGATGCTAGTACTGGTTGTTTGATAATAACTAAGTGCATACAATTTTCTCAGAGCTTTATAACTGTTTGATTTTTTGCAATTATTATTTTAGGATTAAGAATGTCACATTAGCAATATAAATGCACCACAAATTAAAGGCAGCAATAGCAGACTGACAGTTCCCAAAACCTGGGAGATTGTCATCTACAGATCACATATCTGCAGCTATATTGCAATGATCAGAGTTAGGGAATTATTAAAATCTTTTATCAAAATGCAGAAGTGAATCTCAAATAACTGTTGATAAAAGGTGTGGATTGAAAAAAGACCTTTGAAAACATAGTTCGTTATTAAGAAAAGAGAGCAAGACATATTGAGCTAGGCTAATTAAAATAACCTATTTAAAACAGACAGATTTAGACCTCTATAAATAGAAAGGCTGTAAATTAGGAAGGAAGATTTTATGGGCTAAAAACCTTTAATCTGGAAAATATTTTAGTATTTTAGGAGGTATTCTTATCTTAGAAGATATTTATAGGTAAGAAAATTTTACTGTTTTTTTCTGATTTTTTGAGCAAAGAAGACATATTTTGGATATTAGTATACCTACAGATATAAAAATAATGAAAATTATAGGAGAATTCTGCATACTATTCTCACATCTGACTTTTGGAAAAAATACAAAACAACAGGAGATACCACAGGAAACAGCCACCAGTAGCTCCTGAGTTCTTGCTCTGAGACCATAGGTGATTTCAATCTCTTCAGCTGTAAGCTTTTTACAGTGCAGTGCTATCTTCATTAGAAGAAAATCTTGGACACTAACCAACTCTTTAGCAAAAAAAAACATGATAAAAAAAGTGACCAGGGAGCAAAATTTTACAAATTAAAGTAGCCACTAGACACACTTTTTAATTGTCAGACTGTTTAATAATTTGAACAAGTGATTAATTGATAGAACAAAGGGACCATTTCATGGTCTGCCTTTTCATGTTGAACTGAAAACACAACTTAGTAAAATGAATTTTTAAGACATTAGGAGGCTTAGGAATGTAAAACAAACATGGAACTATTCAGAAGCTGACCCGATAAACTATTGCTCCTTTTGGTCAAACTTCTGAAAGTAGGAAATAAAAATAATCTGTAAATTACATACCCTGGTATTTCTTTGATATACTATTGCCCAGACTCTGATCTCCATGACCCGTTGTAAGTCTGAAGAGTGTATAGGCAATGAGTAAGTTACAATGTGGGTGTATCCAGATTTAATACAAGAGGCTTTTACCCAAATTTCAAACTACTAGACAAGTTGCAACGGTAAATATGACACCTTTCAATCGAAATTTTATTGTCAGAAAGGACTACAAAGTCCTTTGTAGGGACCAAATAAGATCTCCAGAACCCAGATGAATTTTATTTCTTCTCCATCTTAATTTTCTATCATTAGCCTGGTGCCAAAGAAGAATGCATTGTCAAAGATAAATATTTTTTAATTATATAAGCTAGTGAAATCATCAAGTAGCATATGTAAATATGCATCTCAGTGTGCAAACAGTTTACAAGTGTCACACATAAGCAGGACCCAAATATTAACCATATGTCTTATAGGTAAGTACAAGAGAACTAGATTGGCCTCATCTGACTGGCATATTTTAAGGCAGCAATCCAAACCACTTATCTGCTGTTCAGTGGCACTGGCTAGAAGATAAAAGATTGCATTGCACAGATGGGTAGAATATGAGTTCATGTGAAATCAGGGGAGAATAAAACCTCTCTCAATAATTTAGGATCACTTCAATCTACGGTTTCATTTAATTTCCTTCCTGAACAAAGCTGCTTGTCACTAACACGAATCTGAGCAGAGAAAGGTCAGACAGACTGAATGGGGACCTAACTCAGCACTTTGCTGTCAGTTGCAAAATTAGCTTTAGGAGATCCTCAGGAGCAGGAGTTATGTCTGGTTCACAGTGCAAGCTTCCATCCTCGAGCTAAAGCTCTAGCAGGTCCTCAAGGAATAAGTGACACCTTTACAGAGAGAGAGTGCTGAGTACAAACCTCTACAAACCTTTCCCTAACCCTCAGGACTCTGGCATTGCTCCCACTGTCACAGCTCAGGCCAAGAATCTTTTTTAGCTAGCAGTGGCCCTGGAAAGCACGTATGCTGAGTGACTTCAGCATTACCAGCTCCTAAACTACTCTGTGCAGCTGTGTGTTTCTTGTTACCTTCACCTTTCTAGGAGAATCCTATTAGGTTGGAGAGTGGTTCAGGAAGCTTCCAATAACCTAACTTTGAGATTCCCATTCAGAAAGTTCCTGTCACTCAATTCAGATGTCAGAGAAATTAAACAACAAAAAAAATTCAATTCGAAAAAATTAATGAATAAAACATGAAAAATGGCCGTGAAGATTCCAAAGCCTTGTTGGAATTGTATATCCAAAAGGAATAAAAAATATATATTTAATATCCTATTGATACTGAGATTAAGTCTATTAGGCATTTCTTTCCAGCATTCAGCAGACAAGTTGAAGATGTTTATTAGCCTACATAGTAAGGGCCTTTGTGCTTTTTTTTCACATTCCACATCTACAACTGGATTTTGTAGAAGAAAATAAAGGAAGAATGATGGATTTTATATTTCCACTACTACTTAAAGTCTGTTCAGGGGTTCACTACTGCTTAAACTCTCTCCTCCTTTTTCCTGCCTTCCAGAACTCATTTATTCCTAAGGAGACAGATTCAATCTTTGTCACCTGAACTTCATCCCTTTGCAGTGAAACTGCTAATGTTATTTAAACAGTTCAGTTGTTTCCTCTGCTTGACTAAACTACTAATAACTTGTTAAATAAGTGAGCTAAAGGCAAAAGGTACATTTCAGGGTGATGCTTTTCTAGAGACTTTTTAGGAGGATGTTGACTTTGCTTTAATTGTCCATGACAAGCTAACTTTTAAGTTCCAAGCCCAGAAGTCAACTCTATACAAGGGCACTGTAGGTTTGAACAAGAAGCAGCTTCTCATGGAAATTCTAAACTCACTGGCAAGGAAATTGAAAGGGCCAAAATATTAAGCCTACCTGGGTAGAATGTGAATCAATGCCTTGAATCTGTGTCTCAAAGAGACTTCAATAGTAATGAGGGCAGGCAGGGAGGGTGTTGAGGCTTTCTGTTTGTGAGCCAATAGCTAGAGAATGGACTTGTAAATATTGACAAAATTAAAACAGAGAGGTACCCTGAGGCCTAAGGCCTGCCCAGATCCTTCCGTAAGGCCTTCTACCCTTCAGCAGATTGACACTCCTACCCAACTTGGTGGCATCTACAAAATGAGGGTGCACTTGGTTCCCTCATCCAGATCATTGATAAAGATATTAAATAGAACTGGCCCAAATACTGAGCCCTGAAGAACCACTTGTGAACCATACCCCACTTGTGAACCATACCCCACTTGTGACTGGCCACCAGCTGGATACGGCACCATTCATCACCTCTTTCTGGGGCAGGCCATCCAGCCCCATGCTGTCTGGGCCTCATCCCCTGGCTGCACCTGCTGGATGATGGTACTCAAAATTTTCAGCTCCATGACTTTTTCCAGTACCAAGGTCAGTCTGACAGGCCTGTAGCTCCCCACATCCTCCTTCCAGCCCTTCTTGCAGATGGGTGTTATATTTCCAACCTCCAGTCAAGTGGGATCACGCCAGCTAGCCGTGGCTGTTGATAAATGATAGAGAGTGTCTTGGCAAGCTCTTCCACCGCTACACTCAGTAGCCTTGGGTGGATCCCATCTGGCTCCACAGACTTGTCTGTGTCTATGTGGTGTCCAGTTCCCTTTGGATTATGGGGGGTTTCATTCTGCTTCCCATCCCTGTATTCCATCTCACATTGCTGGGCACCTGGAGAACAAGTGGTCTGGTTATTAAAGACTGAGGCAAAGAAGACATTAAGCACCTTATACTTTTCCTTATCCTTTGTTTTGTTTGTGTTTGTTACTGTATTTCCTGTAACATTCTATAAATGATGGAGATTCTCCTTAGCCCTCTTTTAGTTGTTAGTGTATTTATAGAAGTATTTTTTTATTGTCATTTTCAGCAGTAGACAGATTAAATTCTAGCCGAGCTTTCTTCTAATTATTTCCCTTCCTAATCTCACAATATCATTAACTCCTGAGTTGCCTCTCCCTTCTTCTAAAGGTGATAAACTTTCCCTTTTTTACGGAGTTCTAGCCAAAGATCTCTGTTCAGTCAGGCTGAACTTCTCTGCCAGCACATTTTTGGCAGTGGGAATGGCCTGCTCCTGAGCCTTTAGAATTTCCTTCTTGAAGAATGTCGAGCCTTCCTGCAATTCTTCTCCCTTCAGGACTGCCTCACGAGGTACTTTGTCATGAGCACACTTATCTGACTACAGCCCAACTACTGAAGTGGTACACAGGCAAAGAGCTCTTTCCTGCTGGGGGGTAGACTTCTCATACCTGAACTACCACACATCAAGGATTGTACACACTATCTTTACCATAGGTTCATGCTGGCCACACACACTCACTTCTGACAGCAGTCGAGAACAGACATACTTCCCTATTAGGTAGGCTTAAAATGGAGTCTATAGAGAAAGCTTACAGGTTGGTCTGGACAGAGAATTGTGAATTATTTATGCAGTTAAAACTGTATTTGCAAAAACGGGGCATAAATTGCCTAAAATGTTTAAAGACAAAACTCATTCTTTTCATCCAGCTAGGCAGAATGACAATTTGGAAAGGAAAAGGAAAATTTTGTCCAGCATAGATAACATACAAAGTGTATTTGAAAGAAAAAGAAGGGGCTCAGTCCTTCTCCACAGTAGACACTGCTGATTTGTGGCAAGATTTTCCAAAGAAGCAGCATCAATGCAAATTTTCATGTCAAAGAATGTAAACTAGAGTTTATGCCCAGTGCCTACAACACGAAAAAGTCATTCTTCCCTCCTGTGCCAGCCACAGGACCACCTCTAGGACACCAAGCATCTACTTGCGTCGTCTTCAGGTCCTATGCGGAAGCAAGCCCAGTCTTCTGTTGAAATGCACAAACTGAACAGTTAAAGTGCTCAAGATGGTTTGGACATTAAATGTTCACATTCTTTCTTTTCAAATCACCTCCAACAAGAACATCATCTACTCACTGGAACAGTTGTAATTTTTCAGCTCCATTACAGGCTTACTGTTTTGATGTGCCCACTCATCCATCATGCCTTTGTACCTGACAGTTTTTCAGGACAAGTTGGATTACCTCTTTACTGATCGTCGTCTGGGTGCCCATTATCTGCTCAGATGAGCTTGTTTCCAGGATTTGACACTGTGCTCCTTTTACTGCCAACACCATTGGCACTACCACTCTTCTCACTGAATGTGCCTCATCTGCTAACACCTCCCACTTCTACAATAGATATGGGACAAATCCACCACAAATTAGCTAGGGCCAGTTAGTTAAAAATTATTGCACATGGTCACAGGTCTGGCACAGCACACTGGGGGATGTGTTTATATTCTCCAAACATTTCCTGGCTCAGGCTTGTTTAATGTTTAGCATCTGATGCTTTCAGGAGCAAAATGTTCATTTATACTAAGTATAACAGTACACTTAGCTCTGTGCTCTCATTACTGCAACTTTATTTTCAGGCAGCTTACTAACCTAATTGTAATTTATAGACCAAATATTTCAACTTAACAAAAGTAACATTTCTTTTTTTTCTCTGATAAAATACAAAGTTAATTTAGACTTCTGAGTAATAAGATATCTCCAATATCAGCATATTCTTAGTTCATTTGCTTACACATAGTATGCTTTTTTAGACCTAAATTTTCTCCCGCTTGCTTTTCTAAAAGGTAAAAATCTCAGCATGATAACTGCATTGTGCTCATGCTGCAACATCAAAACTAAACGCTTTCGGGCTAGAAACTCAGAAATGACAAATGTAATTAAAGCTTTGCTTTAAAATACTTCTCGGAGCTTATTGGTAGTGAGAAGTACTTCCCCTGATGTCTGAGTGTTCCAACAGCTGTGCTTAGTGAAATCAGGTTAGTTTCCTCTTAACAAATGCAAAAATAAAGATTTCCACTTTTGTGGGAGGTATAACAACCTAGTGAATATAATACTGGGCACTAAAGCTATTTTCAGAGAATATACAACCTAATAATTTAGTGTCACAAAAAAAGACATTTGTGTTGCACTTACAATATTTCATTTTCTGTGGTACGTATCCATTCTTCCTATAGTTTTTAAGTTTTGCATTTTGTAATTTCATATTGTGTGTCTTTGACAAATTAACTGATCTGGGGGAAAAAAGGTGCAATATGCTGAACATACCTAGGCTGCAGCAAAATCCTTGAGAACTGCCACATGAAAAAAATCCTAATGAATATGAATGGAGGGAGTGAAAGAGGACACAAAAATAAATAAGGTTTTGCAACAACAGTGTTTGAAAGCTGGAGTTACTGAACAAAGAGTGCCAGTGTAGAAATGATCTTGCCACTTAATGAGTACTTTTGTCAATGATCTTTGCCACAAAAAGTAGGACTATGCTAATGAATATTGTCACTGAAGAAAATTTGAGAGGCATTATCAATAGCAAAGATCAAGATACACACAGAGGAAGCAATGAATGACATTGAGAACTTGAGACTACAATTTCAATGACATTCTGCAATAGAAAAAGAAAGAAAAACAAGATAATGAGCCAAAGGTAATTCCCACTGTAAAACCGGTTTAAAATACAAAAGAAGGACAAAATACAGAGAATACAAGAGAGAAGGAGAGTTGCTTTGCCACAGATGAACCTGCAATAAGGCATATGAGGTAAAATATTCCAGTAGATCTAGGTAAATATTAGGGGCATTTTATGATCTCTTTACAGGCACGATGCGGAACACTACACTGTAGTGGGTGGAAGAGAAATGTTCAGGCCAAAAAGTAAACAAAATCTTCTGCAATGATCAGGCCACCAGATATCCCATTAATTTTGGAGCAAACTGGCTGGTTTAGTGGAGCCATGAGTGTTGTCTACTAAATAGCAGACTAACGACAACAGATAAAAACCCCCCAACCTCCAGAAGGGAAGGATGTATTGTAAAGGACAATTTTGTAATGTCCCATTTGGTTGACTATTAAAAAACTTTTAAGATTATGGAACAAACCTTCTAACAATTAGGGGAAGAAATATTAAAAGTATCCAAAAGTGACAGGGTAAATTTACATGTGGGGTCACCTTCTGTATATCCCTGACATGGCAGAGAACTACATCCAGTCACCACAGTCTTTGTGTCAGAAGCTGGTGGGAAGAGGACAAATTATGCTCTGCTCTTCCTGACAATATATTCTTGCTCAGTCTTCTTCCTAAGAAACTGTTAGTCACTGAGAAATCTCCACAGATACAGCTTGTGATATTAATGGTTGTAATTAAAAAAAAAATTAATACACATATTTTTATCCTTGTGATTTTTAGTTTTAGATCTCCAGAGCTAGGAAGACATGTTCTAAGTATGGTAAGGGAAAATATTTGAATAATTGAACCATCACTGTATTCAATTTTATTTTGACAAATAATTCAAATTGTCAACCCAGAACAATTCCTACATATAAGCATTCACAAAAAATGAAATTGTTGCATCATACAAAGGGGACTTTGACTCTGCAGGTGACTTAAAGCCTTTATCCAGTGAACTAGAAGGCATTTATGTCTTTGTGACATAATCTTCTCAGGACTTCATCAACATTTACGGGTGAATTTCTGTCAGGCAAACATAAGTTGCTTCATCAAGGATAGTCCAACTTATTAGTTTATTCTCAATGGATGTGTAAGAATTCCTTTAAATAATAGTGACTGTCTATTTGCAATGTCAGTATAAACTTACTCAAAAAAATAGTAAAAGGTATTCAGAGAAATTAGTTTCTCTTTTGAAATGAAGAAGTGCAAATTGAACAGAAAGTGTTTGATCTGACTGCGGAAGTCAAAATATGAAAGAAGGGCAGTGGATAAGGGGGATAAAGGAGAGGTTAACAACTCTTACATGTCATCTCTGTGCCCCCTTTGAAGGAGTAAAGTTCTGCAGAGTCATTTCCTCTCTAAAATCTGAGAATAGTATGGAAGAAAAAAGAAACAAACTTGACTTGAAAAAATTGGAATAAATGTCAAATCTCAAAAGTTAAGGACTCTGGAAGTATCATGGTTCTGTTATTCTTTAGAAAGGATCACAAGAAGTAATCTAAGAATATTTTCTCATGTCTCTTGAGCCTTGGAGACCTTTTTGTTTGATATGAACCCCTCCACATCTGACAAAGACCTTCTTTACAGAACGGAATAAAGGATATTTTTTTACTCTACCCATTAGACCTTAGAATGAAGCTGCCACACACTTCTGCTTCTGAAGGAATTTTATGTCTTCTTAGGACAAGAACCAAATTTAATTTCTTTATTTGAAGGGAGCAAAGGCGTGATAAACCCCTGCAAAATTAGCCACTCTAGGAGTAATAGACAGTCATGTAGAAATTGGAAACAGATCTCTTGTGAAAGTCTAGGGGTTGATATGACATCTAGCTAAATCTGACCCTGGGTTTCCAAATATCTTCCTGCTCTTAGTTCCTCTGTCAATTTATCAGTTCCTCGGTTACATTTTATCA
>WEIT01008531.1:78424-91944 GCA_013389985.1 Dryoscopus gambensis | reverse complement strand
GCCATGAGGGCTAGAAGTTTTCTGATGCAGTGGTAGTTTCACATCCCTTTACTCATTGGTTGTTGTCGGAAGAACAAGCCTCGGGCCAGTCTGACTGGCCACATGAGCTCAGCACAGCCGCTGATTAAAGTTTGAGCACATGATCCTTATCACAGACATATCTGCAGACCATTAGCAGTCACAAGACAGAGGGGCCTGACAGCATTTAAAGTGAAAAACACTAAGAATCTGATGGGAGAAAAACCCAAAAGCCTATAAAACTTGGAGACCTACTATATTCTAAATTAGCGTGTAGTTAATTGGTATAAGTAAAGAGCAAACATCTAGATTAAAAGCAGCTCAGAGGGGGTGGATGCAAAAACTCAGCAATAATCCATTAATTTATATCTAGCATTTAATTCTAGACATGATCCATTTCTGCACAAATACAATCTGCATCAAAAGAATGTAGCACTACCACAGCCATATTTATCTGGAGTACCCTATTAAGCTGGATCCTCTCACTTTCACAAATGAAGGAAGACTAAAATGCTGTTGAAAACCAGTATCATATTTTGAGATCCTTTAGTGGAAAAAATTAGCAATTCTTTTCTTTAGAAACAGAACAACAAATGGTGCTTCAAAAAGACAATAGCAACAATATTCAAATTGCAGTGAATGATTATACCAGCCACAAAAAGCCTCAAAATCCCAATAACTTTATTTTCAATCTGAAAATCCAGCGTATCTCCCCAGTAACACATTATTTTGGAATGCAGCATAGTGATACAATGTGGTCACAACTACATGAATTATTACTGCAATCAGTCTTTCCCTTATAGCTGTATGTACTTCAATTTAAGTCATGTTTCTTCATTGTGATAACAACTCTTGAAAGCTCCTTTTAACTTTTTCTGTGCTTTTCTTTAATGTAAGCTCAAGCAATATCTACATCTCAGTTTAGTTCCTCCCTGCTTCTGCTACACACAGCTGAGATAAAACCCAGTGAGCCATGGCAGTGCTTGCTTGCTCCTCCCATTGGAAATCTGACAGAGGATCGAAGAAATCAGAAGAAAACACAACAGTAATTTTGCAGTAATTTTACTACTAGTTAGAAAGAGCTCTTCCTAGTGTCCTTCACAAGCTTACCTGTCTGAAGCTTCTAAGTCAAAACAGAATCTCCTGTCTATTGTATCTGTATTTCTTTTGGTACAATACGTAAGGATGAAGAGTTCCTCATCACCCTGTAAAAAGAAAGTTTTTATAAGCTTGACCCAGTTTTTGTAAGTTTTTATAAGCTCCAGTAAGCCAGCTGTACAAGTAAGGTAAATTTATTATAAATTTTCAAGTAAAGGCAGAAGCTATAATGAAAATCGACACTTGCAAAAGAACTCACCCATGCTTGCAGTTCACTTTTCTACACTATAACACAAATTCTACAGTCATTTATGGGACATAAATATAAAAATATTGAGTCTGTTTTAGCTGGTACTTTACAGGACGACTCAGTACCACAGTAAGTTAAACTAACAAAAATACTTTGCACTTGTTACAATATAAACACACAGAGAGACCTTTCCCATTTTATGGCAGCCAGAGCAATTTCCATAGTAAAGGCCATTGCTACACTAACTAGAACAAAGGAAACATTCTTCACTATCTGTAACGTGTCTTACAGAACCAATTCTTTCTTTCTTTAAGACCAACACCAGGATTTTATTTTACCCAGGAATCACAAACTCATCTGTGAATGCTGCATGAGTTGTAGCAGATTAACTCAGGACTAACTGTACATTTTAATTATTTCTTGTCTTATTCAGCATCTCCAGACATAGAAGGCTGTCACTGAAGGAGTAACTGCAGGGTTTCCAAATGGGAGATCTTTTAATACAGCAGAAATGGCTTCATAGGTGTTTTAGAATGCTGAATGCTCAGACACACATACTACATACTATACTAAATAAAATGGCTTATTATAATTAGAGTAAATTAGGATAAAAAATTCACAGAAGTACTGAAGTGATTAAGGAATCCAAACACCACTAATTTTCAGTACATCAGGTTTTCCAAAGCTTTTGAAAGATTCTTCCAAATTCAATAAATACAGAGAGTCCTCAAAATTATGAAAGCCATCTCCCCTCTGCTGAAACGAATAGGATATAATAACTTGATAAAATTCCAACAATATGATTTTCTTTAACCAATTTGAAGACAGAGCAGGGTGCTTGCATTTTACAAGCATATTGGCTCAAGCATTAGTTTCCAGATTCAGATATCCTTTTTCCTTGCAACAAAATGCATTTTATCCCTATTAATACATTCATTTAATGTGTCATCTTTAAAGGTACTAAGTGCCATCAATTCCCAACTATTTCAGTAGGAATTAAAGCCATTGAAAGACAAACAAAGTCTTGGGTCTTGAGTATTTCAGATGCTGTCAAAGATATCTGAAATTACATTCCGTTATCAGTACAAATTATACTCCTATGAAAATCCACTGGTTTAGTCCCACTTCTAGTACTTACATCTCCAAAAGAAAAATCTAACTGGACCATGTAAGAAAGAAATTTCTAAGTCTATTGTATTTTCCTGATTTATGCTTTAATAAGTTAAAGGCCTCATGGATAAACAGGATTCTAAATGGTGAAACGTTGCGTGTTATCTGTGCCAGGTCCTCTGGTCTTCTAAAAGGAAGCAACTGAAAAGTCTAGAGAATTCTTATCTATCAATCCATCCACTACTTTAGGTTAATGTCCTTAAATGGCAGACTGAATTACATGAGGAAGGAAGAAAAAGAGGGGCAAGGAGGGTAGAAAGAGAACACATCTTATTTGAAACATTACTTGACACATCTTATTTGAAACATTCTCAGATCTTGATACAGGACAAGTATAAGAGTAGAATATATAAATATACGTACAACTTTCCCTCCTGATCTGTGTTCAAATGGGATCATGGAGAACTTCTTTGTCTCTTTCCTGTACATGCAATAGTGCTTCACCCAACTGGAACCAAAGGGAGCAGGCCCTACATAACATAAAAGCAATAAATAGTATGTACTTTTTCCAGTTTCTGCATTTTCTTCTCCTGCTTTCTAAAATGATACTTAAGAGCCCTACTTAATTCCTAATAATGCAGTATTTAAAGCAAGTTACAAATTAGGAATATTATACAACATAACACAAATATTAACCAGTGCTTACTATTCTAAAAACTGATGCATGTTGTATTTCACACCTATGCTTAATGAGAAAGGGAAAGAATTGTTAATGTATCCTTGTCTCACTACTACAGACAAAATTATTTTTCCCTATAAAGTAAATATCCCTTTGAAACTTTATTTAGCAGAACACAGAAAGCTAGATTTACACCTGGCAATTTGAAGCTAAATAACCACAGATTACCACACCTCTGTTGCAACTTCTACACAATCTATCGATTAAGGTCCGATCCCAACTTCTGCCACCAGAACTTTCTCCTATTAATCAGGGCCCACTCTATTAAGAATATACTTACTTTAGAGCCCAGTTTACTGCACGTAGTATTGCTGAGATTTGCACCATAATGTCAACTGTTCAAACTTGGATTCTGACCCTTTCTATCTCCTCACTTCTATTACTTTACTTTTCCTGAAAAATAAGTCTGCAAATCAATCTTCTCCCTCTATAACGGCAAACATCTTAAAAATATGATTTATGCAAGATGTTTAAAAATAAATAATAAATTTCAATAAATTGTCATTCCTTGAGCAACAAGAGCTCTGCATCTTGTTTGGCTTTTTTACCAGTGTGAGCAAGATTTATAATTGTTTGAAGTGTTGACAGGATATGATTTGTGTGACATGCACCTTCACAGCAAGAATTTTAACACCAGCTACCTAACATATAGCCTGTTTTATTTGACCCCATCATCACAATTAGGTAATGAAAGTGTATCAATGAATCAAGGAAATGACACTCAATTTCATCATACACAACTAGCCCAATTCTCAGAGGCTAATTTGACAACTCATGTTGCTGGCTGACAACAAATCTTTGACAGTTCTAGGAGAGGTCATTAGTAAGGGATTAAAAATAAGTTGAAATCCATTCTTTGGCCAAACAAAACTTGCCGGAATTTAGTCACTTTCACTAAAAACTGTCACAGTTTCAGCTCCAAATCCCTATGAGCCACAGTAACAATGCTATTAGAGACTTTGAACATTTACTCAGATGACTCTTTAATCAACTGTAAATTCTTTGCATCTTCATGTTACCTGTAGAGATAAGACTTGCCTGTATGCCCAGTATGGGCACTGTGGAATACAAAATACACCTTACTTTTTTCCTGTACATAGAGGTAGCCTTCCATCGTGAAGTGATTTGCTCTTTTATGTTCCTGAGGATTTTGTCTGATCTTGTTCATGAGCTCCTCCACCTCTGACCTTGTTCCTTCAAAACGATTCCGTGTCTAAAATGAGACAGCAAAAACCCTTTGATAATGAGAGTGGAAGAGACTCTTCCTTGCAGATAGGAGCTGTAATCACATACTAGGTTTGCACAGCAAGGTTTTGGTGATGGGGGGCTACAGAGGGGGCCTCTATGAGAAGGTGATAGAAACTTCTTCCATGTCCCACAGAGCCAGTGCCAGCCAGCTCCAAGATGGGCCAGCCCATCAGTGACTGTGGTAGAGCATCCAGGATAACGTATTTAAGAGGGAAAAATCACACAATGCCAACCGCAGCCAGAGAATGGAGTGAGAACATGTGAGAGGAACAGCTCTGCACCAAGGTCAGTGCAGGAGGAGGGGCAGGAGGTGCTCCAAGTGTCAGAGCTGAGATTCCCCTGCAGTCCCTGGTGCAGACCATGGTGCGGCAGCTGTGCCCCTGCAGCCCGTGTGAAGGACTCACATTGGATAAGTCCATGGAGGACTGTCTCAAGTGGGAGAGACCCCATGCTGGAGCACGGGAAGAGTGTCAGGAGTCCTCCCCCTGAGGAAGAAGTAGCAGTAGAAGCATCACGTAAAGAACTGACCATAACCCTCATTCCCCTGCACCACTGAGGGAAGAAGGGAGGGCTGGTGGAAAGGTGTGTTTAAGATTTGGTTTTATTTCTCATTACCCTAATCTGGTAATAAAATAAACTGATTTCTCCCAGTCAAGTCTGTTTTGCCTGCAATTGGTCTGTAATTGGTCTCCCTGTCCTGATCTCAATCCACAAACACTCCAGCTAAGGAGGGGAGTGATAGAGCAGCTTTGGTGGGCCTCTGGCATCCAGCCAGGGCCAACCCACCACAAATAACTATAAAATGAGACAAGGATTCAGGCTATTTTAGGACATATACATGCTTACTCTCCAAGTTTTCTGATATTCTTCCAAATTAATGCGGGGTTTAGATAGCAGCTGCTGTGACTGTGGAAAGCACACTAAGACTGCCAGAGTAGGTTTCTAAAACAATACACTGACCCGTTCAGAGAGAAGTGAAACACTGAGTGCAAAATGAATTTGAATATTGAAATTTCCTTAAAAAAATATTACTTCATATATTGGCTTAATTCATGAGACTCTTACTTGTCAGGAAGTAGAGGATTTTCTATGGTTATTGAGGAAAAAAGTGTCAGGAAGCTCATCAACAATGTATACAGATTGAGACTATGTATGTGCCAAATGTTTTGACCACACACAAGCAGAAGCATACAAAAACAACCCAAAAAACCCTCGGAAGTTCAGTTGATTATTATTCCTAAGTCTGCAAGCAGCCGGAAGAGAAATATTTATCAGAGTATTAGCAAAAACAATCAGAAAGTAACCATGCCACCCACAAATTATACAACAGGACTACACAAAACAACAGAGTAGCTCACACCTGACACAAGAAACTCTTCAGTTTAGTCTGAAAAACACCAGTAATTGGTCAATGAGTAAATAAAACCAAAATAATCATGGTAATACCTGGTTTTCTCTACATATGCACCTGTCCAAACAGCAAATACTGAAAACATACATTTAAATTCCAAGCTGGTACTTTCCCCAGGTGGCACATGTGTTCTGAGGAATGCACATAGTTCCAGATGCATGCTTATGTGCCTTTTCGCTTTCTGAGAGCACCTTTATTTTTCTGAAAATGCTGCCTGACCTGTTTTGCCTTTTCCCCAGGTCAAGCATACAAGATAACATGACTTTTGGAAGAATCAGCTTCCTAGAGCTTGGGCTACAAGGCTGGGGTGGATCTTTTTCTTTCATTTGAGGGGGGTAGAAGGCAGTGAGAGGAAGGCAGGGTTTGGGGCAGGGTGTGCAGAGGAAATCCATAGGATAATTCTCACAGTAAAGACAATCTGAAGGAAAGGGAAGGCAACTACTACTATAGTTACACTGGCAACTCTTAAATCACTCTCCATATCCAGCCAAGCTCTCTGTACTGAATCTTGTACTCTTCAATTTCTAACACATTAATCCAGTGTTCTGCCAGCAGCTCAGCTGTACCACAGGCAAACCCCAGTTCAGTTTCCCTTTGGGATGTCTTGTTGATCTTCAGCACAGAAGAGAATGTGCCATGTCCTCTCACAATCTTTTCAAATGCTTCCTTCTATTCTCCTTTTACCTCAGACAGTTGTTGAGCCTTGTTCTCCCTTCTCTCTACAGCCTCTGTCTATTCATAAAACTTGAGTTGCAAAGCTCAAGCTCACTAGAATTTGGTGGGACACACTGTGATACCACTCAGTCAATTCAAAATGCAGCTGCTGAGATTAGCTTACTTTCTTACTGCTCATCACTTCTTCAGATCATTCCACTGGCTCTTTTCCATCTGTATTCTGAAACCCAACTCTTCAAAACCGTATCACAGCTTCCCTCTCATGTTTCATCCTGCATCAGCTCCCCTCTATGCTGCTCCTCACTCTGTTAAGCTAAGCACACAGAAGAAGAAAGTCGGGCCTGAAATTTCCCCCACAAGCACTGACTTCTGCCACAAAAGTCTGCTTATGAAGTTACCACTAATCAGTTCCCCTTCTCAAACCAAACAACAGCTCAAAAGGAAACTTGACACTTGAACATACAGGAAGAAAATTAAGGAATGGTATTGTGACACATGAATCACATCACTATGCATTACCACTGTAATCCTCTCTTCTGCCCTTCTGCCTTCCTGCTAGTTAAGCCATTTCTAAAAACAGACTGGCCTCTCCAAGAAGTAGTTTGTGTGTCTTAATTCCAGATGCCCTCAGAGGTCAACAAAACAAATGCGCCATCAGGAACTGACTGTTTGCAGTAAGGTATGTGGTTTGCTCACTACCAAGAGGCCTCTGGCATACCCAAGTTCCTCTTAGCAAGCTTTATTCTTCAACAAATCTCCAGGAAGCAAACTTACCATCTGACTAGTGACTCTGTCAGCCCCACTGCTTCAGCCTGTCACCTTGCTCCTGCTCTCCCAGTCCAGATCCCACTGGGCAATTTGGGGTGTGGGCACACTAAACTAGTGGTGGCCCCCGCTAGCCCGTCCTTGAAGGAACATATCATCAAATATGCCAAGGGTGCTAACACCAAAGTCTCCTCACACAGTTCTGCACCCCAAACCAACAGGGATGTTCTCATCTGAAAGAGCTGCTACAAGACAAATAATAACTCCACACTGCTGTGGCCAGCTGTTTTTCTTCCCTTTCCTTAGTTATGGATAATGTAACCCCATAGGGAAATGACTCTCAGACATACCACATACTCAATTTCAAAGCACACCCAAAATGCTGAAAACTGTGGTACTGCATTACCCATACTCTGAATTATCCAGTGTTGTACGCATTTTTAACAGCCTTCATTTGTTTTTAAATAACCCTTGCATTATTTCTCTGTCTCAAAAAAAAAAAAAAAAAGCGGGGGCCTTTTACTTCACACTTGTTTTTTACAGAATTATTAAAAATTACAAAGAACTCGCTGGAATTAGGGATGATTTGTTCAGCGATGTGGTTGGTTATCCAGGAGATGGCACCATATCCCCAAAATTCACAGGCAATGCACTCACAGAAGTATTGGTAATACAGATACTGCACATGCAGCAACTTCAGAGAGCGATTTTATTCACAAAAGTAACTCGACTTACATTTTGTATATTTATCTGCAGGGCCATTTTGTAATGATTGAAGTCTTTAGCAAGTTCATATCCCTGGTGATAGAAAGTGAACAAACCCTGAAAAAACGATAGCACCTGAAATAGAAATAGAAGACTTGTTAGAACCAAAAACTCCATTTGCTTGAATATAATTGCTGTACATAAGCATTTCTGGAAAGATAAAGAGAAGACAAAATGATTATTTTAAAATAAATTTCCACTAATGCCTATACTTTATGAGCAATATTTATATCGAAAGGATGATC
The DNA here is from genome assembly GCA_013389985.1 of Dryoscopus gambensis. Lineage (NCBI taxonomy): Eukaryota > Metazoa > Chordata > Aves > Passeriformes > Malaconotidae > Dryoscopus > Dryoscopus gambensis. Next base: position 83,620 of record WEIT01008531.1, on the reverse strand, counting down.
TATGTATACAGACAGTTTTAGATGGTCCTCCCTCTGGAATTTCACAACTGATCTCTACTTTCCATTTGACCGTAGAGAATGTATATCCCTTGTTCCCAAGCTTTCCTATGTAATGTTTTCCTACAGCTGCTCTGATACCAGTGATGTCTGGAATACATATTTGTCCACAAGGAGGTAATGATCATTCTGTCTTTTAGTCACCATTTCCCTGGTCATTCCCTTCTCTGCTTATGACCACGTGGAGATGACTTCCACATCAGTCATCTGGTTTGCTGGAAGAAGGAAGCTTTCCCCACTGCTGCTTTTTGTGCACAAATCGGACCTTCTGTCAGAACCAGCAAGTGATCCACCTAGCATTTTCTGACTTAAGTATTTCAATTTAAAAGAACAAACAAGTTGTACTACACTGGAAGCAGCATGAGGTGTAGTCCTGTCTAACTCTCCTGTTTAGTTCAGGTGGCTGGAACAAAGCAAGTGACACATAAAAGAACAACTTCCTAAAGAGAACAAGCCAATAAAAGTCTGAAGTCATATCAAATAAACAATTTCCAAAAAATACGTCAAGTATTATTAAGGGAATAAGAATTTAGTACAAAATAATTCCAGCTTTCTAGTCTAGTGTAAACTTCAAGTACAAATTAGGCAACATAAAGCTCAACCCCATCCAGAAGGAGCTTTCAGAAATGAGAAAGGGACATGTTGCAAGAACATAATTTGAAGATTCACTATTCCTGTTGCAAGAACATAATTTGAAGATTCACTACTCCTGTCTGGCTCTGAAGAAACTTCAAATGGTTTTTTGAAACACAATAACCAAGTGCAAAACTATTTAGGATTTTTAAAAAAAATTTAAAAGAGGAAAAAAAAAAAAGAAAAAAAAACTCCAACATATCTACACAAAGAGAAACCCCACACAATTATTCTTTTCACAGCATTTTGCCATTCTTTGAACAATGCTAATATAATTGCAGTAATTTATTCCCCTTAAGGATTTTAGCAATTTTTTGTCACACAGGAATAAACTATATTAAAAAGAGTTCTTATTAACTCCATAATGACCAGCTATTTTGATTAGGGTCATTTGAAATTTTAATTTCATTATTACATTGAAGTAATTGTATCGGAATAAAAGGACAGACTTGGCCCAAAAGCACAGACTTCCAAGCACGAGGAAATCCATCCTCCCTCTATCTCAGTATTACACTTACTGTTCTTTTGTTGTTTGATAAATTTGTATTTATAATATCAAGCTAATGCACATTTCAGAAAATTTTAGTGTAAGTTCTTCTCATAGATTTAAGAAAGTACACATAGGATTTTCACTGAAATTCAGTGAAGCCCCTTGACTTCTGCACAGATTCAATTGCAAGTGAAATTAAACATATCAGGCTACCCAATAACGGGCTTCTTATCCAGCAGCACCCTGTTATTGATTTATATCTGCAGTTCTTCACTAACAGGCCTCTAAGCCCAACCTTCATAATGAAAATTAGATTCCTTGCATTAGTCAGCAATAACATTTCATTGGTTAGAAAACCAAAGGCAAGAATCCTGACACCAGCATCATCTTGAATCCTCTATTCTATCTCACAATGTGAATTGAGGTTTTTGCAGTACAGCAAAAGGTTTCACACATTTTCTGGAAGTCAATATCAGTGGGTCCAAATCAGCTATAATTACTGAAGTAAACTTTGAGATGCCTGGTTAAGTTTATCTGCACTAGGAATCTGTGCAGATGTACCAAGTTGGTTTAAATTCTATTAAGTCATGCAATTGGATGTGTTTTCCAGAAAACAGAGCTTGGGTTTTGTCCAACTGCATTCCTTCTCCATCCCTTATGAAAGGCAGAGCAGGTTGAATTCACAGATACTTACAGGCTCCACGCACTCAAATTTCTTTCGCTCCTGTATCTCCTGCAACTTGCACACGTACTCAAGGGACAGCTCATAGAAGTGTTTCCTGTTCTGCTCCACTTGGTTATCTGCCTGCACACAGAGCACACTTCATGAAGTTCCACAGACATTTTGTGGACAGCCTCAGGATGACACACACATGCAAGTGGCAAGCAGATAATTTTCACCATATATGAGGGATTTGTTACAACATAGATCATTCATTTGCTTTTAAATGGCAGCAGCAATTCCCCTTCACTAGGTAACATAGGTCGTTTTGAATCACGAGGCTAGATTTTTTAGAAAAATTCCAGCAACACCTCTTCAAGTTTCTTTTCTAGGGAATCCAACTTTTAATAGCATTGCAAAGGTACCTCCCCAAACAGAGAGGGAGCTAAGAGCAATTTCCATTAGAAAAGGGGGAAAACAATCTCCAATCAAATTAAGGAAGAAAATGTTATTTTTGAAAACTACAGTGCTGGTGCTGTAAGTTTTACTCTATAACCCAAATAACTGTTGTAAATAGCCAGAATGCTGTTGTACTCATCCCACACCTGTGCTCACTCTGACTGGCAAGAAACACAATAGAGAAAAAGTTCACTTGGTACAAACTTCACAAGTCTCCACAGAGCATCAAATATTTAGAAATGCAGCCTTACTACCTGCAGCTGATATTTAGCACAGCTTTGCAGAAATGCCAACACCATATTGATGCTGAACAGTTACATTTCAGCTGCCATCCATCTGCACATAAATATTTCACTTTAGCATCTATGTATCATTTTATGAAGTTATAATTTAAGGTACATGTAAGATTTGTTTGAATGAACCTTAAAACTGGGTGCGAGAGACTTTTATTAAAATACATGAAAGAAAAGCTACAAAAGGTTACATTAAGTAATTAGCACTTAGTCTTCGGCCACAAAGATAATACAAAATGCTTCTACACTGAATTACAAAAGGAAGTGGAGAAAGGGTTGGGTGAAAGGACAAGACTTACTATCAGACTCTCTCTTAAATACTGAGACTACATCCTTCAGGCAGAACAGTGACTGCTGTGCTTTAAGAGGATAAGCCAAATTAGATTTAAGACAGTTTTGCCTTAATACGTGCTTGGCTTTACCGCTCAGTGCTGGAAAACCCTCAGCAGTTAAAGGGGCATAACCACAAATGCCATTAAATAAATAAAGCCCTGATAAGTATTTCAGCAAACAAATGTGTTTCAACAAGCCATGCCATTTTGATGCATTCCATAAAGTGTGGAATTATTTGAGTTGTCAGCCTATAAACGCAGGAATTGTTTGAATTGTCATCTGAGCTTCTAATCCTATATACATGAAGGGTACCACAACACCCTTAGAAACAGACTCTGAAGTGGATCTTTGAGGACATCTGCCTCATCACACAACCCCAGAATACAATATCCAACACAGCCATTTCATCTCATTTTCCCTGCTAGTAAATTATCCCATCTCTCAGTTTTTGAGGCATGAGCCTTCCCATGCACCCAGTGAGTTGCATTGTACTTTGTGTACTGCTGAAGAAAGACAGAAGTAAGACACACACCATGCCTCAGTGAAATTACAGCTAAATTCCTCCACCAAGAGGGTCAAAAGTTACATTAATGTTAAGACATGCTCCACAACATGGCCTCTTTCTCATGCAACATTTGTCAAATTTATCCCTGCACTATTTACTCTGGTCAGGAACTGACACAACTAGACTTGAATAAAACTAAATTATATACATTATGATGCAATTATATACACCTATTCTCTAAGCTTGTGCAAGAAATTGTTTCCTATTTCCTCTGACAACATGCTGCGAGGGCCTTTTTTCTTTAAATTATTTATACTTCAAAATTAAACATACAAATGCAAGAGCCTGACTAAAGAATTTCAGAATTTTTGCTCATGAAACTTTGAAGGACATTTAAAACAAATCTATTTGCTCATTCTAGATTTCATACATGCTCTACAGCTTCAGGCTGTATTTGATACAGCTTCAAAATGACTCTTACAGGCATTATGTATTTTTCCATTGAGGTTCAGTCTCATTTGAGATTTGATATCAAGAAGCACATTTCATCAAATGATCATAATCAGCCCTTTATCATTTTCTCTGCATCAAGGTCTTTGGCAGCTGATCAGTTTGACCAAAGTACAGGTCCTGACACATGAGCCATGCCCAGTAGCTTCACTGGGACAACTCAACTCCCCAGAAGACACTTGTTCACACATTTGAGGGTCCATGTCGCAGATGCAGCATGGTGAAGTGACATCCTAGGCAAACTCAAGAGCAGAGAAGTTCCTGAATAACTCTGCCAGTTACATTAATCATTTTTATGAAAAATGGTATAGAATATTTGAGATGGGGTAGAGGACAGGGACAGGAGTTCTATCTGAAGAAAACATTAAGGTTTTTTATAGTCTAAGCACTAGTAATTCTGACATATCTGGAAAAAAAAACCCCTTTTGGCTACAGCAAGTCTCTGCAAGTTTTCTCTGCAGTCTTCTCATATACTATTTGCTGTTGCTCCAGAAATAAAAACTATTACAAATAAGTTGATGATGATAATAAATCCAGAGGGACAGAAGGAATGCGAGGCAAAACAGATCTATCAGTCACAAATTGTCAACAAAATTTTTTACAGAACTACTCAAAAAAATCCCAAAACAAATCTTCAAAACATAAGAAAAAGAAAAGGCACAGACCCACTTTATTTGGGAATAAAAGTCTTGCTGTCCCCTGCATAAAGTATTCTCACAGTACACTTAGCCAATATTTACAATGCAATGCAAATTACATCAGTGGTAAAGCCTTGTATGAAATTCAGAGTTTTGCACAGTATGTTTGCACTTTGCTATTCCCTTAATTATATATAAAAAATGACATGATGCTCTTGGCTTCACACACACACAAACCTCTCAGTTCAGAAAATGATGGAGGTACTAAGTTCAGCAAATACTGATTTTTCTCACCAGCCTTTCCAGATGAGAAAATTTTTGTTTTGCCACTAAGAATGCTGTTTCTGCATTGTGCATAAGTATATTTACCTATTCCAAAGCCTTCAGCTTGCACAAAATAAGAGAGGCAACAATACCTCTTGTAACTGTAGCTCTTTCTTCTTGGCTGATAAATTCAAATGTTTTTCTAACAAACTGTAGTTCTTCTCTGTTTCTTTATCAAACTTCTTCTTTTCCTCCTAGACACAGAAACAAAGTGGCAACCTTGTAAATATAGAAGCATACTAGTCTTTCTTCTTTTAAAATTCTAGTTAATCAGAAACAAAAAGAAAAAAATA
>WEIT01008531.1:59954-74653 GCA_013389985.1 Dryoscopus gambensis | reverse complement strand
CAAACAATACTTAAAATTTTTTAAAAATTTGAAATTTCAGGGAAGACTGGACTTTTTGAACACAACAACAGTATGGAAAAGATGGCAAGAGCACCGCAGATGTGGGGGAGCCCGTGGGACCCTTTTGGTCTGTCTTAAGGCAGACCCACAGAAAAAATCATGCCCAGGACTGGGCTTAGCACAGCCACCAGGCTAAAATGCCAAGAGTTCAGGCGGAGCTCCCTGACATACAACAGAAGCCTTTCTCTCTCTTTCCTCCCCTTTCCCATCCCTTTATGGTGAAAATCTTCAGATAAAACATCACAGGCTTAAACTGGCCTTCTGGAACACTTCTGAAAAATTCTTATCATAAAACACACATGGGATGTACTGGAGATCTGGCACAACACAAATCTGAACAGCACTGTCTGCTCCCACCCATCCCCGGAGCCATGAGGGATTACTGTGGGAGTCATGCTGCCAATTCACTGTAACCACAGCAACCCACATTTCTAAACGGCCAGCGCAGCACACTAACCTGCAGCTAACTGGAAACCCAAATAGCTGGCAAGTCTGGGCCAAACTGGGTGCTGCACAGTCATCCACATAACAGCTACATCCGAACTTCAGAGCACTTTTTCTCAGCACAAAACTTTCTGCATCCATTTCCTGATTTTGCCAAAAACATTTTAAAGCACTCTTCAGTGCACCCTTGGTGGGAGCAACAGGAAAAGGAAGAACTCTCAAGTCAGACTGGAGAGCATGGAAACCACACAATCAGTCTGTCTACATTAGAAAACTTTAAATTGTTCCTATGTACTAACAAAGTGAAGGAGAAAGCTCCTCAGAGGAAAACTCATAGAGGATGACACAAGCCTCCACAAGGTAAAGCACCACAGTTACTGGAATCATTTCAAAGCATTTAAAGGTAGCAACTGAGCACTCACATGGTTAGAGGGTTACAAATAATTAACAAATGACAAGTTGCTTATTAGTTGTTTGAACTTTTACACAAAAAAGTGTAAGGTTAACAGGCATTGAATGTATGCTGAACACAAAGTCCAAGTCAAAGAAAACCATAGCATCTTGATGTAACAAAGGAAAAATTTTAAAAAAAGGAAAATATATGCATAAAAGGCTGTACTTCATAAAACAGCAGGGCTGACTGTAAATCACTTGCTCTGCTACTCCTGTGCAGTATTAACCATGGGAATCACTACAGGAATTTGTCTGAAGCAGAAAATAATCTTTAAATCAAAATGGGATGTTCTCTTCAGTGACTGCCAACAAGCAGATTCCACTGCTGCCAGCGGGATGATATGCCAGTAATTCTTTCACTAAATGAAAAACAAGCTTCCCCTCCTTCCAAAAAAGACATTTCTCATTTTGCACAACTTAAACTTTTGTTAACAGATGCATCCCCAGGTGCCTGCCATAAAGGTAGTTATGATTTGTCACTCCCTTTGCTTTCTGTGCCTGGGTTAAATAACAGGACTCTTGATTACTTCTGGGTGGAGTGAGATTTTGCAGATCTTTGGTCATTCTCATGGAGCTTCCTACCAGACCATATATAAAATACAAGACTGGTAAATTCAACAGTGAATTACAGAGATGCTCTTCTGCATGATGGAAACAAAAACAAAGTTCCTAATTAAAATACATCCAATACAAGATTAAATAGAGAGGCATTCCTGCTGTTTTCCAGTACGTAGAACCCAGTGCTTGACATGAAAAGTTACAATAATATGCATTCTTATTTAGAGAACAAAAACATTATTTACACTGCTATTCATTCTTAGCTTATTTATAACTTGGAAACTTAAAACAAGGGGGTTTTTTAAACCATAGATAACAAATTAGCAAATAGGAAATAAGCAAGGGATTGCTTGAATATGTTTGTAATTATCACTTGTACCGTCCTTAACAACTAGAATCATGTAAAATGTAAAATTTCCAGCAAAACTTAAACTAGGCCTTTAAGTTCATTAATATGAAACTAGATGTTCCTTCCTTTTTTGACTTCTGTCTTGACTATTGCATTCATTTTCATCCTCTACCTCTCCAATCCTGACAGATTATGACAGGAATGTACTATTTAAAAGGACATTTAAAAATCCCTTTCTTTACTTCTCTGATCTATCCAAACCTACATGAAACAAATATATATTCAATTATATCTGGCAGGCAAACTGTGGCATGCAAGTCATAAGTGAATCAATCTAACGAGGTCATATCTCAGGTAACAGTATCTTAACCAGCTTTACGAATGTCAAAGTCTCAGGAATGCTTTAAGAAATGTTTAACCCAATGTGCACACGTGTCTCGGGCAGTCAGTCTCAAACTGCTTACGCTATTCCTGCTGTTTGCAGCACCTACAGAAAGGTCAAAGAATTAACTTGAACATAAACCTGGCAATAGCAGCAATAAAATCATTGGTACCATCACCACCTCAGAAGATCACAGCATCCAACATTTCCAACATCCTGAAGCACGCTGTCAGCTTTGTGTATACCTATTTCAGATGTGTTTACAAAACTCCACTCGCCCAGGCAGAGAAGTTACACAGAATAGATAGTCTTGCCTTTTCCAGCTCCATTTCCTCCAAATAAATAAGTAAAAGCTGTAGATTACAGGGCCCCAACCACTCTTTCCTACTGCAGCCCTCAAAGGCACAGGCTAAATCCACTAGCAAGCTCATTCACAGCTGTGGGATACTTCCTCTGTCAAGTCAACAAGATCCAACAGGTCACTGAGCAGTCAGCGCCAGTCCACAAGGTTACTCCATTTAGACTATCGCTTCTTCCCTTCCCAGAAAAGGTGGGAGTAGAGGTGTTTAGGGAGAAACTGCTTCCCCCTACATCTCCTCCTATGCAATGTAACCTGACAGACAAGATTAGACACCAGCATTCAATGCTCCCCTTGCTTTCTCCTGCAGTAGGCAGGAGCAGGTTCCCTAAGATCCCGCTCCCCTTCCAGGCACAACCAGGCTTATATTGCAGAGGAGAAGGCTGCTTGCATGGCCTGTAAGGGATTAGCAACCCACAAGAGCCCTCCCCAAAGTTCAGTGGCTAAAAAGGTTAAACCAACCTAAGTTAATCAAAGTTTGTTATGAGACAAATGCAGCACTGGCCTCCCAGCCTTCCTCCTAAAAATGTTCTTAGAGCTCAGCCTTTACTGGAAGCACTGGAAATTACACACTGCTCATAAACAACTCCGGTAGTGAGGTAAATACGTATCCTGACTCTGCTCCATTCTGGATCGAAACATTCCCCCATAAAAAAACAGGTTTTCTGAGAAAGAAAAAAAACCCGAAGCTATAAACATACACCCTCCTGCAGACTGCACAGAGACACAGAGTGCTGAGTTCCCGACTCCCATCTCAGGAACTGGAATGCAGACTGAATGCCTTGCATAAAAGAGGGGGTTTAGTTTCTGAGCATATCAACTGGAAAGATTTATTTGTAGTCAGGGGCAGGATTGTTTCTCCCCTCAAAAAGTGACAAGGGAGGCCACCAAGTCAGTAAGGCAAAGCTCATGAAACTAAGCAAGTGTCAGTGAAATCAGATCTGGGAAGGAAGCTTTGCCTTAGTGAGTGCAACAGAGAAGGCAGAAAGGAAGACATACCTAGCAGTGATTCAATAACACAATAGTTGACAATGCTGCTAAATAAAGGAGTTTACTTTCCAATAAAGAAATTTATCACTACAGCTGCACTTCTACTTACAGAGGATATAGTTGTGTCTTTCCTAAGAAAATGAACCATTCTAATAAAAAAGCTAATTCTGATACTTCCAATGTTGGAGAGAAGGGAAATAAAAACATTATTTTATCCAAAAAGCTTTCCTACTTCACTTAGTGAATTGCTACTGAAATTTCTCAAAGCATTAAGACCTATGCCTGAAAGCCTGTGTTATGAGACTTTGCAGATACAACTCCACTGCTGAAGATATCAGATGCTACTTGCAAAGCCTGAATCTCTATTCTTTTCCCATGAGAATATGTTACACATGCCCCCACTTAGCTGCAGAGCCAACTGCCCTGCCAGCCCTACAGACAGAGAGGTGTCTCTCTAAGCACTCCTCAGCACTGGTTTTGTATTTAGTTGGAGCACTGATGATTGCAGACAGTGCAACCCACAGCCAAGGCTCATTATTTTGCTTTCAAATCAAGTTTTCTTCTAGTAAACGTGTCTGCATTTTCTCCCTGCTCTAGAGCTTTCCCTGTAGCTTTACAATCTCTTAGATAATGCAAAGGCCTCAGCCACATATTGGGAGTATAGACATATAAGTTTTTTGGGTTTTAGAAGGCCTGCAGTATATAGACTAAAGGATTTTTAAGGAGTTCTCATCGCACATTAATACTTGTGTGTCTTTGCATGTGTCCAGAAGCTCTAATAAAGAAGTGACATCCATTGGCTGTGGATTCATTCGCTGTGGAGGAAGCCATCTGGCAACAAAAGAGCCAGGTGGGATGGGTGATACATCGGACTTAGAGACGACATATTTTGTGCACTACTGAAGCACCAGGAGGCATCTGTAACAAAACACGTCACCTCCCTCTTAGGTGTTCCAGAGAACTACCCCTCAGGGTTTGCTAAGAAGACAAGAAGTTTCTCCGACTGTTCCAGGGGGAATTTCCCAGACCACTGAGCCACCGCCTCACAAACATCAGTGCAGGCAGAATCCTGTGCTCTGCACTTCCTAATTCTTTCAAAAACAGAAGCCTTAGCTTACAGGAAATACAGCAGCTGGAGTCCTGAGTTCACCCTTCTAGTGAAAAGTTACTTCCTGTTCATTTCCTGGAAGTTCTTGACTTACCTAAAGGACAGACAGCTAAAAGGGCCTCCTATGATCTATCTGCTATGCTGTGCCCTGCTCTGAAATGCTGCCTGCATTGATTCTATTGTCACGAAACTGCTGGCCTCCAAAATCAGATTGGTACCATAAGGAAACAATAAATAATTTCCTTTTTTAAAAAAAAGATATTTAAATAGACCATGAGTTTTAGTGAAGATTATTTACTGAAAGCTATTTAACAGTCCTGTCTTCTGAATAAGTTTATTCTTATGCAATTCATTCCACTATAAAGATAAAAATACTACAAAGCCATAATTATAACAAACAAGAAAACAAAATAAGAGAAATAGACTTTCAAAAACTGCAGCAAATCAGCTTTTCCCCATCTTCAGGGAAGGGAAGCTGAGGATAACTCCTCCAAGAAAGACCTTCCCTTAGCAAACCACAACACACCAGAACATTGGTCTGGTTCTTGCACCACAGACGTTGTATATGGTCATACAATGATCCTGACCAAGCAAAAAGGCTGCTCAGAAAAGAAAACTGCACAATGCTCATTTTCTTGGTGCATGGCAAAGCTCACCACTGAGCAAAAAGATGCCACTGAAAGTCAAGGAATCCAACAGCAACAACAGCATCAGTGTTCAGTCAAGAATAAATTGCTCAATTGTCAGCGCTTTCCTCCACAAGAAACAGTGGTGTTATTAACAACCAGCAAAATCCAAACTGGTGACAGTTTTACAATGCAAATTCCAAACATTTCCAATGGATGAACTAACAGAATGAAAATTTTCTAGTGAATTATGCTGATGCATGTGAGACCACAAAGTTATCTGGAAGAGGAAGCCAGTGGTAACAGAACTTGTCAGCTGTGCTCATTCAGAGGTGGGAGGAACACACCCAGATCTGGCTTTGCACTTTTTTTTTTTCTATTGTACAGACAAGTCATCTTTGGTTTATAGAATAATGTGCACAAGTTCATATGTAACTCACAAAGCTATTTCAGAAGACTTTCAAAACCAAACAAATAAATGAAACATTCAGTGTCAGGAATCACCCAAACAGAGCAAGATGTGCCTGAAATACTCATAGTTCTACATTCATGTTCCATATTCTGATAAATACATGATTGTCATCTGGTCTCATGCCCAACAGAGGAAAAGTGGAGGCTGGGCAATGAGATATGGCAGCAATTGTTCTGCTTGTTTCTGAAACTGGAAAATGGTTTATTCAGTTGGAAAAATTGCACAGGAGATAAAAGAATGTAGATCCTGCAATTAAGGTACTAAATGCTGTTCCTGAGACATTCTGTTCTACCTGTGCTGCTATCTCTGCATCTGGGATGTTCAATACACTGCTGGCAGCCTAATTTTTCAGAAGTGGTCAACAATTACGTCCTTTCCACTGTCTTGGCAGATATATTTAGCAGTCTGCATTGTCAGCAGACTTAAAAGGATCTGAACATATGGAGCACTACATAATGCCTTGAACTCCTACTGAACAGCTCTTGAATGCATCACACATCCAAGACTATTGGGTATTTTTTTACTCTACATCAGTGAGTAAACTGAGAGCTCCTTCACACAGATTTCTTCAGATTACTGTCAAGATAGATTAAGATTTACAAACCCCTAAATATCCACATGCAGAGTGCCAAAGAAAAGCTTAGAAAAATTAATACTGCCATCTTCACAGCAGAGTCAACTGCTGAATTGAACCCAGATACAAAAGTCACTGGACAAAAGGTAACAGAGTAAACTACTCAGGAACACTGTGTGTTAAGTGAGCACTTCACCTGTGAAATAAATACTCATGCCCTTCAATATCTAATCGTAAGAGGTAGTTTAAGTAAGAATAAATAAATAAATGTACATATTTGTACAGATTACTTAAAGTATATCTTTAACCTTCTGAGCGTATGCTTTTGAACCTTAACAACTTCTTTTAACTTGTGAAAGCAAAACTGACAAACCCCCCTCACTCTTTTTAAAAAGAAGAATTTAAAAAAAAATTAAAAGAATGACTTCACTGAGATATTTCTTTAAAAATCCATAGAGAAATCATTTCTTGTGTTCCTGATATATGCCAGGAATAACTCTGCTTTTCAGAGAGATGCTAATCTGGATTTGATTCTGCCAAGCTGGTAAAACTGACAAAGAGTGAAAAAGAATTTGAGAGGCCAAAATTGAAAAGATACCCATGGCACAAGAACAAGCCTTTCTTTTGCAAAAAAAAAAGGAAATAAATAAAAAGGGGGAAAAGGACTTAAAAATGTAACTGCATAGTACCTTTCCTCTTAAGACATCTGAAGGGATAGAAGTGTGCAAAAAATGTAGCCAGCAATAGAAGAGAACATATCAAAGTAAAACAGCTTGTTTATATTGTTTTGGGAAATCACAGGAAATACAGTAAAGTGAGTATAATTGTATCAGAAATCCTATACAAAGAGAAATGTGATGGAGTAAAAAGGAAATAGACAAGTACTTAGGGGCAAAGTTAGAAAGAAGGCAAAACCATATTTTATTTGGCAACAGCAAAAAAAAAAACCTAAGGAAAAGAGGTTCCTCATATATATCTGAAAACTGAGAGGAAGGAAGCTATTAAACCATTATTGTACTGAAATAAATGTTAAATCAACAATGGAGTGTAAGACAACAGATTTTAATTACCTCCAAAAAGGAAAAAACCTCACTTAAATTATAGCAGACTATCTAACAAAGTGGGGAAAAACAGATGTTAAGGGGAGTAAGGATTGCTCGAGAGCAATTAGAGGTATTCCTACATTACACAACTGAAGTATTAATTGCATTCAAGTCAGAAGGGCTTTGCTTCAGAATAGCTTAGGAAGTCAGCAAAGCAAACTAAAGGGAGAGGCAAGCAAGGTCCCAGAGGATGGTAGAAGAGCAAACATAGCAGCAACTTAAAAGCAAGAAGAGGAGGAGAAAGCAGTAATTCTAACATAAAAGAGAGATGGTCTAAACACAGTGTAATTAAACTGAACAAGGGAAAATACAGATGTAAAACACCACTTGGAGAAAAGGTAACTATGAAAATACTACTGTGAAGGAAAAGAAGTCAATTTTATTCCACGTCTACTATAGAAAAACGCTCAAAAATTTCCCAGCTTAACTTGCAGTAAAGTAGACTCAGTATGAACATCAGGTGGAATACATGAAGAATAAACACCAGAATAGAGAGAAATCCATGTTCCTGGAACCTTTTTAGGAATAGGTTAGACCAGCACTTGACAAGGGTCATGTGAACTCCAGAAGCAGATAAAGGGCAGGACAGAGGAATTCCAGGGAGAGAAAGCCCTCAAAGCCAGCACACCAAGGTGACCACACCAGGTGTGCCAAGCACTGCTGAGATTACGGAGGGAACAATACAAGAGCTAGCAAATTTGGTTATGACTTAGCAAGACTGGAACCAACAGGGAAAACTAATTAGGGGCAAGCTGGTCATTTGGGAGAAGACTGGGACGAGAAAGGGAGCCGTGAAGGAAAGGACTAACAACCACAGGCAATTGGTACCTAGCAGGTAATGCTTCTCCGCTTGTCTCCACAGCTCAAGCGAGGGCAGACAGTGAAGCCTGTTGTTCTGAGTCCCTCACAAGAATCAAAGCTCCCTTCTGCTGTCAGGGGAACTGGGGCTGGGAGGGTGGTTTGCTGCTCTCCCTGGTAAGCAGGAGAACAACTGGGTAGTGGGACAGAGCATCTGAGCATCACCATGCTGGGCCTTGCCGAGCTCCACCTTTTCCTACCACCTTGCCAAGTTCCCTGTCATCCCTGAACTTCCACAGCACTTCTGCAGTGCCAAAGGAGCAGAATCTAAGTCATATGACTCCATTCACCCTCAACATGAAAAAATACTTTCCAGAATATTCTCAGGGACAAAGTGAGCTATTTCGTATCTGCCCTGGGGAGCATCACCAAGCTGCGGTGCTACGGAAAAATGTCATTTGGTTTTGTATTGACCCCTCTGTAATAATTTCAGTGAAATGTTTGGATTATTGCTGACTCCCCTTTACATATGCAACTAAATCCTTTGACACCTGGGATATAATTTCAGCAGCCTTTGAAGGAAATGGGAGAAACAGTCAAACCATGAAGTGCAAGACTCCAACATCTGAATGAAATTATATCCGCCAAGTAAGTGTTCACCAGATGAATGATGATCAAAAAGGTAAATTTATTGTAAACACTGACAGCAAGTTTTATGGACTCTGGATTTACCACAAATAGTTTCAGAAAACCATGAGAAGTGTAGATGATGAGCGTTTAATTTCAGTCTAGAATATATTTTAAGTGCAAATTTGTTCCATTTACAATGTGAAAAAAATAACCCTTTTCTCAAATATCTAAAAAACTAAAATGCACAGCAGTGTCTGAAATGCCCTTAGTCCTGTAACTATCCAACACTTTCTTTAATATTATTTTATGTGACTGAAATTTATCTATTTAACTATGCACTGACACTGAAGAGAGCAGTCCAGAATCTTCTGGTCATCTTCAAAATAGTAAGGGGAAAATGCTCCATAATGAGCATTCTTAACAGAGACTGAATGCTTTTGGAAAAAATCCTGCTATAGACTTTGCATCTTAATGGAAAGTCTTTGGATCCCTGACCTCATTCCAAACATCTGTGAATGAAACATGCCCTAATATTCTCCACGGGAGTATCTCTAGAGCTCATGCCACTGTTAAAACATCCACTGAGAAGTCAAAAAAAAAAGAAAAGTCAGAGCAGCAGACGCTGGAAATTATCTTTTCCAGTCACCACGCAACCATTTTCTCAGTGACTTATGGCCATTATTACATAAACTCACTCCAGAAATGATACTTAACATTTGCTAGACTACAGATGCAATAAAAAGGCCACGCATCTGGTAACTCAGAGAATTTATTCTGTTTCTATTTGGTATCAAGTATTTTCCCTGTAATAATTTATACTCCCTGTTTTTCATCAGTCACGGTTCTAACAAAAACTGCATTTCATCCTTTTCCTATCAAGAAACTGACATTAGTTAGCTTTCAGTATGATAGCACCTTCTGTGTAAGCGTGGGCACCATACCAAAAAAGTAAGTTAATACAGTTCCATGGCGTTCAGTTTGAACAATGGAAGTGTTTTACGATCCAGACAGACGGCACTGGTTCTGCACAGCCTGCTGTGGTGGTGATACTATCCCTGCTGAAGAGCTATTGATACAGTCACTGAATTGTGTCATGTAATTCTAAAATCATCTCTCAAAAGCCTGATATCAAAATAATGTGGCAGTTCATGAAGTATTTTTCATTATAAAACTTTGTAAAGATTTTTACTAATTAGGTTTGTGCAATTCGTTAAAATAAAATACAGTTATGGATGGCAAAAAAAAGCAGAGTAAAGACTATACTGCAGAACTATGAAAAACAAAAGAAGTATTGAAACATACTTGAGCCAATCCCTGCAATCTGGAAAACGTCAAAATTTGAACAATTCAAAACACTGAAAAATTCTCTCTACTATGCAAAGTTTTTAGGAAAGTGTGAAGAACCATGCTGACCCTGACTCAGACCCAGATGTGGTTCCAGATCAGAACAGCGTACCAGAACAGAACACAACACTTACAAGGAACCATGACTATTACTGGGCTCAGGACTGGAGAGAGAAACATGGAAAAAAGGAATTGTTCACAAGTCCTTTTATCACTTATCTACATATTCCTGCACTGCAGGCACAGCTTCTGGCAGAAAGAAACAGGGAAGACAGCAGATTAGTCTCAGCTTCCTCTCAGTGATGCCAAGGGATCACTGATTTCCAGGAAGGCAAAGATATAATCACGTGACAAATACCGAGAAATGCAATTGCTATCGAGTCAGATCTAAGCACATTTCCCAGATGCAGAGCCTGACCTGACTCAGAAGAAAACTCGGTACACAGCTGCTCTATGAATCCCTGCTCTGAAACAAAAGCTGGGCATGCAGCTGCTGAAGAGAACCAGGGTACCCATCCAGAAAGAAACCCTCCATCTTCTGGAAAAGTTAGGAAACCCAAACAGCAAGGTGTTTTGCAGAGCTCTCAGCCCCGGGTCTGTGTGCAGCCAACATGAGCCATATTTCACTGATTACACCCCAAGCAATCACAGGCAACAGAACGCAGAACAGAGAACTTCTACACAACAGAGCAACTCTTTGCAGCTCCAGCCCCTCACCACAAAGCTCAAATACAAGGTAAAGGTTTCTAAAGTCTGTTGCTACATCAACACAACAGATTGCATCCCAGATCCACATAAGCATTGAAGCTGGAGCTACAGAGATTCTGGATCCAAAGCTGGCCAACTGCCAAAACTTGAGTGTCCCCCTGCTGCAGCATTAACTCTTTCATCTTCCTTTTTACTAGAAATGGTAAACAAACTTATAGTGGTTTTCCATTCACCCCAGCCATAATTAATCCAGGCATGACTATTTTAAACCAACTCATATTTATCCAACCCTACCACACAGATTTCTTCTTTAATGAGAACCAGTTGTTGTCTGTAACTCTAGACTACAGAACCAGAGGCTGCACAATGAGAGCTCCCACAGTTAAGTCGGTGATATCAACACCTTGGTGATTACCAAAGCAGTAAAAGCAACTTCACCTAATGTTGATTTGCTACACACACAGCTTTTTAAACCATTTATTGCAACTCACCAAAATTTCTCTTTGTTCTTCAAGATTTTTTAAAAAGTTTGAAAACTCGTGAAGTGATGCATCTGTAATACAAAGAAATAAGAAAACTTTAATCCTGTTGCAGGATGGCATGACAAAATAAAGCCACTTACAGTCACTTCTTACCTACCTATGTATCTTTCATCATCTGTCTCTGCATCACCAATGAATTCAAACTTAAAGTCTCTCAGAGAATGGGCAAATTTTCTCTGGGCTGCTGAAAGGTCTGCAAGAACAAAAGCACAGGTTGAAGGGTTAAGCAGCCATTTTAAGTAGGCCAGAAGATCTCTCTGCCTAGAACAATCAACTTTTACAGGAAACTCTTAACACAGGTCTGCCTAAGGATGTTACTGGACATTCAGTGTTGTCTAACCCTCTTCTGATAAGGAATTTGTCACACAAATTTCTTTATGCAAGGCTATATAGTAGAAAGCACATGTGATCATGTGTATAGTATTACATCTATCCTTACACCTCAATTTAGGGCACAGGCTGTACAAACAGATCTGTAACTACAGAAGTTAAGGGCACAACATTGAGTGTAAGTTGTACCAGTTATCTTGTTCTGCTAACCTAAATTCACTCATATTCAGCATAAATACACATCTTAGAATTGTCGAGATACTACACGTAGATAGCTCCACTAGCGAAACATTTATACATAAATATACATAAACCAAATACAAAAGAATTGTTGCACTTGAACTAGAAATTCCATGGACTTAAACTCTGCCAAAAGCTAAGTTAAATGCACAGCATTAAAATAATTTTATATCATAACTGTTTTGTAATAGCTCTAAAACATTTCCAGCAACCCAAATTTTATCCAGCATCAATTTGAGGTCAGAGGCTGCACTCTTACAGTCCTCAGGAAGCAATTAGACTCCATATTCAGTCACAATATCATCATGATAAACCCTTATTAAATTCATAAAGCTGTAAATAAACACTGTGTACACACTTTTCTGTTGTGCTGACATATGCAGGTTGAGAATGTCACAGGTTCTGGAAGGATGCAATTGCTCAGTGGAAGAAAAAAAGGATGCATGTCATGGTACACCTCTATCCAGTAGTAAAGGTTTTATTCACACTTTTGTTGTCAGCCAAAGTAAAGGACAATTTAAAATATTTAGTTAATCTATAATCTTTTTCTTATCACATGCAGTTCTGAAGGGCTAAGAGCAACTCTTTTAACAGGCCAGCTAAGCATTTTGCTCTTTAATATTAACTGGCACTAAAAGATCACTAGCTTGAGCTTTTTTGTTCTAATTTTAGGGGGAGGTAATTTGGTTTGGGGTTTTTTCCCTTTGGGTTTGGGGTTTTTTCACCAACAACAACCAAAAAAATTACCCAGTTTTATTATCAGTCCTGCATCCAACACATGTATTTTATCACATGTCATAGTACAACCTCACATACTGAAAGTTCAGCTCAACCACTTTAAAGGTTACGTCAAATACTCGACAAACAGCAAAACACAGTCTAAAATGACAAAAAAAAAAGCTTTTTGTTCCTTTTCCTTTCTTTTCACCCATTTCTCATTAGTCTTCTCCTCGCCCATTGTGTAACAGAGCTGTTCCCTCCTAAACTTGTGCATGAACCCTCCAAAACATGATGCAGCAGGATACTGCACAGGGTTGAAATAACAGGGATAAGAAGGTTGAAGGAAGCAGTAACGTAATTCCCATGAGAAAGGAAACACGGGTGTTTTAATTCAAATGTCTTGTGGGCTGAACATAAAGCAGACAGCGAAAGAAACAAGTTCTGTTGGCTGTGAAAGGCTTACATACGGAAAATAACAAAGTTTTTAACCATCTAATGTTACGCTAATTTGTGAGCCAGGTCACAACACAAGGCTGAAGAGAGTTTATTTATGGGAGAATGGTTCCAACAACACACACTGTCCCAAACCTATTAAATTTTCTTGAATCCGATAATCCCTTCCCAAAGCCCTGTCATATGAGACCCAGCCCCACACTAGAGGAAGGAACTGTTTATTATGTTTTCTCCCACTTGTAGAGGTGAAGTGTTCAAATAATGTTGAGCAAGGTACATGTTAAGAGGCTCCTGCAGCACCACATGCCCACAACTCCCCATTCCCCTTCACAGACTGAAAAGGTACAGGATTAGTGAGCTTATGAGTTCTAGAGTGCCGTCCTCTCTTGTGACAGCGACAGCAAACAAAACCTATGCCCACACCCAGATTCCTTCCTGGCAAAGTCCAACATCTTCAGACAGCTTGAGAAAGGGCTGAATTAAAACACTCAGCTTCTCACAGGATCAGAAATCCACATTTATGCATTTCTCATTACTGAACCTGCTCAGGGATTGGAAATTACTGACCCCAGGACTGACTATGTTCTTGGAAGCAGTAGCCTTTTAACACAAAGCTAGATTTGCAGAGTTCCTTCCTAAAACCATGAAGAGATATTATATTTTTGTAACATCTTCCCACAAATAATTTCTGAAATGTTTAAGAACCATTACAGAAAATTTTGGAAACCATCGATGAGCGTGAGGGACTTAGGAATTTGGGTCACAGAATGACCTGATGGGTCAAGAAAAGCTGCAGATACCTGACTATTGAATCAACACCTGGAAGAAAACAGGAAGAGATTTTCTGATGGGTTTTAAGAACTTGGCACTTTCAACAAAGGTCAGAAGTCACTGGAGCAAAATCAAAACCGAATATCTAGTAGTAGTGGAGGAAAACTTTATCAGAAAGTCAGAGCAAGAATACTGATTTTGTTATTGCTACAGCTCAGGAAAAATTACAGTGATGGTGGCTGGACACACACACAAAAAAAGTTAACAGCCTTGAGGTGTATTTTCTTGCCACCTGACAAACCATAGGCAGAGTGAGATACCTGAGGCCACCTGCAGTCAAACCTTCCACTGTGGGACAAACAACATGAAAATGCTCTGAATACATTCCACATGTCCTACAGTAAATACACAGAAGTTCACCCAATTATAAGCATTTACAAAAACAAACTAGATGTTGATATCATCGTAAGTACTATAGTCTCTGACTATTGTGCTATAATTTAAACACTGAGCATTGTAGCTTAAGTTAGAAATTTCATAAATGTAACTTGGCTTTCTTCCACTTTGTGTCAGAAGACCTTCACTACAGCAAAACAATATGTCTGGCACTGACAGATACATCCCAGCATTGTTCCACACCGGCATGAGAGCCTGCGAGACCAGTATGTGTTATATAGACTGTAAAC
>WEIT01008531.1:16795-55370 GCA_013389985.1 Dryoscopus gambensis | reverse complement strand
AATTCACTGTTGGTCAGGAGCTAAACTTTGCCATTTATAAAAGAGATTTGTGGTTGGGGGACAACCCCACCTAATCAAATCTACACTATGAATATGGGCAATGAAGCATTAACCCCTTACAATTCATCTTAAATGAAATAATCTCGGAATTCAAAGCACTTCTCCAAATCCAAATAACTGACAGGACGCGTCTACTTTCTTCAGTCAGCAAAATTTGCTCACGGCAGTCAAGTCAAGCTGTGACATCAACCCAGCAGAGGTCCTGACCCACCACCAAGGCACGGAGGTTTCCCCTGTCCAAGAAACAGGACTGACTTCATTACTTGAAGTCTCTTGTCATAGAAAGCACACATGTGACCAAAACTTCATCTGTTTGGGAAAGCTGGAAGGGAAGCACAGCTCAGGCTGTGGAAGGTCACAGCAAACACACCAGCTTGCAGGTTTGTCACACGCCATATCTGCTGCCACTGGGCAGGAACATCATCCCAGAGAGTTCACATCCAATAAATATTTCCAGTAAGACCTTTTTTTGCAGAAATGTCAATATTAAACATTAAATATCTTTGCAGAAAAAAATATCATTCACAATTTTTTCTCCCTCTAAAATGGCGGAAATATCAACTCTGTCACTTGTATGGAATTACTACCTAAATATTTGCATATGCACAGAAAAATCCACAAGGAGATCAAACTTGCAAGATACTGTGATTTCTCCATGAGAAAACATGTCCAAACATGCATCCAGCACCAGTGCACACCTATAATTAGGGTGTTATATGAAATGGCTACCAAATGCTTCATCACCAGTAAGCCCATAAAAAGCTCACAAAATAAAGTTACATTTTCACGAATTCCTTGGCTCGTGAGTCATGAACAGTAAGCAAAATTCTTCCAGTAGGCAAAGACCTTAGCACAGCTTTATTTTCCCAAGTGCAACAGGATTCAAGCGGGAGAGCACACAGGAAAACACAACGAGAAATCTGATAAATGAGCAGATGAGATCTATAACCCAACACATAATGACCAAGTGCCCAATCCTTGGGCTACGTATTTACTTATTTAGCAAAAGTTGGATCTTTAGCATCAAGAAGGACAGAATGACCATGACAGGCCCTCAAAGATGGAAGAGTTCAAGAATAACTCTGCTGCAGCTTGACACAGAAGTGAAATGAATCCAAGTTTTGACAGAGAAAACAGCTGGCAGCGACTGTGGTGCAGAGGACAGCCTGTACTTATGTCATATACAGTTACTAGAAAAAGCCACAGACAGCATAGCAATGGGTAACTTAAATAGATACCCAAATTTAAAAAAAAAAGTTTTATCCCACACCTTTCCAAAACTGTCAAATAGGGACTTTGAGTGCAAAGTGACATAAGAGTTCTGACACTCTCATATGAGCTGTTTCTGAGTAAAACATATTAAAACTGAAGCTTCTAATTAGGTCAGACCAAAGCCTTGCATGAACACCACAGAATATTTCAACATCTTTATTGGGAATACAATATTCCTTCAAACAAATAAAAATTGCAGAAAGCACCAAAATACATGAAACCTTAAAGTAAAGGATGAGTTTTACACTCCCCTTTCCCCACTCTGTTGCTCTTTTAAAAATTATTGCTAGAGAAACCCAGATGCTCCAGCATCATTTCACCTGCCACCTTCTCCAGTTATTGCAATTTATTTGGCTGGGCAAAAGAAGAAAGTTATTGCTTCTGCCACCAATAACTGCTAAGAGAGCTTACCAGGAAATACTGATTTAAACAGTCAGCCATGTAGTGTGGTACATGCCAAAAGAGAAACTTCACTCATCTTTGGTCTGGGCAGTTGTGCAACAGTTGGACTCTGTGTGCAAAGAAATTCTGTAATCCCTCTGACAGTTTCAGATTACAAACTTTACAAGAGGCCAATGAATCAAATGTAGGCTAATAATGTGTATTTCAAAAGTGACACGCTGTAAAACTCACTGACTCTGACTGGGAAAAAACTTTTGACCTTAAAGCTTCTGGCACATAAGCGTGTGAAAGCCTCACTGCTTTGGGATTTCAGTACATTCCTCCAAAATGAGTTTCCAACCTAGATATCAGTGGCAATTGGTTCCTGAATCAAAGACCACTAAATGATCAAAAAACAAAATAATTGAGCAAAAGCAATTAGGGATAGGCAAGAGCAACCACTATATCCTCATGAGAGGTGCAAGGCATGAAAGAAACATCTTGCAATCCTACACAGAAGGAAACAAAAAAAATGTTTTAATCTTGTAACGCAGGTCCATGCATCATTCCACTTTCAAACAAAAAGAACACTTACAGTATACAACACAGTAAGAATCTTTTTTATATTATTTATATCCCTAATGCTTTGACACAAGAATGACCTTAAATATACTATTATGGTTTGGGGGGAAAGGTGAGCTGGTTTCATTTCTAAACAAGCATAACACGTAAAATTTCTGAGTGAAAGCACAAGCCTTTTCAATTTAAGTAACTTTTTCATTTTTCCCTCACTATGCATTGTGCATTTCTGCCATCAGATGTTCTCACAAGACAGTAGATAAAGCAGTTTCTTGCCTAAGACAAGCAATACCATGCAAGAATTCACAACCTCCCTTAGAAACTCCTATGTGTATTTCCTGCAGTGGAAGCGACTGCTCTCCCCACCCTGGTGATATAAGGAACACTTTCTATAACAGAGTAGGAATAGAGAAGTTCAGGACTTGGTTCAGTAATGTTTGAGTTGCATTGGTGGAAGCTGAGGGAAAAAGAGCGAGCCAGCATTTCCAAATAGAAGAGTGTTTTCTGAAGTGTTTGGATTTTTGAAGTTTCTATTGCCATTTCTGGAGCTGAGGCATTACTAAGCTTGGGATAATTTGTTTGTAAAACAGGAAGTATTGATTTTTCCTTTCTCTCTCTTCCCTGGATCCACCAACAACAGTTCATATTCAAGTACTGTCCCTGCTTATCATCAGCCTAAGGATCCACAACCCTGCCCTGGTAGCCCTGACACACCAAACACATTCATAGCTTTAACTGCATGTCAGAACAAGTGAGCAGCAGACAGAACCAGAGCAGAAGACTAACGCGACCCATGACTGCCAACAAATGTTGTCAATTTAATAATCTAGACATGGGTTCCCTTCTCCGGAACAAGATAACATGAAGGAAAAAAAAACCCAAACATATTGCCAGCCCAACAGCTAAAACAAGAAGCTGCTTGGACTGTGACAATCTGTGTTAGAGTCATAGAATCATTTTGGTTGGAAAAGACCCTTAAAGATTGAGTCCAACCAAAATCTAACACTTCCAAGTCCACCACTCAACATGTTCCTGAGTGCCAAATCTACACATCTTCTAAACACCTCCAGGCATGGTGACTCCACCACTTCCCTGGGCAGCCTGTTCTAGTGCTTGACAATCCTTTGAGAGAAGAATTTTTTCCTAATATCCAACCTAACTCTCCCCTGCTTCAACCTGAGGCAGTTTCCTCTTGTCCTGTTGTTTGTTCCTTGGGCAAAGAGACCAATCCCTACCTGGCTACAACCTCCTTCCAGGGAGCTGTCAAAAGGGATAAGGTCTCCCCTGGGCTTCCATTTCTCCAGGCTAAACACCCCCAGCTCCCTCAGCTGCTCCTCATCAGACCTGTGCTCCAGACCCTTCCCCAGCTCCTTCTTCTCTGGACACGCTCCAGCACCTCAATGTCCTTCTTGTCAGGAGAGGCCCCAAAATGAACACAGGATTCAAGGTGCAGCCTCACCAGTGCCAAGTACAGGGGAACGATCCCTGCCCTGGTTCTGCTGGTCACACTACTGCTGATAGAGGCCAGGGTGCCATCAGCCTTCTTGGCCACCTGGGTACATCCTTATATGTACTATACTCACAGAAGAACCCCAAGTTCCAAATCTGGGGAACGATAAATATATCAAATTATATACACAAATACAGGATGATGAATTACACAACAATCTGAAGGAAAAGCTTCAGCTTTCAGCAGTGAGTGCATTGCATGTGTACAATCCAGGGAAGGGACATGCACTCCTACCTAGGCTGAACTGTTCTGTGAGGACAAACCCTGCTGTTTTGCACTCCAGCTCGACTGGCTTTATAGCTCAGCTTCAGCACTCACTGGTACAAACTGTCCTGTCTGCTCACAGAACTTAAAATGCACAGGCCTTTTCTATCTGATTATTTATTCATAGATCGAGCTTGGAAACAAGCATAAAGCAACTGAGATGATGGAAGAAATGAAAATATTGAACTCATAACAAACACCAAACAAAACAAAAATTTGAAAAAGGCACCACATGTGAATTATCATGACAACTCCAGGGTATAATTGCTTGACAAGGTCTAGATTTTATCAGACTTACAGGGAAGACTAAGTAGTTGTCCTCTGTTTGTCCCGCCCTCTACCACAACACACATTACCAGAAAAAAAAAAAAAAGGAAAAAAATTGAAAATAGTAGCAGTCAAAACAATCATTCAACTTACCCAAGTGCCATGTGGTTAAGTTTATAAGTTTAGAGTACAGATCAACAAGAAAGCAACTTGCTTGGCTGACATTTCACTGAAAAGGGCTCTTTTGTAAACTGTATTAAAAATAATAACCAGATTTTAACAATTTTCTGTGGATCGCACTAAAGAGGTGGTGCTTAAATACTCTCTGATCCCTTGTTTGAAGCAAAAGAAGGGACTCAGCCTCAAGTGACCAAGCCTGTGTCTTTCAAAACAGAAGGTGACAAGACTGCCACACAGAAAATACTGATCTCTGAGGAAAAATAGTCATAGGCTGTTAAGGAAAAATATGCACTTAGGTTTGTTTTTAAAAATATTTCTTCACGACATCACAGACCTTTAGAAAAATAAACACTTTGTTTATTAGAAATAACCTAGGAATTATTCTGGACCCTTTCTCCTTTTTTTAGAATTCTCTAACAGGTGACAGGAATGGTCACAGTGGAAAAGTAGGATATGTATTCATATATTCCTGAAAGCATGTAAAAGTACATTAGGAAGGCTGGGCAATATTGCTACAGAGTTATTTATAAAAATTAAATAGAGCCTGATCTTGATGATTGGTAAGGGGGGAAGGAAGGATGTTATTTATTTTTTTTAGTCCTCTCCCTCCTCTTTGACCTTTTCCTTTAAGAAAATAAAGCTGTGTCTTCCCTAATGTAATACTCCTTGCTTTCTTGTAAGTTTTACATTAGATGTATTCCAGCAGCAAAACAGAAACTTTTAACAAATACTTACCAAAACATACAAATTAACTATGAGATAAGAGTCACCCGAGCAGTGAAGAACACTCTGAAAGTAACCTAAGTAATAAAATTGAACCCCACATTTCAATAGATATGGGAGTGGCAGAGTTGTTAGACAATGTAACATACATATTTCCCAAAATTACACCTTTCCATCTGGCTCCTTCAGCAGCCTCCTTCTTCCCACACTCAAGGGAAAAAGAAAACATACAGCTCAGGCTAACATGAGAGAGGCACAGGCTTTCCATAAATTCGAAGTCATAAGCTGAAAGGAAGAGAGGGAAAGAGACTGACCACCAGTACAGTGATTACTCAGCTAAGTCAGTCACAGGACAGCACGGGTTTTACCTACAATGCAGTATTTCCCCACCTTAAGCACTTCAAATAGTATTAAAAGAGACATCCTGTCAAAAGCATCTTGCTCTAGAGAAGTGAAATAATTGTATTCTCCTCCTTTCCCGCCCCAGAAAGATTAAAACCCAAGAAAAGGCATTACAAGAACTACTTGAACAAGTTCCATAGGTAGGCAAACAGCAAGAGTAACACCAGACATAAAAGTGTCCCCTCAGGTTTTGTCTCCAGTCTCACCACAACCATGCTCAGCCTTGCTCAGCTATAGGGATTTAAACCACTCTGCCTTTCCAAGTGCCACTGTAATCGAAACACCTTCATTTTAAATACACACACGAGAGAGACACAAGCTGATATACAGCTACACAGTTAGTCTGGCTGGACATTCAGCCACGCTTTCTACATCAATAAAGCCCAAAAGTAGCAACAAACTCAAAAGAAAAAAATAATCCACCAGGAGAGCAAACATTTCACAGTTGGGCTCCTTAATGCAAGATAACCATCTATTAGCATACCCGAAAAGTCTGTTCTTTCCCCTGAAGAACCACCAGGAATGATCACAGTATCCTTGGATCCAGCTACAACTCATGGCAGGCTCTTTAACTGGCAAAGCCTGTTCCTGAAATTCTGCTACTATTGCTCTATTTCTCACAGGTAGTTTCATATGGATAAGTAGAAGAATTCATTGAGATCTTTTTAGCTTTGGGAACAGTTGACTTTGTGTATTTGGAGCACTACCTTTATGAGAAAACTTCCAAGAACCTGAAATAACAGCTATACACTGTTGTTACAGAGCAGTAACAGATACTCTGACATGTCAAATTCAGTCCTGCAACAACAGCATGCTCAAGAGCTACTCAACACACAAGTATTTAAAAAGCAAACATAATTAGAGGAGTATTGTGAAGCAGTTATCACATGGCAAGCTTCTGAAAGACTGTCAGTAGTTTTCTGATTAAAGAGGAGAGCCTGTCACAAGACAAATCAAGTACACTTAGATTTGCTCAAACCTTATTTTGGATAATTCACAGCTTATTTGCCACACAGACCAGAAGGAAGGAGTCAGGAATCCCAGTTGTATATCTCACTTGTGTTGCACTGCTGCTTTGTAGTTGTAGGACTACACTATCAATGAAATGTCCACCAAAAAACAAAAAACAAACAAAAAAAAAACCCAAACCATAAAAGTCAATAAAACACCTCTACACCAAAGGAGCTGGCCTCATTCAATCTACCACATATGAAAATAAGGCAGCAAAATAGTGGAAACCCTAAAGTGTTCTGTAAATGCATTTGCCAATGACAGCTGGAAAAAATATTTGCTGATTTGTGTAGGACACAGGGGATTCTGAATGAGTCCTAGGGATGTAAATCAAACCAGTTTCTAACAATTCTGGTCCATGGCAGACTGCACAGACAAAAGTGGTCCACACGTGGTCCTCAGAACTACAGTGAACAACCTAATGTATTGTACTGGCACCAGCAACTATCCTATCAGATTACATCATATAAACACAACATTTTTATGTTAGGATAAGTGAAATAAGTATTGAAGACAAAGTGTAAGTTCAAATCGTCATGCTTTTTTTTTCCTGCTCCTCACAAACAAAAGCTCTTTAGGATTGTTGCAAAACTCTGCAAGGTGTGTGAAAGATCCCATGGACAGCTAAGGCTTATGCCCTAAAATTATTTCTTAATCTCATTTCTAGTCCTAGTTAGCACCAAACGATAATTCCTACACGAAAAGTTTCTTGATGCATTTCTTCCTTCATTTCCTAACATTTCTTCTCATGTCCAGGATTTGTAATAAAATTATTGCTGAAGCGGGGGGAGAGAAATCCCATTTTAACACATTAGCTGTGATATTTCAAACTAAATTGGTTTCTTAAGCATTAGGCTCTACATTCAGGAGTCAAAAATCAGACTACCATTTTCTGCTCTGCCCATTTAAACCAGCACTTTGCAGTGACTTACAGGAGCGAGATACAAACATACACACACTACAAATTCAGTGAAAAGCAGCTGTTCAAGGTCTAGGCTGTTTCAACCTGTTCCATTGCTGTTCTGAATGTGTGCAGCACAAAACAGTATCAAGAGCCACAGATCACAGCAATCAGAAAATTAACACCTTTCGGACTCTGGGGAGGGAGGGAGAGGCAGATGAAGCAGCTCAGTGGTGCTCAGCAGCCCAGGCCAGACCACAAATACAGCCACAGTAGGTTTGTACTTCCTCTGTCTATCACCATGATGTAGGACTATCCGGATGTTAAAAACATTACAGTATCATGGCAGTACTGTTTCTTACTGTCCTGAACAGATGAAGGCCGCGCTGGCACGAAAATCTCAGACAGGATCAGTCAGAAGCTACGTAACAAAGAACATTAAGCCGTTAAAGATGATTAGCTTCAGCAAGTAAGGCTGCTGTACTTTTGCATTGGCACTTTCAGTCACAATTCATTCTGCTGCAAAAGCTTTAGAGCTGTAGGCCTACCCTATGTTTGTGATTCTCCAACTGCAGTTCCCTGGACCTCCAGTAGCCTGTAAAACCTGTTAGATGTGGATCAGTTGCAACTCCTCTACCTTTCTATCCAAAAGACCAAAGTCCATGAGAAACTTGGAGGGGTCACACCAGCCAAAACAAATGTGTGGAGTTTTTTTGAGTGGTTGCATATGGTACAAACTCCACAGAAAAACAAAAACAAAAAATCCACCCAGCATGTGCAGACCTGTAAGTGCCATTTCATCCTATGACAGAGGCATTTCGCAATGCTAACTCAAGAGCAGGAATGCCCAATTAAGAGAAATGCAACAGACTCACTGACTTTTATTTACCTTTCTTCTTATTTTTGTTAACTGAGAGACAGATGAGAAAATCCAGAAAATCCACATGACTGTTAGAGAAGAGATATCAAGGATCTTTGCTGGTCAATAGTAAAACTTCCCATACCAGCATTACAACTCCAGCTCTCCAGAAGTAACAGATCTACTGAGAAAAAGGACTGTAAATCATTGTATTGGTTTGGTTTTTCACCAAATTGTTCTACTAATGTCAGCATACTTGCAGCTATAGCAAAAATAATTAGTAGTCTGCACAGCTAAGACCCAGATACCTTGCTTACAGTTTGCTTACATGTCTGAAAACATTTTCTAGTTATCCACAAGGGGAGTCAGGACAAAAGCCTTTCACTGAATAGAGAACTAGTCCTGTCTGTTTGGACTGCCTGAAGAAATTTCAAATTTAATACTGGGGGAATAGGAAGAATAAAGAAAATGAAGGCAGGACACAGGCAAAAATTTGGAGAGTAGTGGCCTGACTCCACATGTAGATGGCTAATGTTAATGATACATAAAAAGGTACTGCTGGCTACACAGTGTAGTCTACTCATAATATAAACATGTTCAAATCAGGCCTTTGGGACCAAATTGAAACAATCAATTAGTAAATTCACTTTTTCCAATTCGGTAATCCCCTTGTTTCATTATACCCACTAGAGTATTGTGATAAATTACACTTCATGCCACTATCACAGCATTATATTTCATAGAATCATAGAATGATTTGGGTTGGATGGGACCTTAAAGATCATCTAGTTCCAAACCCCTTCCATGGGCAGGGACACCTTCTACTAGACCAGGTTACTCAGAGCTCCATCCAGCCTGGCACTGAACATTCACAGGGATGGGGCATCCAAAACTTCTCTGGGCAGCCTGCTCCAGTGCCTCACCCCTCTCACAGTAAAGAATTCTTCTCTATAATCTAATCTAAACCTACTGTCTTCTCCATTTGAAGCCATTCCCCCTTGTCCTTGTAGATAGTCTCCCTCCATCTTTCTCATCGGCTCCCTCCAGGTACTGGAATGCTGCAATTAGGTCACCCTGAAGCCTTCACTCTCCCAGGCTGAATAATCCCAACTCTCTCAGCCTTTCCTCATATGAAAGGTGCTCCATCTCTCTGACCATCTTGGTCTACACTCCTCCTCTGGACTCACTCCAACAGGTCCATGACCTTCCCGTGCTAGGACCCCAGAGCTGGATGCAGCACTGCAGGTAGTGTCACACCAGAGCAGAGGGGTAGAATCCCCTCCCTCACCTGCTGCCCACGCTGCTTTAGATGCCCAAGATACTCCAGTCATAAGCACACAGCCCAACAAAGTGCCTGTGAGCCAAAGAAATGAAACTTTATTTTTCCCTCTTATTTTCATGCTCCTGGAAGATGCCAGCTAACTATGACACAAACATGAGGACCATTTACACAAGGCATCCAGAAGTTTACTGCAGTGTTGCACTGAACAGTATCTTGAGCTATACTTGCACCACAAAATATCAAAGGCCACATAGCTCCTCCCCACCTTCCTCCACCAGTTCATTCAGCTGAAAGAAGCCCAACACCTCTGAAGAGCAGAACACAAAAGTCCAGGCAGATCCCCTGCTTCCACATTATGAAGTAACAGGAAATACATCTCCCCTCCCACAGCCAGTTTTCCACTTCAGAAGCACACACTGATGACCTGTACTTTCATTAACTGCTGTCATGCTGGTCCTGGAGCATTTAACACATCCAAAAGCCAGAACAAAGTTCAAACCAGGATGATAACCCCTACACATGTAACTGCTGGGTGTTTGAGCTGGAAAAAGGCCAACATACGGACAACACTGGTTCACCAAGTATTTCCGAAAGCAGATCAGGGAAAACATAATAGTGCCTTTAGTGCAAACAAAAAAAAGGCAGTTGGAGACACAGAATTCACTTCTCAATGAGCAGAAATACATGCAGAAAAGCAGTTAGCATCTGAAGCAAATATTTTGTAAGGCATCTCAAAGTCTTTGTATCCATAACTTCCAACCCTGCAAGTAATGTTAGATGATGATGTGGGAAATAGATTTTAAAAAGCCCAAAAGAACAACATTTTCTTTCTTCTTTCTTTTTTTCTTTTTTTTTTATGAAACACCAACTGAGACACTATTTTGGGACATAAAGCACATACACATAGTATCAGTGGGATTTATTTTCCAAGACTGTGTATTAGAACCAGTGAGCTGGTAATTTGACCAAAATGCACATTCAACAGACATCACTGTAATCTCTAATCAATGGCAGCACTACCTTTATTTCTGCTACCCCACCATGTGCAAATGTAATTCCACAACCAAACAATGGGACCAAGATGCAAACACCCATCACTGCGCTTGTACAAACCCTGCATCCATGGGGAAAGGACCACCAAGGACACACAGCACACACGGAGGAAGCACATCACACATCACACTCATCTTTTTAAAAGCCACAAGGGCAAACTGATTGGCAAGGAAAACTGGATTCAAACATGAAGCAAGTCTGACCTGTTGCTGGCTAAAGACAAATCACGAACCTACAGCAAGACACAAACCAAGTGTGACTCTGATGATATCATTTACAGTGGCTCAGAAGCTGGCAAATGCCACACACATCCATGTTCTCTGCACATATCACATGGCTGAGCGTTCCTTGGCAGGCTGCAGCTTGGCCACAGCACTGGGACACACCCTCTTCCTGAATCAAATTGGCATCTGCATGTGAGCAAACTCCCAGCTGCAAACTACCTGCCTAGCTTCATACACCTGCCACCGTTCAAGCATCCCAAGCTCAAAACAGCTGTGATTAGGCAGGAATTCTGAAGGAGCAGAATAATTTCACACTAGAGAAATGCCCCGAGAAAACAAAAAAACAAACAAATAAAAGTATTGCATGTCTGCCAGTACTCAAGCTTCTTGGCATAAATTGTGTTTAAAAGTAGAAATAAATATATTGAATTAGGAAAACTGGCTTCATGCACAAAACAATAGAACCGGCCTCAAGAGACTTTGTTTCATGTTCCAGACCATGAAGAGACTTTGATAAAGCCACTGACTCATGCTGTGCCCCAGCTATTACACAGGAAGGTACCTCAGCCTCTTATCAGCAGGATAAAATCTATTACTCAATAGAACAATATACTCAGCTATTCAAGTCACTACATCTTACTCTCACCACTTCTGCTACGGGCGCACTGGTAATGAAACAGGGTACAGCTATTTCATTAGAACACCTATGAATCTTAAATGCTTGTGTTTTAAAACAGTGGGCAGAACTTACACTGTTAATATGTTAAAGGGAGCATTAGTGATTCTTCAGGAAAAAAAGATGCATAAACCCACCATTAAAACTTTTTAAAAGACATCTGTATAATGAAAAAATAGCACTTTCGGAATTGAGGAATCTATCTTTTCAGGCAAATCAGTCTGCATGCACTGACAATCCCAATTCAACCTGAAAGCAGAACTGTAACAAATATTTAATCATATCTTCCATTAAAAGAACAGACAACCACTATATATCTTAACCTGGATGACTCTATACAACATGGGTAAAGAAGAAACAGCTTCAACTACGTACAAAAAGTTTGTATCCTTATCACTAGCTTTCATTCTTTTCAAATGTTGAATGAACCAAACATAACCTCAGAGTACGTCAAGTGTATTCACGAAGAATTTTGTTTCATTTCTTGGCTGTATTTCACAATAATGTTTGAAATTTTTTTTGAAGTTCCCTAATACTACAGCCGAACAAAAAGGAATGATGCAACTTCACACTTGTACATAATGTTAGACAAATGCTGTAATTTATAGTGAAGGTCTACTGCAAGCTAATTGTCAACTAGTTGGGGGTTCATTATCCAGATCACCAGATTCATATCTGACCTAGATCACAAGCAACTAGGATGATGTTTAATTCTCTAGCTGCCAAATTCTTCCTCATGCTATGAGGACATGCCCATCAAGTCACATTCACACTGTGCAAATATGTGAGATACATCAGGCAGTATTTATTAAAAACTTTAACAAGTTAGCAATTAAGGGGTTATTTTAGGAGCTTAGGACTCATGGAAGTTGGAAACAGTTTAATTTGCTTATAGCCACACCTGAACTTCCTCCAGAATTTTCTAAGCATTAGTCCCTAACTAGAGACAGAAGTTGTCACAGTTTCACTCTTGCAGTACAGATATGATTCAGCAGATTGAGGGGAGGAAATTTCACCAGGCATCAGGCCATAAGTTTCCCCATCCATTCTGCATATGCACAGTTTAGCTAAGCATGAACTGGGAAAATCAGGAGGCATTATAGCACTTCTTGGGATATCCAAGCATCTTCGGGGAAAAAAAAAAAGTGTTGAAGTCTGTATAGATAATATTCTAAGATTTTTATAGCACTAATTCTCTCATGGATCATTTCTTCACTTCTGTAAAGTAAGAAACTCCATCACTGAGATCAGAGAGAAACAAAAGAACAATAAAAGGAAAAAACAAGACAGCTAGCAATACACTAGGGGGGGTTGAAAATAGCATCACACTACCAACTCCTGTGACACATCTTAAATAATATGCTGTGATACAGCCAAACAGACCAAATAAGAATAAGATACAAATATTTGTTCCAGTTTATCTTCTATTTATTTGAAAAAGCAGTAAGGTTGATGACTCCATAAACCAGAATGACTTCTTCAGGGAAGCTCAACTATAACCTCCCATCGACTGGACCAAAGGAACCTCTGCCTGCTGTACAGCACTGCACCAAAGCAATCCAGCAGCCAGATTTGTATAATAAAGAACAGGGTGTGACAAAGCCAGCTGCAAGTTGCTTTGGACAGCTGCAGACCTAGCTTTTCTTTGCTTTCTTCATGCTTTCAAAGGGGTTTCAATCACCGACACTCAAGTTCTCTTTGTGTCCAAGGCCTGACAGAGAAAATTGGAAATACAAAAAACCCCCAAAAAATCTACAAATAATGCAAGCCACAAGCTCACCACATTTTTTTTTACACTTTGTATATTTGAAGATTCATTCAAATCCAGGAGTTTCATAATCCACTCCGTGGCTCCAAGAAAAACATTAATAGGCAAAGTTGTTTTGCTCAACTGGTGTGACTCCTGCTACCTGCAGGGATGTGCATTTCAGAAAAATGCCACCAATTGTTCCAATTCCTTCTTTCCTTGTATTGTTAACTTTCTTTTGGAGCTAGACAAAAAAAAAGAAGGCGCAGCCAACCAAATTAAAAAGAGGAAAGAATCATGAAGGCAATTCAGCAACTGGCCACATTTGGTTGAAAGCAACCACAACTATTTCTGACTATACCCATTTAACCTGTTTGCCACAGTAAGGCAGAAATGTGTTTCCTCTGATAATGGGAAATTAAAATTGAGAAAATCTTAAAGCTAGAAAGCAACAAAACACACCCATTCAAAGCTCTTTTAAAGGAAAGGAGAAAAGAATCTTTACTTCACATTGCATCATGCACTTATCTTCCCTGCCGCTCTCTTAGGAATTTGTCTACAATATGAATAACTTCCATCTGGATTGCTTTAAAGCAGCTCTCTTTCATTTATTAGAAAGCTAAATATATTTTTGTTTCTTAATATAAATGAGCAAATTCTGATCTGAAGGACACAGAAAGGCATTAAGGGAAGGGAAAATAACTGTTTGTGCTTTTTCTTAACTTCAAAGCCAGCATTTGCACATTGTGTATTTATTCCACAGAAACAATGCCCATAGAAGTCCCAGGATGCTTAAAGGATTCTTCCATCCAATGCAACAGTTGGGTGGTCTTGGTCATGTTATCTGCAATTTCAGCAACCAAGCACAGGGACACTTCTGCACACTTAGGCTTTAGCTGCTTTCTTTTTCTAAATTGCATCCCACCCCATCATTAAAGAAAGCAACAGCAGCACTTAATACCTTGCATGATAGTCTCACTTAATTCAACATTATAATCCATTAAAAAAAAAAAAGAGAGAGAGGAAACATGAGGTCAGTACTAAACTAAAGAGATAGATGGTCAAACGTTGCTGTTCCTCAGCACTAGGACAGACTGACAATATAAGCTCATCCTGTGACTTTCAGATACTCAGAATTAAACTGTTTGCAGTATTTTACAATGTCTATACATCTCCCAATCTCTTCTTATCAAACAAGGAAAGTTCTTATGCTTTAATTAAATATATAAATAACAATTTGGCATAGCAAAACTGTAACCTTTTATTTCAACACAGAATGGACGAAGCATCTATGCATTTTTTTCTAGATGTTCTTTCTGCAGTGCTCTCTTCCCAAAAACAACACACGCAACTCAATACAAACACATTCACTGCTGACAAGCCATGATTTGGCCACATGACTGTCCTGCCTGTATTTCAGGTATTAGCTATGTCAAATCTAATTATCAGAGACAGCTTGACAAGGTCTTTCACATTATTCAGGAAAGGTGCACTTGCCAAAACCCTAGTGGAGGCCATGATGTATGACAAATCTCACTGAGCTCAACTGAGGCTTGCAGTTCTGCTGACAGTTTTGCCCAATGAATTACTCCAAATAAATAATCTCCATCTAGCAAGCCCCTATGAGGACTGTGAGGAACCCACAATGTGTAAGAAATACTGCCTCCAATGTTTACAGTCAAATGAATGAAGTTTTTTTCCTACATGATGACTGCTACAGAAATTATACTGGTTTTAATTGTACCAATTATGAAAGCTTCTGTGTTAGTTTGTCAGAGTGCTTCAGGCTATTCTGCCCTCAACTTTAAATCCTGCAATTCAAATAACAACCCTGTCTAGGAAGGCACAGCATATCAAAGAAGGTATATGGACTGAATTACAAGTTCTTCTAGTTAGTGGGTGTTTCTTCCCTTCATTTCCTGTCACGGCTGAATGGTACAGATACCAGGATGCAACACACACGCACAGATACAAGTACCACTGGGAGCTCACAGGAACACAACACAAACATGACTCATATTACCACGATTTCCCTGCAGAAATACTCATCCAAAGCAATTAAATGTTCAGCCAGTGTTTAAAGCAGAAATGTTTAACTTAAAAATACAAGGAAAATTATCCAAGGCCAAGCATGGTGGCACATCTGATTAAGCAAGTGTCCAGTACAGCGGAAAGCAAGAAAGGAAAGTACAATATCCACTTTCCTCAGAGACCTTACAATAGAAGTTCTGCAATAATTTATACTTCAACTCCTTTGCTTCAGTGTAGAGAGATTATACAAATAATTGCTTAAATAGAAATGACAGCTACATCATCCAGGGTAGAGGCAGAGCAGGCAGGGAAAGCAAGTGCTCTGTAAGGGCACAGGAGAGCCAGCAGGAGGGAGTTGCAGTAGGTCAGGCTTTGCACCAAAAACTTCAGCACAGGACAAAGTCTCTCATAGACAGGCTCTGGCACTTAGGTAAGTTGTATTAACCAGGGAGGTTGCACTGGCAGCAAGAGATAATATCAAACTCCAGCCCCAGTGCTGCAAAGCATCATTAGCTTTTCCTCTGGAAGCTCCAGCAAGACCTTTCCATCTCCTACCATCACAGCTTTGCATTTGGTGTGTGCAAGGCTCTGAATACAAACATGCACCCAGGCAAACATAGGCCATCAGTACTGTCAAATATGTGCTTCTTTTTTTCATCTTCTTTAGAGGCACATTTAAAGCTGGAAGTGCAATTTGTATTAACATATGTTACTGACCACAAGAATGCTCACCAAAGTACTGTGTAACTGTGGGGTGATGCAAGAGAAAGAAGAGATGCCCTGGGATGTTGAGAGACAGTCTGATGAGAAAGAAACCTCTAAAGAAAAACAGAAATAAGATCAGATTCACTCCTCTGAGAAGACTTCTCTGTTCCTGTGGCCAAAACCCACAGCAAAACATTATGGCTTTTCTCCAGCACAGCCCACTCTTTCAAAACAAGTGATTTGATCTTAAATTTATTTAGAGTGTCGAGTTAGCAGTAACAAATGCTTAATAAAACCAAACATGAGTATCACAAGCCAATCTTCCCTATTTCTACATCACAGCAACTTATACCAAAACAAAGTAAAACATACCAAAGACCAGTGTAGGATTCTCAGACAAAGGTAGTACAGTAAGTTTTGAACAGTGCTCACAGTTGCACAGATTATACAGAACTGAGGGCAGAAAATGGATGGTGATTTCCTAATTACAGCCTGGTAAATGAAGAGAGTTTTCCCCACAAAAATTAATTTCTCTCAGTAAAAGATATATAAAATCATTATTTAATCCTTCTGTGTTAAACAAAGTGCCATCAAGATAGATGAGACAAATCATTCACATACAATCAGCTATATGGATAGAAGGGAGAGGAAAAGCACTCATGTTTTCTTTCTCATGTATGGTTATGGGAAGGAGGAGGGAAATCTTCCCCTGATATGTCTCAATCCCACAGCAGGCTTCTGCAAATGGGAACCTCTGCATAAACAGTCTTCTCATGTTCTTGGTCTGATGTCAACTCAAAGCACAACCATCCTCTTGTCCTTATTAGTAACAGAGATGAAAAAAATGCTTTATAAGGCAAGTAAAATTACTAAATACAAAAACAGCTTAAAAACCGAAAACTTTGTGACTACTGGCAACTTACAATTAAGCTGCTGGCTGTTGCCCATGAAAAACCCCAACTCCTTTCTGATTCTCAATTTGTCATCTGCTTTCCCATTGGTGTAAATAAAAGGCACACTGGCTTTACACACATTCTACAGTCTTCACTCCTGGCTTCCAAAAGTTCAAACTACTCTAAGATATTTGTCCGTAATTAATCAATGTAACACAATGAAACCAAGTAAGATTTAGTTCATGCCTAATTTAGCAGTTCACTGGGAGCCACCTGCTTTGTGTTAGGGCAAGACTTGAGCTAGGATTCACTACCAGGGCTTTCAGATAATTTTTTTTGTTGTTATTAGTTACCACTGTCAACAGACAGAAAGAGAAGGATCCAAAAACTCAGTCAATTACTTTTAGGGCTGGGTAGCAGCCAATAGGAATACTCATTGCTGGGTTCAGCAGAGGTTTGCCAGATGATGAGAGATGCTAGCATCGGCAGCGAAAATTTCCTTTCTTGGCTTGTATCTGCTAAAGGCTGCAATCACCAAATTAGGACTAAGGACAGGTTCAGAAGGAAAACTTAAGGGCTAAATTTAGGACTAGTATCAGTAGTAACTGTCTGTAAGGGCAGAGACTAAGTTGGGTAGGGTCATTGATCAGAAAAGGAGAAAAGGGAGTCAAAACTGACAGCAAGCTTGAAAGGATGCAGCTGGCTCTGGCTCTGTGTGAGGTAGACTGCAGCAAGGAGCAGCAGGGAGGCAGCTCTGAGCCAGGGGACACTGCCAGCATGGGCAGAGGGTGGCACAGCCACCTGCACCTTCAGCCTGAATGGGCTGCTGGAAACAAGGCGAGGTTTGAATAAACCAAAGCCACTGTACTGTGACTAGTGCAGTATCTGTAGATTGTTGCCTGACCGGATGTAGTTCTGGAACGAATTGCTGGATTTGGGGTAAGTTTCCAACCAGCACAAGCCAAAACATTTCCAATTCTATCAGAGCACCAAGCTAAGAACAGTCCCATGACCTTCATATTCCAGAAAGTCCAAAGAATCAAGCAGATGGATTCACCACCTCACTGGAACATTTAACATGACTGCACAATAAAACGGAGCATTTGAAATCCAACACACCATCTTCAAATCCACAGGAACCTACACCAAAGCAGTTCTGATCACTGGTTAGGGAACTCAATGGGCAGTCTGAAACTCTCATACAATTCACAGCACAATCCCAATGCCTCCAAGCTGTCTTACAAAACAAAATATGCTAGTGCATGGGTAATAAGGTTAAATGTCAGGGCCTCCTAATAACTAACTCCATCTCCAGT
Organism: Dryoscopus gambensis; assembly: GCA_013389985.1. NCBI lineage: Eukaryota > Metazoa > Chordata > Aves > Passeriformes > Malaconotidae > Dryoscopus > Dryoscopus gambensis. Next base: position 37,034 of record WEIT01008531.1, on the reverse strand, counting down.
GAGGTCTTGATGTGCAATCTCATCTAATCACTTGGCCTCTCACTTCACCCTTCTACAGTAAACAGAACTACAGCCCAACCTACTGCGCAAGATGCTGAAAGGTTCCCATCTAAAATGCTTTACACACTTTGGATGTTTAAGTGCTATATAGGTTATAAGCACTATATAGGTTTGTTTGTTTATTTTTAAGACTGATCTCGTATTAATGTGTTTTAAAGTTTACATACTTTACCTGACCAAAAACCCCAATGCTACAAATAGAACACAGGGAATCATTAGCAAGACTTTAAAAGAGGTTGTGACTTGGCTGATCATAAGTAAATAAACTCACCTTTAATTCTCCTGATGACATTTCCTGCACATAAATCTTCCTACTGGTTTTCTAGTGGCAACCCAAAATAAGGAGCTTCATGCTATCAAGGATCCCAACCACACCAAGCTGTTCCCTGCAGGAGTATAGGGCAAAGCAAGGAATTTCCCTTTGACTTGAATTCCTAAGTATCTGGTATCACTAAGAGTATGCAGAAGAATTAGTCATTGCCAGACAGATGTGCTTCATTTTGCTGGGACACAAAACAACAACTCTCAATTCCCTCTATTCACATTCATTACCCACTTACAACTGTAACTATGTATCTTCTTGAAATGAAAACAAACATTAAACCAGCTCACAGGCAAACATCATTATAACTTAAGAAAACAAACAAAAATTAATGGAACTGTTTACGACACCAAGGAATTCTCAGCTCCCTATACTGCACATACCACTAAAACATTCCCATGGGCTTTGATCCAAAATCCACGAGAAGTTCACGAAGTATCAAAACGCAGTTTGAGAAAACTGACTGCCAGCAATCAAATCCAACAGGTTTAAGCAAACAGAAAACACAAGGGAAAATGAAAACAAGTGAAAAAATTCACTCAACAATTCTCAATAAATGAATGCTACCACAGCAATATTATGGTGTTATACAAGACAGTGTGATTTTTCTCTTTTTCCCCCTGGAAAAGGTTAGAGAATCCATCGCCTGAAAAGGCTGAGGCAAATTGCACTAGAGAGCATTAATATGGGTCCTCTCTGGAAGCCAAGCAACTGGGAATAAGCAAGAGTCTTAAAAAAAAGCAAGCAAGCAAGCAAGCTCACCACACCACTCCTCAGAAAAGAACTGACACACTGTCTTCCTCTGACATTACTAATTACTGACATCAATGTATTTTAGCCACTGCTTCATAAAGCTACAAGAGACATGTCTTTTCCCCCTCTAATTGTTCTTCTGTGACTAAAAATTCAACTGACATTGGCAACACTGGTCTGAACATACCTTTTCCAAGGCCTAGCAAGGAATTAGAGGTACCTACTTCAATGAGGACTTGATTCAGCCATTGTTCTGTCCCACAGCTCTATCCCAAAATCTCTTAGGAACCATGACCACGTCTCCATAGTAGTATGTGCTAAAACCCATGCCTATTAGACCTTTGCTGCTCATCCCTAATACTCAAACTAGAACATTCACCTGAGTTTGCTCTATAAATTTTCACCAGAAAGGCAGCTAAAGATATCAAATGAGGTGAAGAAGGCAGCAATTTCTGCTGACTATGGCAGGAATCATCTGAAAAGTTACGCTACTCAGACCTCTCAGAAGGGAGACAATCACAAACCACTGAGCTCATGTCAACTATTTTCCAATCAAAAATTCCTTCCTGGCATCCCCCAGTGTCTCTGCTTGTCACTGGGAATGCCACCCCAACACACCCATCCAGGCACTCAGAACAAAACTCAGCAGCTGCTCATACCTCTCCTGGCTACTACACTAATAATAGTGTCAAGGAAGCAATGTTCCAATAAGGCCATTCAGTAATGTCCTCATGATATGTGAGACCACCTCCACTATTATATATGGAATAGTCTATGTTTAAAACAGAAACTGAAAGGCAGGCTTTCAGGAAAAGTAAATCCTATGAAGAACAGCATCCTTATTCAAAAGATAACACTCTTTACAATTAAAGATAAATTCTCTTAACAAGGCTCTGCTATCAAACCTGACACATCAAAAGCATCCAATCCCTTTCATCTGCTCACAAGTCTTCAAGATCTTAAAAGCAAGCAAACTATAGCTATCACTACAGGAATGGAAAGCACATACAGAAGGCTTTATTTATAAAAGGACTGAAATTGAAACAAACGTTGATAGAATTATTTGGGAGTTACTTGACATTTTCGTGGCATCAGAAGCTTTTGTTTCAGGAGGGGCTTTGATGACTTGTTTCTGTTACATGTTGCTTACAAACACAGTGAAGTTCCACTGAAAGAAACCTTTCTCTGTACCAGAGAGAAGTGGTGGGGGAGGCACTATCAGATTAATTGACCATGTGGTTCAGTTGCTTCCTCCATCCAAAACAACACTGCTGCTTTTCTTCACTGACATCTTATTTCCTAATTCCATTTTTAAATGCATCAATGGTAATTATGCCAAACTAATTTCCAAGGAGCTATCAAAGCCAGCTTCCTTCTAAACACTTTCATTTCAAGAACAACAGAAAAAAGGTACAAGAGGAAAAAACAAACCTCCTCAATGAAGCAAGCTTTATAATAACTTTACCAATCTAAAGTGGAGTTCAGTACATCCATGAAGTGTTATAGCAGGGTTGGCACACCTGTTTTTCTTCACATCTGGATACTTTCTATAAAAAAAGTGCATGGCAATCTGCCATAAACCTTAGAAAAGCCAAACAGCTGACTGAAATTTCCTGAAATTACTGGAATAATTTGCATGGCAAGGGCAGAACAGCTGCTTTCTGAGCTCATACTGCCGTGCCCTCTGTACCGAGATGTCCACCACATGCCTGTAGGAGAATATGGAACATTCTTCTCTGAGATTCTATATTAAGTTAATTTAATTCAAGTGGAAAAAACAGTTTATAACTACTGCTCAATTCAAATAATGACTACAGAAAAAGAGCAGTGGGTGCAGTGTCAGTCTCCCCTAATGCAGAAAGGGCTGATACACAACACTTGTCTGTGACATTTCAATGTTTATGAAATGCCTAATAGATAAATAACCCCAAATTTGAAGCAATAGGTTAAATAGTGATGGAAATAAAGACATAAAGAGGTGAAGGGTTTGCCCAAAGCTGCTCACAAAGTCACTTCTCTAGACACAGCTTGGTATTTTGTTCATAACATAAACTTATTCATCTATATAAAAAGAGAACTAACTTTGCAGACCTTAACCATGTCCACTATAGGAAGATCCTCAGGACTGACAGCAACCTATTTGCACCAACTGAAAAAAAAAGTGCCCAATATTCAATACAAATTATGGTGCACCAAAATATAAGGTATTTTTGTAAATTAATCATGAGGAATTCATACCTAAGACACATTCTAATTACAGATATATGAAAGTGGGTAATGGAGGAAGGAAGGGAAACTGAATTTCCAGGTAAGTGAAGGCAAAGAATAATTTGTTGAGTCTCAAAGCTACATTTTCCAAATAATATTTGCATCTTGGATATCACATACTACATGTATTATGTAATATTTGTATATACACAGTGAAATTTTCTGTTAGGTTGTACGTGATTGACCTTTCTCATGGATCTTCAATCCACTTGTTTTCAGATCTCAGCTCTCTCAAAGGGCATTACTAGTCACCAATACCCTCAGAGCAGGTTACACTACCTGGCTCAATAGGTTCAAATCTCCTTCAGTTTTGCTATGGGCCCTCAGCAAAGTTCATCTAAAAGAGTGCCAAGTTCGACACGTGACATTCAAGGATGCAACACAAATGTTTCCTCTGTTCATTATACTAACTACACAAAAACTTGAGCTGCGTGTCTGGAGCTTAGAACCATTCCAATTTTTGCAAAACATTGCAAAAAACTGCAGTGAGAGGAGAGACACAGGTGGCAACAATAAATTTCCATGCTTGACTAGCTTGTTCCGTACCCCTCAGGATAGCAGCCTTCTCCCTCAAGTGCAACCCTACAGAACCCCATGGGGCAAGCAGTAATGGTGTTGGAAGACATAGGTGTGTTTTCTGAAATAAAACAAAAATAGCCACGGGATAGAGAGCCATTTCTTTTCAGCATAAGGCTCTTCTACTTCTTGTGTTGGTTTTGGCTGGGGTAGAATAAATTTTCTTCATAGTGGCTAGTATGGGAATGAGTTTTGGATTTGTGCTGGACACAGTGACAGTAATAGGGATGTTTTTGTTATTGCTGAGCAGGGTTTACGCAGAGCCAAAGCCTTTTCCACTTTTTGCACAACCACACTAGCAAGGAGACTGTGCATGCATGGGAGGTTGGGATGAGACATACCTGAGACAGGTGACCCCAACTGACTGAAGGGATATTACACAGAATATACTGAGTTGGAATGGACCCACAAGGATCACCAAGTCCAACTCCTGGCCCTGCACAGGACATCCCCAAGAGTCACACCTTATGCCCAAGAGTGTTGTCCAAACACTTCTTGAACTCTGTCAGAGTTGGTTCTGTGACCACTTTCCTGGGGAACCCATTCCAGTAACCAACCATCCTCTGGGGGAAGAGCTTTCTCCTAACACCCATCCAAAACCTCTCCTGATACAGCTTCAGGCCATTCCCTCAGGTCCTGTCACTGGTCAACACAAAGAAGAGATCAGTGTCTGCTCCTCCTCTTTTTCCCCACATGAGCAAGTTGAAGACCACAATGAGGTCTCCCCTCAGTCTCCTCTACTCCAGGCTGAACAGACCAAGTGACCTCAGCCACTCCTCATACAGCTAACACCTCAAAGCCCTTCACCATCCTCGTGGCCCTCCTTTGGATGTTCTCTAATAGTTTAATGTCTGCTTTATACTGTGGCACCCAAAACTGCCCCCAGCACTCGAGGTGAGGCTGCCCCAGTGCAGAGCAGAGCGGGACCATCCCCTCCCTTGCCCGGCTGGCGATGCTGTGCCTGATGCCCCCCAGGACACAGCTGGCTCTCCTGGCTGCCAGGGCACTGCTGGCCCATGTTCATGTGTCCATCAACCAGGGCCCCCAGGTCCCTTTGCACAGCGCTGCTCTCCAGCCTCTCATTGCCAGTCTGTATGCACACCCAGGTTTGCCCCATCCCAGGTGCAGAATTTGGCACTTCCCCTGGCTGAACTTTATATGGTTGGTGATTGCCCAGCCCTCTCATTTGTCAAGGTCTCTCTGAAGGGCCTCCCTGCCTTCAAGGAGTCAACAGCTCCTCCCACTTTTGTGTCATCTGCAAACTTGCTTAGTATCCCTTAGTATCCCAGTTCTGCATCCACGTTGTTAACGAAGATCTTGAAGAGCACAGGACTAAAGGTGGAGCCCTGTGGAACCTCACTAGTGACAGGTGTCCGGTCTGATGTCACCCTATTCACTGTAACCCTTTGTGCCCGTGAGCCAGCTGCTCACCCATTGCATGGTGTGTTTATACAGCCTGTTCAGAAGGATCCTATGAGAGACTGTACCCAAAGCTTTACTGAAATCCAAAAAGATTACATCAGCTGGCTTCCCTTGACCAACTAGGTGTGTTACCTCCTCATAAAAGGAAATCAGGTTTGATAAGCAGGAATTTCCATACCCTATGATGCCATGCTCAGTATATAAAGTAGGGTGAAAAAGGAGGAAGTGGGGGAATGTTTGGAGTAACAGCATTTGTCTTCCCAAGTAACCCTTACATATGATTGGGCCCTGCTCTCCTGGAAATGACTGAGCACCTGCTTGCCCATGGGAAGCAGTGAATTAATTCCTTGTTTAGCTTCATTTATGTGCATGGCTTTTGCTTTCCCTGTTGAACAGTCTTTATCTCAACCCAGGAGTTTTCTGGCTTTTATACTTCCAATTTTCTCCCCGATCCCACTGGCTGGGGGAGTGAAAAAGTGGCTGTGTGATTCGTGGTTGTTGGCTGGGGTTAAGCCATGACACTTCTAAAAAAATGCAGTAATTCCAGGTAGTTTGATTTTTGGTTTTTTAGCAAAGATGCTGAATCCCCTGGAACAAGGGAACAGCTAGGAAGAGGCACAACAGAAATTTGAAACTGTGCATTTTGAAATGACTGAAAGCATGAAATGAAGCACAATAAAAGAACAGTAATATTACCACAGAGCAAGTGTTTGAGAGCAGAGTGGACAAAGTCAGCTTTGTTCCTGAAAAGCTTGCAGGCTGAGGAGTCGAACGGACAAAAGCTTTGGAGAAACAGTCCTTTGGCTCGTGACAGAGTTTGTCAGTCAGTCCAGGCCTCTCCAACAGAGAGAGCTTACAACCTGATATTTTAATAGGAAAAGGTATGGACAAGTTACACTGCCTTGCTCTCAGAGTGCTGATGCACGTCAAAGGCTGACACTATGCAGCACTCACAGTCTGTTAATCCACATAGGCTGCAAGCTCAGCCCCACAACAGATTTCTAAGAACTGTGACCCACTGTTAAAATGATATTTTGACAAGTTTGTGTCAGGTCCTCCATGACCTGGCAGCATGCTCCCTCCACCTGTTTGCAAGCTAGTGGGATTTCTTTTGAAGAAGCACGTTCTAAACAATTATATTTTCACTTAAAACTTCTACAAGTTCCCTTATATTGGGGTTTTTTTTGTTCCAACATACCTACATTCAAATATTATTAATATTTTTCAAAGCAAGCAACTCTAATGACTGACAAAATCACAGATTAAACCAACCAAACAAAAATAAGATGCTCTCTCCCTGCTTGGGAAAACCTCCCAGTTTTTGATATTTGATACATTACAATCTGACTTTTCTTCAGCCTTAAACACTTGATGTGTGACAAACTTCATACTCCTCACCATTAATTCATTCACCATTTCTAAGCTCTAATGCACCAGCCTAATGGAGGAAATGGACAAATTTCAAAGGTAAAAGCCATTCACCAGCAACACAGTGGCTCAGAACCTATTCCTGGACACCCTACAATGCCCTTCAAGGCCCAGCTCTCGTACACAGCCCTGCTCAGCTTCATCCTGGATACTCAATTTTCCCTGCCAAATTAAACAAAGCATTGTTTTTCCTCTTCAAGGACATGCAGTCCCAACCAGCCAGGTGCACATACAAAAGCTGACAAGGACCCAGGGAAGCTGTAACAACCAGATCTGAGACACAAAGCCCCTCTCTGACCTACCTATTGAGCCAATAACCTTCACCTGCCCAGTCCTCTCAGTTAAAGAGGCAACAACAGGAGGTTTTATTCAAAGGTCTGGGCTGTAGTAAAACCACAATGTGTTTAGTAACACTGTGATTTTCCATCCCTGTAGATTATTTTTCCCCTCATGCTGCTCCTTTCCCACAGAGGACAAGCCTAGCATGAATGATTTACAGGAACTTTTGATTTGGCCTTGGCCTGTGATGGCCACATAGCTTCTGAGGGCCTGGATGTTTCCTCTCTATTTTTATCCTGAAAGATGAGCAAACACACAGGATGGAAAAGAACAACAAAGGGAGGAAACAAAAACAGGGCAGAAGGAGTAAAAGACAAAGAACATGGTATGTGCAAGAAGCTCCATCCATAGTTACAAGCAGGTATGGAAAAACAACATGACATTGAGGTTGTCTGTCGAAAATTGCCAAAAATATCTGTTTAGAAAACGAATTGGAGGACAGTGTAAACCAGGCCACAGGCTTCCCTTTCCTATTCTTATTTCCCCGTGAGACACCAAAACACGTGCTTTGGACAGAAGGCACACATTTATCCCAGATGTATAATATGGGGCATCATAAATTACTGCCCTCTCTCTATCAAAGTCACACCCAGAGGAAAACAACCTCCACAGGAGCTGCTGGATGGAGCACAAGTGCCTGCTTCAACTCATTGCAAAACTGATGGCTGAATTTAAACTTGGCAAGGAAGATGGGTTTGACTAAGCAACGAGGCAGATTTCGGGTGCTGATTAAGACTGACAGCTACAGTGGGTGGGAAGCAACCACCAGCAGAGAGATGTTCAATTCCCTGAACAGTAGTTTCTTAAACTATTCTGCCAATATGTGCCCAAGTTTATTTGATCATATATTTTACATTTGTTAGATACTCCAGAAAGCATTCAACTGCTCCAAGTTTCTTAATTAGCCAACTCAGAAACTTGAAGACTTTTAAAGGATAACCAAAACATTGAGCATATTGTAACGTCTTAAGGACAACTGTCATAGAACAAAAGTAAATCTGGTCTCGAAACTCAGAAGAGTGGCCTTAGACACAAAAGGAAGCCCCATCAGACACAAGCAAATCATAAAAATTATCTCAAGAAGCCACAACCCACACTATCAAAACATTAAGCATATTGCCAAGATTCACACGCTGTGAACTCTCTCTCTAAAACAGCCAAGCCCCTGGTTTTTGGGCTGATGTCCTAAGTGTTACAGTAGTGACTGAAGCTGGCATTGTAAAACAAAAGCACTACAGTCAATGTAAACTTTATACATTAATTATGTAATGTTACAAAACAGCTGGGAAGGAGGAGACAAGTACTGGGATGCAGCTCTTCAGCGCCATTCCAAACATGTTTCCACGTGTTCCCTGTCTAAAGCAAGGGCAGAGCACCCAGCCTTGTTTGCTACTTCCCAAAAAAATACCACCATAGCACTCTCCTTCCTGCCCCCTCGGAAAAACATCTGTGCCAAGCAGAAAGAGATGTTCTGACCCAATAAAACTTACAAAGTTATTTTAGGCTGGACAAGAGAAGTGTTACCAGTGTCATAAACTCAGCTTGCTAAAATTTGCAACATTTTTGCAATACAGAGCTGGTAAGCCCTAGATAATTTTAGGAACAGCATACACCTACAGCCTTAGCAGTGGGCCTATTTTTCTTCATTTAATTGCAAGCAGGTGTTGGCACTTTACAGACTGTAGGGCAAATCCACTCTTTTTTACACCTCAAGATAGACTGAGATTCCATACAATTCTAAAATTACATTTCTAAAAGTCTTGTCATTAAAAAAAATTCAAGGAAAAAAACCTTCTCAGCATCTACCAGACAACTTTTCTAAAAATTATAAACTTATTTCTGTTGGTTTTTTCCTGAAGACTGACAATTACACTTATCAGTGATGTTCTCTTTAATGACCACTTACACATTTTATCTAAAGCTGAAAAATGACATTTTCCCAAAATGATTAAAAGACAAAATCACTTCATTTAACGAGTTTGTCACATCTTTCAGCACTGAGAAAATCTATATAAATTCGTGAAATTTCATATTTTTTGATATCACAGAAGTTGGCTAGCACAACGCTCTGCTTTCAATACAGAAAAAAAATGAACAGTGGAACATCTACAGGACAAAGACAGTAATGGAGTTAGTTAGTAATTCAAGCTGAAGAGATGAGATTCAAGCTGACAAACTGGCATCCTCCACAGAATGAGTCTGACACTTTTTATAGCCACTGACACAGTAACGAATGCTCTACTTGGGGTGGAGCTAAACAAAATGTTCTTTAGAGCACTTTCTTCAAAGTAAGCATTTCCCTGGTCCTTGTACAGATGCAACTTTATCTGCAAGCAGAAAAGAAAAGAAATAAAGTGCTGTCATAGTTAATTAGGCCCCAGCTGTGGCAATTATCTTGAGGGAAGGGAAAAGCATATTACGTTATTATCAGCAGCTCGCTCTTATGGGAAAGCTCTATCAGATGGGCCCCAAAGTACCTGTTTGCCTTAGTTTTCTAATGAGCTCAATAATGGAAACAATTCCAATAGAAAGTTGGGGGTTTTTAAAGGTACATACAGCTGAGTAGCCTTTGCAATACTGCCCTTGCAGGAATTTTTATCTAACTTGGTCCTAGCAGAGTATATTTCCAATTTAAATCTCGGCGTGTTCACATACAGCATTGATTTGCTTATGGTTATCACACCTAAGGCATGCCTTAACACAGAAATAAAGCTTGGATTTGAGTTACTAATTGAAAAATAAAATAGCTTTCCAAAATGCTAAATGTAAAGATTTATTAATTCAGAGGCCTCACAGAATTCAAGACAAATTAATCAAATCTAGAGCCCTAGCTAATCAAAGCTGATTTAGGAAACTTTGCACACAAGTTCAACTGAGTCCCTTTTGCAAAATTTCTCCTTTTCCCATTAAGTAAGAATGGCATTAAGTTTTTACTCAATCTTTGGATTCTACCTAAATCTTTAGTGAATTTCCATTTCTTCTCTAGAAGTTATTAATAAGCCCTATATTAGTTTTATCTTACTTCTTTGACATGCACTGGAATGTCAGTAGAACATTTTTGTTGCAGAAAATTCCTAAGACTTAGAAAGCTGGCACACATTACACATGGTTTCATAACTGCAGATTATACTAAGGAAAGCTTTAAAAAATGGACAATTAGTGCTTAAGGAAAAAATGCACCACTGCTCAAGTGGTCTGAGAGGATTTTATGTGGTGTTATTATGTGGATTACCACAGCCTTTACATTTACATAATAATATATATACCAGGTCAGGCCAAAACCTAACCTAGACCAGTGTTTGAAAGGTCAACAACCACCACACACTACGAGAACTGGCCAAGACAAAGAATATGGGTTTGGACAACTCAGACATCAGACTGGGGCTTGGGACTGGGGTAGGTTCTTCAGCCATCCCTGTTAAAACAAAGACTCATCAGTAACTCCATATATTCCAACAAACTCTTTCTAAGCATAAAATAAATCTGGATCCCGTTTTGTATTCTGTCTGGAAGAATGCAAGAAGCAACTCTTCTGTAAAAACGCAAAATGAAAATAGCAATAAAAACCAGTCACTGAGTATACTGAGCTGCACTGGTTATCCAGGATGCCCACTGCACCAAAAACATCCATCTTCTGTCTTCACCAGCCCATGACAAAGTCACCGCAGCTGACCCAAACAGAATTCTGCTCCGATTTGAGCCTAAATCCAAGAATCGGGTGGCTCTGCCTTCAGGCACGTGGAACAGCTATGAGTATGCACTCACAAGTGTCCTTTGCAAAGCCCCTGTGAGATGCCCATGGCCAAAACTTATACTCCTGCTCACTCTTCCTGCTCCACCCTGGTGCCCCCTAAGCAGTGACAGCTCCTGCTGTAGGAATACAAAAAAAAAAACCACCTATATATAATATCTTCAAAAATCCCCAAAAAATCTCACACTCCTGCGAAGAGACCAAGAGTTGGACCAACATAGCCAGAAAAATTCAGAATAAATATATAGTAATTATCCAGTGCATTCTTTAACTTCCAACACATTGCACTGCAGATTTTTAAGCACTCAGAACTAAACTTCTTAAGTTCCTTTCATGATTCAGAAATGGATTCTCTCATCAGGCACCTTTAAATTTACTCTCACTGAAGCACAACTACCTTCATCCAGAAGTTATTTATAAACTCTATTGATCCTAACTTGTTTAATTTAACTGAAATCCCCTGAGAAATATTGCATTGCTATTTTTAAAAGCATACGTGTGTACCACTTGTATGTACTGAGCAGTAACAGTAGGGAAAAATGTTTTTTTACTCCTTTTAAATACATTTAACTGTCATGAAAAAAGGAAGAGCTACCTATTGTTTATTCATCCTTCCAATATTTAGCCTGAACTAGACAACTCGGTGATTCAAAACCTTACACAGGAAACAGACAGCTTTGAGTCACTCTTGTTTATCTTTCTATCACACTCTTGTAGCTACTGAAACTTTAAAGTGTAAAGATACACTTGAGGTATGCTTTACTCTGGAGATTCAACAATTTCAAAATGCAAATCCTTATTTTTTTTTTGTTCTCTTTTTTAAGCAGTACAGTCCTGTAGTAATAAAAATCAATTCTTCTGAGTTTTAGGTGAAAAATACAATCCTATATAACTGAGGAGACAAATGGAAAGGAGCCACTTAGAGGATCCACATTATGTTACTGTTGTGCCCTGCAAGACACTGATGGTTCCTGTGAATTAGAGAGAGTGGTAGCACTATCTGCTTTCACCTGTCAAGATGTAACCCAGTGCAGGCAGCATCAAAGTCACTTACAAGGCTGTCTGTCAGACAGGAAGTGGGATCTATTCAATTGCATCAGTTATTCACACCCAAAGAATCCTGTAACGTTTGTTGTCAGCTTTGCAAGTGAAATAAGGAAATTGGTAAGGGAGGGAAATGCTGGCGATCTCTATTGCAGTCCCAAAAATTACACATTTCCCACAAACTCAAGAGCAGTAGTGCCCCTACTACATTTTATATTTTACAGATCACTCAGAGCAGCTTATTACACTCACATATCATTTACACCAGATGCAAATCTCGTATTTTACCTGGTTCTAGAAAGAGAAAGATTTTAGCTATTATGAAGATGATATTTTTTGTTCAAAAGGCTAAAACAATTTTCTAAAAATTGTCAGCAACTGTTGTCTAAGAGGCAGTCATCTAAGCTCACTATACCCTGCTTTATTACCACATTCTCGAAATCGCAGTGAGCCTATCTTTGTGCAGAAAAGGCAGTTTGGACAGAAATGAATAGACCATTGTGTCTAGACCACTTCTCAAGCTTGGTTTTTGGAACAAATATTAATCCCATCTGGTTTCCTGACAGCAAATGAATCAGGTTCCTCAAAGAATTTAGATGATAACGTTTTCTTCTGAAAACACAAGGAGAACCAATGCCCTGACCAATGAGGTTTTAGTGGGTTTTAACTTCTTGTGCTTCCTCTGACTCAATTTGTCTTAAAACATCTGTTGAACAGTGGCACTCCTTCACCAGCACCAGAGGAAGGCAACTCAGCTTCAAACCTGTCACTCAGGGCACTCTAAAGAGGAGAGACAACTGCAGAAACCTGAAATGTGGAAGGAAGGGTCGAACCTGTTTGTACTTTGCAAACAAGTATGCTGAAGATGTTTGTTAGAATGAGGTACAGCAACTAAACTCAAGAATAAACCTTCTGACTGTCATCTCTGAAAGGAAGGGATTGCTTAGACCTGAACACCAGGCAGGAACTCAGATAGCTTCTCTAGTATTTCTCATGGGCTAGCCCTAAGTATTTCATCGAGCACTCTTAGGCCAGGTGGCTCTGGCCAGCACATCTGGCTTCTACCACACACAGCAAAGCACCCTGAGCACTGCACACAAAGCCAATTTACCAGCACAGGATTCTGGTGTGTTGTGGACACACAGCCGTGGACAGGACACTCATTTGAATTAGGGCTTTCCTCACCACAGCCAGCTCCACACTTTCAATTTAAGTTTTGTATACATAACCGTACATGAGCAACTGAGGGTTTGAGACAGTTGCCAAAATGCTGTCTAGATGCTTGAGGAAGAGAAGTGGAATGATTTCCCTCTACTGTTCTTATCCAATTTTAGGGACACTTTTTAAACTCCACGTTAACATGATTTACACAGACACTTCAAGTCGCAGATTTTGAATAATCCTCTAAGATCATGATTTGCAGTAACTGAATGTTAACTGGCCAAAGAATAACAGTCACAGTGAAATTTGATATGGCATTTTCTACCAGAAACAAAACCAGAATACAAGGTTTCTTTATTTACAGAAATGAGTTAATTCTGTTTCTAAAAACTTCACCATATCCAGGCAGCTACACTGATCACTGGCCAAACCCCTATCAGTTTAATGGAAACATCCTGACAGCATGGTTTCCTGGCTTCAGAAGTTTACCATACCAGAGGTGCTATACACTTCCGAGAACACAGTGCCAGAGCACTGTATTAGTGTTTATTTGAATAATTGGTATAGCAGATTACCCTACTAAGTATTTAGGGGACTACAAAACTGTGTTTTAAGTTAATGGAAAAAATTACATTATGACAATACTACACTAAGAACATGCATTAACATGGTCATTCAAGGCAAAAAACATGATTCCCACATAAAACACATTATAGCTAACTACTTATATACGCGATGCATATACTCAACGAGTAAACGTAAAATTAACAAAACACTATTGCATTTTAAGAGGCCAAAGGCATAGAACTGGTAACCAGCGCTGTCAGCACAAAACAAAGTCTGATTATTCCTGACCACGCTTCTTTTGACAGAGGTATTTTCCAGCAGCCTCTCCACAGGCTGCAAATGTACAGGCACGACAGGGTTATGGTCAGGTACGCGATTCGCAGCCGCGCAGCTTGCAGCGCATCGGTAACACCTGGGACCGAATGCTCCCGGCGCATTTCACACGGCAGCCGGCTCCGGGCTCGGCACCGCCGAACACAGGAGCCAGGCCCGGCCCAAGAACCGGGCAGATGCAACAGGAGTCAGCCGGCGCTGCCACCGCCTCTATCCCTTATTCCCCTCCGCGGAGAAGCCTGGAGAGGACCTGCGTCTCCAAGCGGCTGATGGGGAACGCAAAGGGGAGGCTGGAGAACGCCAGTTCAAAGCTCTGTGCCACAAAGGCGAGCGCCGCCGGCTCAAAGGCGAGAGCTCCCGGCGCCGGGCAGCCGCCCCCGCAGCTCCCCCCTCTCCCCACCACTCACTCTTGGTCGCGGCGATCAGGTTCTTTCCATCCTTCAGCAACTCCTTGATAAACTTATTGGTCTTCTCCAGCTCGGCCTCGTGCGCTCTCACCCGCTCCCTGAACCAGGGGCTGTCCAGGTAGCAGTCGCTGAACTCCAGGGGCTGCAGCCCCATGGCTGCTGCCGCTNCGGTCCCCGGGCAAGGCAGCGCAGCTGGGGCGCGACGGGCGTCCCCGAGCGGGGAACGTGGGCAGGTACTGCTACCAGAGAGAGCCCTCTGCTCCGCAGAGACACTTCGGCAAGCTAGAGATGGGCAATCACCAAACGCGTGAGGGGCAAGTGCAGCATTCTGCACCTGGGGCGGGACAACCCTGGCTGTGTGTATAGCCTGGGGAACGGGAGAGCAGCGCTGTGCAAAGGGACCTGGGAGTCCTGGTCGAGGGGAAGTTGAATGTGAGCCAGCAGTGCCCTGGCAGCCAGGAGAGCCAGCTGTGTCCTGGGGGGCATCAGGCACAGCATCGCCAGCCGGGCAAGGGAGGGGATGGTCCCACTCTGTTCTGCACTGGGGCGGCCTCACCTCGAGTGCTGGGGGCAGTTTTGGGTGCAACAGCATAAAGCAGACATTAAACTATTAGAGAGCATCAAAAGGAGGGCTACGAGGATGGTGAAGGGCTTTGAGGTGAAGCTGTATGAGGAGTGGCTGAGGTCACTTGATCTGTTCAGCCTGGAGTAGACTGAGGGGGGACCTTATTGCAGTCTTCAGCTTGTTCATGAGGAGAAGAGGAGGGGCAGACACTGATCTCTGTGGCACCCAGGACTTGAGAAAACGGCATGAAGCTGACTCAGAGGTGGTTTAGGTTGGAGATCAGGAAAAGGTCTTTCACCGAGAGGGTTGTCAGGCACTTGAACAGGCATCGCAGGGAAGTGGTCACAGCCCCAAGCCTGACAGAGCTCAAAAAGCATTTGGACAACTTTCTCAGGCACGTGGTGGGATTCTTGAGGTGTCCTATGTAGGGACAGAGTTGGATGCAATGATTCTGATGGATCCCTTCCAATTCAGCATATTCTATGGTTCTAAGATTGCAGCAGCCACTGGGCCCCCTCCACCTCATGGAAACGTCCATGGGCTTTAGGAAGGCGCTGAGCGGGCTCTCAGAGGGAGGATGCACAGAGCAGCCTATGGGTTGCTTGATCCAAAATGGGCTATGGTGGTGGTGGTCTGCCAGCTGAGAAGGCTGGCACTGCTCACCTGCCCCTGTCCCACTTGTGTCTGCACGTGAAATACACAGTAAAGCAGATACAGCCCCACCTTTATGACTTCATTCAATAAACTAATACAGTCTTGTGAGCAAGTACTGCGGCAAGAGCAAGTCCTTGAGAAGACTAGTCAATGCTGAATTGTTTTAGTCAAAAATGTTAGGAAATTCATGAAGAAGCCAGAAAAGGCTTGTAGTTGTATTTATAATTTAGCTATAATTACATGGTTTCAATGGTTTGACAGTAGTGCAATTCAGAGTGCTTTGGTGGAACTTTCTCAGATGATTGGAGGGGTATATATTTTAGTCATGGGTGTCTTCTTTGGGAGTAAATTCAATCTATTTTTTTTTCTGTATTTTGGCAAATTAAGTGTTAGTTCTCTCTCCATTTGAAGCAATGAGCCTTGGTATTCATTAAATGTATTATTGTTGGGCCCACAATTAAGCCTAAGCTACATGTCTGAGATGATGATAACTTGGTGGTGTAACTATCAACCTTTGTCTGTATGACCCCATGCACTGACCTGCAGAAGTCAAGTATTGAAATAGGTGGGCACTTCACAAATCTCGTTTTTAATTACTCCTGTTCACAGAGCAGTGTACTGGATGGTATTCAATTTTGCAAACATTTGGGTTTTTTAATAACTGTCCACTTCAGAGCCTGCTTCAGAAACCAGACTGAGGATGTGTGTTACCCATCCGACAGCAGCCACAGAGCTCAAGTGAATAAACACAGAATTTCATGATCAAAGGCCAAGATAATGCCCTCATTGTTCGTGTAGATAAGGATGATAAGAAAACACAATTATGTAAAGAGAGGGGCGGGGAGAAGGTGCTTGACATGAAGGCTCATGAGTAAGTGTAGTTTCTGAAAGTAGTCTGAAAATGAGTGTGGCCCCTCCAAATGAGATGCTACCTAAAAGTGCAGATGATTTGCCTGAAATCACAGCAGACCAGGAGGGGCTACTGAGAGCTGACCCTGAATGTTCAGTTTTTCAGCCAAGTGTTCCACCTGCTAGATCACATTATCTTCTGATACTTATTTTCTAATATTACTTAGCTGAGAAGTTTCTATGCTACTCAAAATTCAGTTTTATAAGAATTTTTAAAAAAAGAAAATCACCTTAAACAAATAACAAACAATCCTTATCTCTGTTTAGATTACTGGAGCAGCATTTTTCAAGAGTAGGTATGCCTTCCATGAATAGTTTGTTTACTTTGTCCTGTAGTTGTCTTCAGCATTAAAGTTAGAATAATATTTTTCATGCTTGTTTATAGTCACTGTAATTTCCCTATTATAATTCCACTGAAATGTTGTAAAAGTAGTGGGATCCCATGCATTGTGTGGAGTTTCTTGCACTCAAATACAAGGGAAAAAATTTAAATGTTTATCTTACTCCTGGGGTTTTTTAGCTAGCAAAAAAACCCACCAGGTCTAAAATTTAGATTTGTCCTACCATGACAGGCCCATTAGGGGAAATTGGTCCACCTGCCTCAATCATGTGAAGTAAAAATGTGTTCCTTTCTAGTTGCAGCTAAAAAGAGCAGTCAGTCCAACAGAAATACATACATAAAAATAACACTTTTTTTTCCCCCAGAATAAAGAGAATCAACTTCTATTTATATAATAAAACAAGAAAGCAAATTCAGTACTAAACTGATATTCTACACTGTTAATCCAGTTAATCCAAACAACATCGTGAGTTCCTACCACCACAATTATTAAATATATCTTTTCCTAAATCTGACCCACCCATTCAAAATGTTGTTGGACTCTGAAACAGCAAAATTGTGATGTAAAACAAAAGATGGAAAACTGAGAAGAAATAATGAGCCGTTAATTTATGCAGGATAATTACCTATCTAATGAGCAATAAAAGGAGTTGACCTTTTACCACTAATTAAGGCTCAAAGTGGCTTTACATGAGAAAAATATCCTCTTTTCTGCCACTCCCTACTCAAGATCATCAAATTTTACAGCCTTCTTGTAGCCTCTTTTAAGAGACTATGACATAGATTGACTGTGTGAAGCTCTAGCAATATCCTGCCCATAAACTGTGTATTTATCTTTGCTTTGGTTATTTTCCTTTGACAGTCACAGCAAGTGTGATTTCAGCAAACACTCTCTTCAAGTTATTTTATACAACAGGCAGACACCAGCATATCATATGTTTTGTTCCATCTTACCTTCCTTATGTTCTTTTCAGATTACCATTCTGATATTTACAGAAGATGATACTCTGATGTGTGGCTGATTGTGTCTCCAGGCTGTATGTTAAGGAGAGACGGGTTAGAAATTAGTGAATTTAACTCTCCGTTTTACTGGCATTTTTTTACAGAGCATTGATACCAGCTCCCACCATTTCCAACACACAGCTGTGTTGCTGAAAACATCATTAGCAACAGCAGCCTTCCAAGGAATTATAATTTCTCTTATTGTCTAAGCACTTTTACCTCTGTTAGTCCTGTCATGGATTTAATAGAGGGTTTAGGAGTTTCCTTCTAACTCCCATTTTGCTTATGACTGTGTTGTCATGGTTGGCTTGCAAGATCTTAGGGGTCTTATGCATATGTGAGATACCTCTAGGCTGCATGCTCCCTCTCCTCTCATCCATCAAGAATTCGTATATAAACACACTGGTCTGCAAGCACCCACAATGCAGACCAACATTATTTATTCTCTTGTCAACCACTTTGATGATTATTAAGGCAATAATGTATATGTCTGATAAGATGGGCATTCCTTCTCGGCACTTCTTTATAGCGCAAACTTTACCCAAAAAATTATTTTAGCAAGCAGCTGGATGCTTTGTCAGTGTTACAAAGCATTGTATTCTGTGGCCATTTTTTTTTCTGAAGCGTTCTATCAAAAAGTTGTGAGTATGAAATTAACGAATATCCTCTCAAACCTTTGAAATGAATGGACCCTTGTGAATTCCAAGGGTTTTGGCATTTACGCTGCCATATTTTAGTAATCTCCCTTCAAAAATGGGTCAAATTAGCACACAGTACTACTTCATGTATGCTTAAAAATAGGCACTATAAAGAATTTATGCTATCCACTAGCATTTATTTGCTCTTATAAAAAACAGTTGAATTAGTTTGGAGAACCACGGAGTGCCAGAGATAATTGTTCATTACAGTTATTTGGTACAGTCCAGCTCTTGTTACACCTCACTGACCACAGGTGATAATTGCATTGGGTTTTCTCTCTCTCTCTCTCTCTCATTCTCTCTCCTGATATCCCACAGGTGCCAACATTTTCTTTGCCTCACACTATCATCCTCTAGCTGGAAAGCATAATTAAGCCAAAGTCAGAGAAGGTTGTTCCCTGTCACTAATTTAAAGTTCACAGCTTTTTTTTTTCTTTCAAAACTGAACGAAGGTTTGTTGGTACCAGTTGTTTAATAAAGTATTATAGCCTCCTTTGGAGCTCAGTCCTCATATGAAGTATTTGATACTTTTTGATACTGATACTTGCACATCCTCATGAACTTCATCCAGCCCGAGCGCTAGTTTTACCAGTTATTTTATGTTTTTTCTAGCATGGCTTTCCTCTATCAGAATTTGATTCTAGTGTCATTCAGGTTTCCTTTTCTGAATTTTTTGGGGGTCACTTGTCTCAAAATGTTTGTAGACTTCCCCCCTCTTATAACGTTATAGAGCAATAATGAATTTCACTGTGGATTACAGTTCAGCTGCTACAGTGTTCCATTTAGACTCGTGTTCCCACTCCACATGTGCTCGAATTTTCATCTTGTTCAAAATGCTGGCCTGGCATTTTTACACAACGCTCATTTGTTTCCAAAACGGGAATGCACACACAATATCCACAGCTGTAAAAGCGTGGAAGAGCTGCATTCATGCTTTAAAAAGGGAAAGTAAAGATGAGCAGCTTCCAAACAATTCATAATTAGTAAACAATGCCACGGCCTGTTCCCGTCCCAGAAGTAGGACATGACCAAATGAACTCTGCCTTTTTAGATCTGCATTCCAGGGCTCTGAATGGGGCTCTTCCCCGGAGCAGGCAGCTCCACAGAGAAGGTAGGTGGTGTCACAGGCATGGGAGGGAGCAGGATAAGGAATTTGAGATGTGGAGCAAAGCTCTGAATTTTGCTCCTCGCAATCTGCTGCTGCCGAGCAGAGCTGTCAGTGCAAAGGCCAAGAAAAGCTTGTTTATGACTTAAAGCCTGTGTTGTCCTCATCTGAGGTTCTCGGGACTTACCAAGAGGGGAATTAAAACTAAGCGTCAGGAGCACCGTGACTACGGGGCAGTGAAGGGAGGCCGTGTCTGCACAGCGCTGGGCAGCATTTAAGGTGGTGGTTCTTCCGTGCTGACGGAGCAGCCCCGAACAGCACGGACCGGCAAGGGACTGCATCGGGCCTTGCTGCGGATCCCTTCTACAGCCCTGCGTTAGCACGAGCTGCATTGCCAGCTTCCAAAGGGCTGGATGCGGACGGAGAAAGAACATAGCTAATGAAACACCTTTATCCCACAGCGCTAGCTGCCGCCCGGCGCCTGCGCGATGGCTTCGGCCCGGCACCGGCATGGCGGCGCCGTGGGAGCGGCGGT
>WEIT01008531.1:1823-16761 GCA_013389985.1 Dryoscopus gambensis | reverse complement strand
CCTCGGCCGCCCTGCCCCGGCCCCACATGCGAGCGGTGGGACCTCCCAGGCTCTGCGAGTCCCTGTGGGCGCTGCCGGGGCGCGCTTGCGCGGCCGAGCTTTGGTCTGCGTTTTGTTATTTGTTGTATTTTATATTTTATTTTATTTCATTTCATTTCATTTCATTTCGTTATTTCCTTTCATTTTTAAGAAAACAGGGGGAAAAAGAGAAAGCCTAGTCGTGATTGGTACTGTGTTTCTTGCAGTCCCTCTCCACGAAACCTTCGTGTTCTTCAGCACTGGAACACATCTGGAGCTACTGAAGTCCTGCTCACCTGAGTAACTTTAAAAGTTACAGCGGTAACCCAGGTATAAAAATGTGCATATTGGTTCTGGTCACTCTTTTTAATGTTTTCTTAAAGGAAAAAATAGCCGCGGTACCTTGTGTAAAATAAACTGCGAACTCGTTAGCTCTTTCTGTGAGGCTACATCTTGCTTTATGAAGATGCTGTTTTTCAAGGAGAAAAAATGTAACCTGCAGATTTTGTGGTTAATTGTGAAATATATGAGTGCATGAGCTTCCAGTGTACAAAACTGTTTGGTCAGAAACATGCTAAAATGTCTTTTATGAAAATAAATTTTACAAAGCCCGAAACATAATCTTGTTTCCAGGACGTGGTTTAACCTAGATGTGGTGCACACTTGGCTTTTGAGTGGTGAACACTCAGAGTTAGTGAAATTATCAGTGGCGTAAAGATGAGATGTTCTTAAATCTTTAGGACTTGGTGGGAGGAAAGACGTCTTTACTAAATGCCACTGAAAACGAAAACATTTTTTGATCTTTCAGCTTTGTGTACAAACGTTTTGGCTGCAGTATATTCATTTTGACTTTTTTTCTTTTTCTTTTTCTTTTTTTTTTTAAGAGTAAGTGAGTATTAACATCCTTCAGAATGCCCAACTCCAATGCCAAACTTCACAGTAACCACAGGGGTGGTCGGGAAGCCAGCAGACGGGAATTGGTTTCCAGGTCTTTGCAGAGTGCTCAGCATTGCCTGGAGAACCAGGATTTTGGAACTGCATATGCTCATTATCTCCTGGTACTAAATCTGGCTCCTGAGTTAAAAACTACTGTCAAAGTAAGTGCTCTTCGAATTACTTTAAATTTTATTTATTGTAATTCTCTTGAGGTTTTTGTGACATGTTTTGTACTTGTGATTTGTTACGTGTAACTAATTTCTGGTTTTATTTGGAGGATAAAATTGGAAAATCATTAATAATTGAGATGGCAAATGACTTCCTTAATAAGCTCTGTATGCTTATATGAAGGGAGTTCATAGAATCTTCTTTTAGTCTGTGTGTTAATCACATTTAATAAAAACAGGGCCCTGTTAGTATTGGAGCATGTATTAATATACATGCAGGCCCTTAGTAAACACTGCTGGGTGCTGATCCTCGTGTGTGGGTGCCCAGGTACATGTCAGGACACCTCTAGATGTTTTCGGGGCTCAGTTCCCTACTTCTGGTAACTCCCAGCAGCTCAGTGATCTATTTTTATTTTCTAGGAAACATTTCAGTTCACTCTGTTTAAATGGGCAGAAGAACTGGATTCACTGGCACGTATTCAAGATCTGTTTAACTGCTATGAACAAGCACTTGAACTGTATCCCAATGATGAAGTGATCTGTAACAGTATGGGAGAACATCTCTTCAGGTTTGTAGTGATGAATATTCAGTTTTTGTGAGGTTCATGTTGTAAATACAAGCACATTCAAATCTGCTTGTCTAAAATAGCTTAGAAAGAGTAGGCAGTGCTAAAAGAAATGTTGTTAATCAAAATAAAGGTGAAAAAAAAAAGTCACCATGTTTTGTTGTTGCTCAGGTCTTCTAAGGCTGGAAGTTTAAGACTGAAATCATGGATTGTAATCTAGGTGGTTTTAGTTAGGTTTGCTTTTTGTGATTTCTTTGTTTTAAAGGAACACCTCGCTGAGCATTGTATTAAAATGTATATCTATATTTGATAGATTTGGGACTTTTTTCAGTGCTGTCTGATTTGAGATTATGCTACAGATATAAAAATTTGATTCAAATTCACAATTTGGTTTCTTTTTGGTTTCTCCCCATTTTTTTCAAAACTGGCACTTAATGCAAAAGCTGGCAATTCAAAATTTTGTGGGTTTGCAGAATGTTCCCTGTAAATAGATTAAAACAGTTTTGGGGTTTATAGTATTCTCTTGAGTTGATTATCTGTGAGACTGGATTGCAGAGCTGCTGCTGTCATGTTGTTGCAGTGCGTTCTTGTAAATGAAACCTGTTTTACTTTGTCAAAGGATGCAGTAGTGGATGAAGGTTGGTGCACACAATGGTATTTCTGAACTGGCTTTGCATTTTACAGTGACTTGATGTACAGCTATAAATCATTCTTTTTCATAAAGTAATGCCAGTGTTTTCTAAAGATAATCTAACTAAGGCAAAATATTTCTATTGTCTTTTAGCTGACGTGACGTAAGACCTCTTTACAGCCCCTTCACAGCTGCATGCATACTTTCCATTTGTTTGTCATTTTTGCTCTTAGAATGGGCTTCAGAGATGAAGCAGCTGGGTATTTTCATAAAGCAGTGAAGCTCAACCCCGACTTTGCCGATGCCAAGGAGAATTTTTATCGTGTTGCAAACTGGCTGGTGGAGCGCTGGCACTTCATCATGCTCAACGATGCCAAGAGGAACCTCACCTACCTCAAGGCCATTGAGAACGCTGTCCACTCAGGGAGCAAATCTGTCCTGGATATTGGAACGGGAACAGGAATTTTGAGGTATTCCACAATGCACATGTCACATGAATTTGATAGAAGAGTATTGGTTGCCTGACAAAATTTGGCTGAAAAATAACTACTTTGATCCTTTTATGGAGACAAAACTTAAGCAAGCAGGCAAAGCTTTCAGAAGCCAGTGAGTCTGGAGATTAGTGACTAGTAGTATTTTTTTAACCTTTTTTCATTATTTGTTGCAGATGCTTTTTGTGCCAGTAAGTACTGTATAAATTGAATTACTCACATTGGTTTTGAAGTTGTAATGTTATTTGTCCTGTCTTTAAATATTGACTGTAAAGAGTGGATTCAGAATAGCTGGGGGAGTGTCCTTATGCTAACTGTGGTGGTTTTTTTGTTGATAACATCAAGAGGATATCAACTTGTGCAATGTCAGAGTTCACACAAGAGATACCAGTTCATTTAATGATGGTTTTTGGACTTGAACTGGTAGAAATATGAAACAGATGTGGAGGAGGGGAAAAGCCCTGATTCTTGTTTTCCAGTATGTTTGCAAAAAAGGTGGGAGCATCTTTCGTCTATGCCTGCGAATTATCCAAAACCATGTATGAACTTGCCCGTGATGTGGTGGCAGCAAATAATATGGAAAGAGAGATCAAACTTCTGCATTTGAAGTCACTTGATATAGAAATCCCAAAGCACATACCTGAAAGGTACGTTGTTGCTTTCTTTTCTGGTAGTATTTTGAGTTTGCTCTTAATTTCAAGAATATAGGAAATGCCTTGTGACCTAAACAGGAAATAACACTGCTGTGATATTACTCACAATGTGGGAAGGTTCTCTGTATCTTTTATATGTTTAAAGAGCAGAAATGACACCATGTTCTTCAGATCATCCTAATTTCTATGGTAGATCAACAATGTCATAAATTAAGGAGTTTAATTCTTTGATGGTGGGAGCTTTGGGGCATGTGTAATTATACTGCAGCAACAGGGAAAAAATAGATTACTATGTCATAGAAGTAATTTTAACACACTTTTATACTTTTAATGTCTCTCTCACTTCTGCAGCCTTTGAATAGGATGGAGTTACTAACATTTAATGAAGTGTCTGGTGATGGTACAGGCTCATGATCTGAAATGATGAAGCTCCTGTTTAGGCCAATCAAGCCTTGTCTAATTGTGTCAGCTGAGCTACAGTAACATATGTATCCCTTTAGTACATATAATGAGTTACTAGATGTCAACTATTAATAAATAAATCATTGCTGTTCTGGAAGTGTCTTCTCTTATCATGCTGTATGCTTTTTGGTTTAATTCCAGAGGTTTTAAGATTTTAGGGTTGTTAGTCTGTGTAGGAATTTTATTGTGCTTTGATTATAGTTTTGGGGGCTTTAATTCTTTTTTATACACATGCATGAATACATACTATTGCACAAAATATATATTTTGCAGTATCGTTGGCTCTGTGCCCAGGCTGAAACATCTTCCTGTTTTGGCTAGATTCTTCCCACACAATTTATTTATAAATGCTGAGCAAGAAGCTTTACAGTAAATTCTTGCTCAATATTTGCTCTTTTTTATCTGCATCTTCAATAACTTCTAACAGCAAAAAACACATAATTTTTTGGAAGAATTAAATTGCTCACATGTACTGAAACTCCAGAATGTTGGTAAAAGTTTTGCTCTGTGCTCATACTGGTATGGTGGGGTTTTTTCTTTAAAAAAATGATTGATTGTTGAGAGGAGTGTTTGTTATACATCAAATTTTTCTTGTCTAGAGTTTCCTTGGTTGTCACAGAAACAGTCGATGCTGGCTTATTTGGAGAAGGAATTGTGGAGAGCTTGATACATGCTTGGGAACATCTGCTTTTACAACCAAAGGTGGGGCATGTGGGTACCTGTGCATGTGCACACATTCCAGGCATATGGGAATGAGAAACAGTTGTCTTGTAAATATTTCATTCCTTTTGGTATGCTAAAAATGAGTGATCTGGGCTTGTTCCATGAATTTAATTTTGGTGTGGCAGAGAGGCAGAACATACATTGTACTTCTGTGACCTCTGTGTTCTGAGTAAACAGGTATTTGCAAAGCATGTTTCCCCGATGTAACCTTCCATCATCACAGATGGTTCAGTCTTAATCACTGTTCATTCATTTATTTTAAATCTTTCTTGTCCCCCATCTTTGTAGGTAACACCAAAAGATTTTATGTGATTTTTAAATGTACAGTCAGTCTAAGCAGAAAATGCTGAATTGTGGTAGAGTTATTTCTCACTGTAAAACTTGGGAGCACTCAATAATAATTTGGTAAAGAAATTGATTTTTTTTTTTTTTGCTGATTTGAACCTTTTTTGGAAGACTGAGCAATTCCACTGGGTGTCAGATTTTACTTTATGTATTTTGTGGTTTTGCTAGTACATTAAGCAAAGTAATATGACAAGGAATCTTAAATAGGATAATCTCTGTTACATCTTACAAAATAGAAGGACTTCTCTTTACTTTGTCCTTGCCTTGATTCCAGCTCATTTAAAAAAAGTTTTAGCTGGCTGAAAGCTTTTGTGTTGTATTGAATTGAAACTGATGACCTCTAGTGTTAAGTACAGGAATGATGCATAAAGGAAAAGCCCTCGAATGTTTCAGTATACTCTTAACAAAATGCAGATTGAAAAACACTGTTAGAGTTACACAGAGGAAGTAGTAGACTGAAGAGTAAAGCAAAGCTGATGCCTGGTTATATTAAAACACTGTATTAAAAAAACTCCCTCAATGGTCAACAGAATGCCAAAGACCAGTGACTTCACCAGTCACTAAGAACTTAGTGATGTTTTGGCTGTCACTCGAATGGCTCACCAATATGTAACTTAGGCTTTTCACCACTATTTACACCAATGTGTAACTTAGGCTTTTCAGTAATGGTAGAAATGGGCCACTGTCTCATTGCATGGTATTGTTGTTCATGTTTTCACAGCCTAAAAACCAAGACATCTGTGCTGGAGACTACGGCAGAGTTATTCCTGCAAGTGCTACAATATTTGGGATGGCAGTGGAATGCAAAGAGATACGTAGGCATCACAGGTGTGTTTAAACTCTAGCACAGCTTGGACCCAAATTTTTTATTTGGGAAGAGACTGGTTGTTCTTACTGACCATTTCTCATTTACTGTGCTCTTTATTTTTTGAATGGATGATTATCTGTTTAACTAAAAAGATTTCTGCTCTCACCCTCCCCACCCCTTTTCCAGGCTGTCTTTTTTCTTTTTCTTTGCCCCACCTCCCTACCGCTTGGAGGTTCAGATTTTCTGGACCCCTTAATCATACAGTTACGCTGAAATACCTGCCTCTAACACATGCTAAAGAAATTTAATTCCTTCATAGTAAAATTACTTCCCAATTTTTGAATTGGAGATTCTTGGATTAATGCTTAGCCTTTATCCTCATTTTACCCTCTTTATAATCTGCTCCATACCTCACTTCTGGATCTAACCCTTCCAGGATTGTGGAAAGCCTAAGTGTTGATAACCTCGGCTGTCATTATCTGTCTGAATGTCCTTTGCCCAATTCTGAACTGGCATACAGCAGGGTTTCTTTGCTGAGATCAGTTCTGACTGTGTATTTACTTTCCTATTTATTCTCATCTTTTAGAATAATATCATTGTATGGAGACAGTCTCTCTCTGAGAGGTTTGGATTTGATGTATTTTGTTTAGGATTAATATTGTTGTAGATTAGAGGAAATACTAACTTCTAGAGGAGCTCCAGTGCACTGGATGAAAAGCAGCCAGGCAGCATGAGTGATTTTTCTAATGCAGTAGACCTGGAAAGTGGCCAGCAAGAGACAGAAGTTCCCATGTTAGATGGTCACAGAATAATTTCTTTTAGAAGTTAATTATTCATCAATTAGAAAAGGTTTTGCCTTGAAACAAGGCATTGACCATTCCTTACAGAATTTAAATAGAATGAAAGTTAATTTGCTTTTAACTTTGAATTGTTGAATTGACATTCCATTTTAATAGCTTAAGGTCAGGTGACTAGCAGGACTGAAGTGATTGTCACAAATTAATTATATGCTGTGGAAAGAAAAAGGTCACTTTTAAATTTCTCACCTTTATAGTTTGAGATCCCTTTTTGCTCCAGTAAGAATATTTAAGACTATTTTAACAAGTTCTGTTATGTAAAACACTTGCCTGTTCTCAGATTTAAACTACGCAGATCTCTTTGAATTATTCTCATGTGCATGCCTTCACATTTCCTGAAGTGTTTTCACAGTCTACAGGAAAACTTTGGGTTTGGATGTTTATTTCTGAGCAGGAGGCCTAATGAAATAACAGTGTGGAAGTATCTCTTTTCTCATGATTTCTGTATCATCTAGCACAGTTTCTGCCTTGTACAGTTAATACAACTTTTCTTTGAGCTTTTCCTTGTGCTTTAATTTTTTTTTTTGAGTGGTTAGAAGTAGATGTAGAGCCCAGAATTGAATGAATATGTGAGGTTTTCCCCTGAAGTACATTTAAAAGTGTGTTTAATTTATCGTCAGACACTGGTAAGTGTTCCTCTTGCTCAGAGAGGGAATCCCCTTGCAAGTCCAATTGTTGATAATCTTGCATATCACAGCCATCTCTCTGTGTCTGATCTGATCTTCTACTTTGTATTCTGTCCCATTCTTTTAGCAATTTTAAGTTATGCTTCATTGCTTGTGCTCTGATTGGTATTGGGGTTTTTTTCCTAGGATATAGTGAAATTCTCAATAGGTATTGGGCTTTTTCTTAGTTTCTGGTGACAGCATTCAGTTCTGATTCTGGAAAGTGAGGTGTATTTTCTGCGCTTTAGAGCTGCTCGGAACATGACAAAAACCCCACAGAATTGTTTTAGTATTTTTTAGCTTCTCTATTCTAACCCTCTGTACATTTTAAAATAATTAGTCAGTGTAGGGAGAATTTCCTTTAGGTTTTTGATCAAATTACTTGGAATTTCATTTCTCCTCTGTTTGCCTTTACTCCCAGAGTGGGAATGCAAGAAGTTGCTGGTGTGTGCTTGTCAAATTCAGTGCAGTTCTTCAGTCCCACATACGCTGCTGCTGGCTCAGAGGAAACTGTGGAGCCCTACACCACTGAGAAGCTCAGTCGTATTCCTGGGGGTTACAGAGCCCTCACAGAACCCTGTCAAGTCATGACAGTAGATTTCAACGATCTGCAGGTAGTGATTTTTCTTACATCCTTCATAAGTAATCATTGTATGAATAATGACAGTCTCATATCTTCTTTGTTTTTGGGTTCAACTTCAGAAGTGGAAAGTTTGCAAGGCTGCACCGAAATCCTCTGCTAGTTTTGATGCTTGTCTGCTTGTGCGGTGATGTGATTCATCAGAATACAGTCTGTGATTTTTCTGAAGATGGGGTGTTTTTGTTTGTTGGGCATAGTTCAGGGAACTATATAAACTACCTCACCATGAGATCGAACAGCTGCCAGCCTCAGTACAGGGAGGGGGAGGAAAGATGCGATAGACCCATCGTGATTTATGCGGTTGTGGAGTTGACTTAGTTTTATTCCTGTAAAGTCAGTCTTCAAGAAACTCTTGAAGACAGGAGAAAGGCTGTATGTTCCATCTGGCATAAAAATGTAAATGTTGATGGGTAGGTGTAAAAGAGGAGATGAAGAAATTATCCTGTTCAACCATTTGATTCCACACTTCAGCTCCTTTGTATCTTAGGGTATTTCTGTAATAGGGCATTCTAAAATCTAGTAGCATTATTTTGTGTATTTAACACAAAATACATTTGTGTGTGTATGCTAAATAGGCCTGAACTGGAAGGCAAGGAGCTCAGCCCCCTGCAGCTGAGCTTGCTAAAAAGATGATACATCTGATCTCTGATATGCTTCTTGCCCATTGACCTGTGGTGAGGAGCTAGCATTGAGTCAGAGCTTAAAATAGATTCTGTTATATAAATGAAATTATTCTTGGCTGCTGCTTGGCCAGGAGTTGCAGTTTCTGAATCAATTGCTTTTCCTAGTTGGCTCGTCTGACATCCTGAGATTAAAAATGAAATAAGACAAGGCTCTTCAGTATACTACTGGGAGCAATCTCTGTGACCTAATGTTGCTTCTGCTTCCAGCATCAATAAGAAACTATTGCTCTCATCTGAGAGATGTCTGTTCTTAAGCATCTGCCTGCTGGCAAACATGTAAAGATAATTTTAAAGAGTAAAGAACAGTGTTATTCTTTAAATCATGTTTCAGAACTGCTCCTTTGAAGTTTCAGTTAGACTAATGGAGGGTTCCTGTCATGAAATGTTAACATATCGTTAGGTAAAAAGGAAGCAATGCCACTGTTATGAATCACTGATGTGGTTGGGAATCCTTGGCTACTAATTGTTGTTACTTTGTCACTGAGCAAATGTGGCAGTTCAAACATTGGTAGGTTACATTCAGCATGGATTTTTTTGTTTGATTTTGTTTTGGGGTTTTTTTGTGTGTTTTGTCATGGCCACACCTGGATGTTCAGTCAGTGCAGCTGAAAATGAGAAAAAAATTGTGTTTGTTCCTATTGTAATAAGAAAAAAATCCTCCTAGACCTAAAAACAGTAGCAGAATTGTCTACTAAGGACAGAACTTCAGATAAGAAATCACTTAGCACTAGTAAGGTAATTTCTAAGATCCATTTTCTAAACTCCTATTTCAGAGAACTAGAGGGCACTTATTCTGCTTGTGATAACTATCCAGACCTGAACTGGCAGAACTGAGAAGGCAGCTTAAAATACAGTACAGCAGTGTTTCTCAAACTGACTTGTAGGAGACTTCAAAGACATCAGTACAGATCAGAGAAATAATAAGTCAAAATTCACAAACAAGAATAATAATTTTTAAAAAGCGGCTGCTTTATGGTGATTACTTTATTACTGCTGTTATTAGCAGCAGCAGCTCAGTCCCTCCCAGGCAGGGGAATGAGGTGTGGCTGTTAATTACAGGGCTGCAGGTACTTGCACCCAGCCAGGTGCTACCTGTGTGCATGTTTGCTGGCAGCAGATCAGTGCCACTGGCAGGGGAAGTGTTTACCTCTGCAGCCTGTAATTAAAGCTCAGTCTCACTTTCAGGCCCTAAAGGAACTGTGCTTTTGCCAACAGTTACAGATTTTGGCTCTTTCTAATCCTTCGTGAGAAGTTGTGGTGTGGAATATATGAGAAATTGTGGATCAAGACATAGGAAACCCGATAATTGCAATTTTTCTGTAGATTTTCCTTCTGTTTGTAGTGCCATTTACTACTTTTAGTGCAAGTTATCTTTTTCTCATTAAGAGGATGTGTGGCATAGCATCATTTTGGGGTTTTACTGCCTATTCCTGTGCCATTGCTTTATTTCCTTTGCTCTCTCTTTAACAAGACTACTTGATAAATTGCCATCCTGATGTGCTACAGCTGTTTAAATCTGTAATTGGCATAAATAATAGAAGAAGGTTTATAAACTGGCAAATGTGAGGAATAAATATGGGTTAAGCAGCATGACAGAGAGCAGGGAAAGCTGAAATAAGCCTTCCAATGGGTTTTTAAATGATGGCAATGTAACACTGCAGTTGCTAGAACCCACTGGATGAGAATCTCAGGCCTGCTGCTTTTGAGGGATAATCAGGAAGAATATTTTTAATATTAAATACACTTCTATACCTCCCCCAGCTTCCCATAAACCAAGAATCAGATGCATGCTTGTGTTCTTGCTGTCTTCTTTCAATGGGCTTGATGCCAGCAAAGCTTCAACTTTTCAACTTACTACACTTTTCCTCAGTAGCTGAGGAGGTACCACAAAGATGACTGGCAGTAAAGCACTTTTATTGAAGAGCAGTGAGATCTTACTGTGAATTTTGTTAGCATCCAGTAATTTTAACTTGCCTGTTGTTCAGCCATCTCTCACTTGTGAGAAGGGGCATAGACAAGCTCTTGGAGAACACAGAATGAAGAGGGAAAAACAAAAAATCAATCAATCGTGTCCTCAGAGTAGGACATGAACTTTTCTTTCGCTATACTTAAAGAGGACAAGTGTTGACATAAGCAGATCAGGAAGTTGATAAATGTTTTGGAAGGGCTATTACTAAGCAGAATGGTTGTGACTAAGAGAACCTTTGTTCCCTTGTGCTTGACCTCCTGTTATTTGGTTTATGCTGGAACTAAACATTAGTGCTGGTCCTTTTGTGCTTGTAAATGTTGGTAGCAGAAGGTAATTCCTGAGAAAAATTAATTGTACATGGAAAGAGACCTAATTCCTCTTACATATTCAAAACTTTTTAGGAGTATTGGAGAATTTATAAATGATCCCTTTAGGGTAGATCTTAAGGTCTTCTCCAGTAGTGAGATTGTACATGTCTGAGCTTTTACACAAGACCTACAGCCCAGGTAGCACATAAAACACCCTCAAAGGTGTTTGACTTCCTGGTTTTATAATGATTTTGCAAGGCTGTGCTTGAGCAAATTGAGTGCTTGCAGACGGTATTTCTAGAAGTGATTGAACACAGGTTTTAAGTGAAACTTGTGCCTAAGCACTGGCTTGAGTCCAGCTCAAAAGACTGGCTCTGTTTTTATTCTTTCTCGTAAGGCAAGGCCTGCCAGTCTGAAGTCTTCCTTGGAGTTTTCAGTGAGTTTAAATGTGTGTGTTCTGAAATGTGGGTGTGTTTGCTTCTATGGCTCACGGATGCAGGTTGTACATGTGGGAAATGGCTCTTGCACGTGGAAAGACAGTTCCTATGCTGGTTAGTACTTATGATGATAATGAGTATTGTAGAGGCTTGGAAACTTCAAGTTTCTGTGGGGTGCCCTCATGGATTGGTGCAGAAATTTTAGATGGTTTAGTTTAATAAAACCAAATTTTTATTTATGGAAATAAACTCTCCCACTTTTTTTTCTCTTTCTGCTTTGGTCAGGAGCTGAAAAGCCTGGCAGCTAGAAAGCCCTGGAAGCTCAGCCTGCCGGTCACTGAAGGAGGAACACTGGATGCTATTGTGGTGTGGTTTGTACTGCAGCTTGATGATGAGCACTCTCTATCTACAAGTCCCAGTGAGGAAACTTGCTGGGAACAGGCAGTGTATCCTGTGCAGGGCCTCCTCGGTATGTCCTGTGGGTTTGCTTGTTGTGGTACATTAACTTGGTTTCATTTAGGGGTTTTTTTTCATTTTGATAAGTTAGCTTATCTCAGAGATTAGGAAGTCTAAACAGGATTACAAGTTCAACAGCAAGTAGCTGTGAGGTGGTTCCTGATCATGTTTCTGGTCTGTAGAGCATGGTCCCTGCATCAGGGCTCGTTCCTGGGACTCTGCTGTGAAGCAGATGAGATCTGGGAGAATACTTTTCATTAAGTTGGGGGTTATTTCTATACTGAATTTAATGTATTGTGGAGCATCTCCAAAAAGTGGGGCTACTGACTGGCTCACTTGGTGAACATGTGACTTAGGAGAGGGAGGGGGGGAAGGTGAGGTAGGAATTGCTAGCTGCTACTGCCACAAAACCAAAACTAAACATTCCTACCTACCTCTTGCCCCATGTGGGACTCAACTTGCATACTTTCCACAGACAGGCATTGGCAGTGTCATTTTTAGCAGCGTCTACTCTCTAATCACCCACTTATTAATTTCCTGTTTCCTAGAATCTTAGAATATCTCAAGCTGGAAGGGATCCATAAGGATCATGGAGTCCAGCTTCCTGCTTCTTGCAGGACTACCTAAAATTAAATCACCTAAGAGCATTGTCCGGGTGCTCCTTGGACTCCGGCAGGCTTGGTGCTGTGACTACTACCCTGGG
The DNA here is from genome assembly GCA_013389985.1 of Dryoscopus gambensis. Taxonomy (NCBI): domain Eukaryota; kingdom Metazoa; phylum Chordata; class Aves; order Passeriformes; family Malaconotidae; genus Dryoscopus; species Dryoscopus gambensis. Next base: position 4,243 of record WEIT01008531.1, on the reverse strand, counting down.
GAACCTGTTCCAGGCCCGATAACCCTGTGGGTGAAGAACCTTATCGTAATGTCCATCTGAATTTCCGTGATGCAGCTTCATTCCATTTCCTCATGCGCTGTCTCAGAGAGAGATCAGCACCTTCCCCTCCACTGCCACCCTTGAGGGGGTTTCAGACTGCGCTGAGATCTCCCCTCAGCCTCATCTTCTCCAGGCTGAACAAAACAAGTGCCCTCAGCTGCTCTTCATAAGTCTTGCCCCTGAGGCCTTTCTCTTTCTTGGTCACCCTGCTCTGGACACACTCTAATGGTTTGTTGTCTTCATATTGTGGCACAGATATGAACAAATGAGATAATGGGGTGGGTGGGTTGGTTGGTTTGTTTGTTTGTTTGCTTGTTTGTTTTAACCACTGTATGGCTCTTCAGTGAAGTGTCTGTAAAGTAACTGACATGACTTTTATGCTCTTTTGCCAAGATTATTCTGTGAAGACTGGAGATACTGTGATGATGGAAGTTTGCTGCCAAGACTGCTACTTGAAGATCCAGAAGATTTCTTCTTTGCCTTCGGAGTGTGGGATGGATTTCAGTGACAGAGACGACACGCTGAGTTTGGGCAATGAGGCTGAATTATGTAATGCTCTGGCTGGCCTTCAGACAAGCACCAAACAGGATGGCAACGCTCCAGTGTGTGTGCTGGAATCCACAGAAATAGCCCTGCTCAATGACATACCCTACCATGAATGCTTTAAAGCTGCCATGAGCAAAGTGCTGGCGTCATTAAATCCAAGTAAGGACTTGCACTCCATGGACGTTGATGGACATGGCAGTGGGATAAACCTCCAAGAGGATCAAAACAAGAGCTCTCTAGATGTGGATCCTGATGCTTTGTACATTTTAGATGTATCTGAAGGCTTCTCCATCCTGCCAATTATAGCTGGCAAGCTTGGACCAATTAGAGCCTACAGTTCTGTTGAGAAAGAACAGCATCAGGCAGCACTTCATGTCATTGCAGAAGCAAACCACTTCCCTAAGGAAACATTAGAGTTTTGGCTCAGCCACTTAGAAGAAGAAAGTGTGGTGCTACAGAGACCCAAATCAGACAAATTGTGGAGTATTATTATCTTGGATGTTATAGAGACATCAGGTTTAATCCAGCAGGAGGTGATGGAAAAGGCTGCAATATCCAGGTACAGTATAAAAGGACAAAAATATTTCTAGGAATCTGTAATTATCTGAAAAACTTTGAGAATATTCCTTGTAACTATGGAATTACTGTTATGCTGCTTCTGTAGAAAAAGGTTTTTTCCTTGGATTGAACCTCTCAGTATTTCTGGCATGACCCTTGTATACAGTATATTTTCTTCAAAAAACCAAGATTTCACCGTCTCAGATTTCTTTATCTTTTTTTAATGCAAGAATATGAATGGATGATCATATTCCTTGGTCTGTCAGAAGTTTGCAGGATAGCAAATAATAACCAAGGCAGCTTTTAGTGCAAGGTTAGAAAAGCCCAGATGCATGTACATGTCAAATGGCTGTCGGAACAAACTGGTCCTGCTAGAAAACAAACACATAGCGTTAGAACAGCCAGGGAGGCAGCAGCAAAGGTAGCTGTTCCTCACAGCAGGAGGAGTGGGAAAGAAGGCAGAGCAGGAGAAGTAAAATAATCGAAATGGGTAACTAAGTGTGAAATGGATTTATCCCCTTTTGTGAGCCTAGGGAAACTTCTCTGTTAACCTTTGTGCTTAGTGATGGTACGTTATGCCTAGGAGCACTTGACTTCAGAGGAAGAACGAGCATTTCTCAAATGTAGTTACTGGTCTTTCATCACTGTTGACTGATCAGCTTCACAGGTGAAATCTCTCTCATTTTACAGGTGTTTACTTCACAGTGGAGGGAAGATTTTCCCACAGTATGTGTTGGTATATGGGATGCTTGTAGAATCGGAGTCTCTGTTGCTGGAGAGTGCTGTTCAAGGAACAGAACCAACTCTGGGGTTTAATATAGCCCCTTTTATCAACCAGTTCAAGGTAGGAAGCTGGTGGGTGGCTTCCAGGCATGGTTTCAAAGCTGCAGCTGTTTAGCTGTTTAGATTTGGTGTAAACTGTAAGAACACACTGTTGAAATTATCAAGAGAGGTTTTTGTGACCACACAGGGACCTTGAGATAAACTAAAATGGGTGTGACGTTTGTTTAGGAACTGGGGTGAAAGTTTTGTCCCAGTTATTGTACAGAAGAGTGAGTGCGCTGTTACTGTGCCCAGTCACTTGTGTTCCAATGTTTCAAAAGGGATTAGAGGACTGTATTTTGCATTTTTGTCTACCTCTGACAGGCATTACAGTAAGTCCTGGCAACTTTTGTGTTATGATTAAGTTTTCTACCTTTTCCCTTTCAATGGCTGTTGCTGCCAAGTTCTGGTCTATACTCGTAGGTACCTGTTCG
>WEIT01008530.1:27973-39305 GCA_013389985.1 Dryoscopus gambensis | reverse complement strand
CTTGTCAGCAACATAGCTTTTCAAATACGTAACTTCAACGGGCGCTTGAGCAAGATGTGAAAATAGGAGTAATATTACCTACGAAATTTACTAAAGGAGCAATGAGCCATTCAAAGCTAAGCTAATGTTAAAAGTTAAAAGAAATGTGAAGGAGTACTAGCACAAGACAATTAGATCTAGACTAAACAGTAATTTGGTCTCCAGACCAAAATACCAGATACCTACAAAGAAAGCTCATCTGTATTGACAAAGGCATGTAAGGAAGGGATAAGTGTAGCAAAACCAAGCTGACCAACAGTAGGGATGTGACATTGCATTAAGGCTGCAGCAATTAGGATTTTCTGCATTTTGTACTCCCAGGAAAATTCTGATTATGTGATAAAGGAGGCTGGAAAAGGGGGCTGTGTAAGCTTATTTTCCAGTTGGTCTGTTCCATATAGAAGTGTTAGGAAAAATTACAATACTTGTTTTTTCTGAAGAAACTGAAATAATCGAATACATATAAAAGTTGATATCTGGCACTACTAACCAAAAGAGAAAATTTTGTGGCAATTGTGTTATGTTTTTTTAAGCTTAATGGTATTTTTACTGCTACCATCCAAAAATCATCCATATATTTCCTAGATGACTGTTTGGACAGACAGCCACATGTTTTGTTCACCCTCCAAAAAATTATATAGGAAAATAAAAATGAAAACTTCAGTGTGCAGACACTTTTATATGTAGAATATCTAGGGGAAAAAATGATGTGGGGAAGAGGAAAGGAAGACATTTTTAAATATAAANAGGAAAGGAAGACATTTTTAAATATAAACCTTAAAAAATCTTGAAGTGCAACTCTGTCAAGGAAGAAAAATCTAATGGTAGGAACATGGATAAGAGAGAAAACAGACCCAGCAAAATTTACACATCTGAAGAAGAACTCAGTAAATAGCCGTAAGGAAAAAAAAAACCTTTAAAAACTAAAGGTACTAATTCTTGAAATCCTTATTTTGAGGCAATACTGCACCACACTCAGTTATCCCTCTGAGTTTGTCTTCTGGGATCATATTATTCATCAACTGCTACTACCTCGAGATCAAAATGTCATATTGCTATTTTGTACATTGATGGAATTGACAAAAATTTGGCTCAGATTTTCATCTTAGGCATTTGCACTGAACAGAAGATGGGAATTCTGATGTATGAGTTACTTTCATAAACAGAGATGGTGCATCAGGGTGAAAGAAATTTGCGTTGAGAAATGTCTATTGGCTATACCAGCAGTCTTGGCTTACAAACTCAAAGCAGACACTTACATTTTAGGAGAAAGAAATCTGTGTATCTGGATGCTCACATTCAGAGGACCATTTTCTTTGTAATTAGTATGTATTTTCTTTTCTTCCTTTTTTCTATAGTTTTAGTAATTAATACAATGAAAACGTCATCATATTTTAAAAAAACCATCAATTTATAATTTTTTAATTAAAAAGCCATGAAAAAAACCCCAAACCTCTAAATATTCAGAATTTTATTTCTTTTGTTTTCCAAGCATAAATTTACAATCCTCTAATACAAATTGAAATTGTATAGGAATTTGGAAAAAAACATCGTAGTTGCAGATTTCCTACTTTGTCTGTTGAATAGAAGTAATCAGATAACTTCTGATATTGTCTTTTATTTGTTAGTTTTCTTTCTCTCTTATCGTGCCTGGTTTTTTTTTAGTAACTGCTACTTTAGAGGGCAACCTTGAAGAATGAATATAACCACAAATATAACAGATGTCTCATAAAATTAACTTCAATTGCTTCTATATGACCTCTGTTGAGGAAGTAAGACTCAAATTGAAGTCAGCAAGAGCAGCTGTAGATTCTGCTGTTAGATAACAGTGACCTGCATTCCCAAGGGTAGTGCCCATAAATAAGAGAACTGTGGTCCTGCAAACAATAAATGTGATTAATGCCAGAATAACTTAGCAAGCATAGCTTGAGCCATATAGTGATGTGACATCTTGGGTCAGAAAGAATAGATTCAGTAATAACAATTAAAATTTATCCACTAGGTAAGCAAATCTCAGCTGTACTCAGGAGAGAACCATATACTGAGTTATGCCATAATGATTTTGTCATCTTTGGAGTTGTTTTTTTCCTTCTCCTCCACTTCTTACATTCTCTCTCACTGAGTTTCTCTAAGAATCTTGTACTTATATATTTAGGAAGAATATATTTATTTATATAGGTGTATCAGTTTTGCTATCTTATGAATAAATGTGAAAAAAATTGAAAAGTGCTCCCTTGCCCTTTTATCTCTTTTTACAGAGTTGAATCTAGGGGAATGAGAGATGTCTCAGAAGGAAATACTATTGAAATAACCACACAGCATATTGATAAATGTAACAATGGAAAAATGGAGCTGGCATCATCACAATGATCCAAGTATTTACTCAGCTTCTTGAGCAGGCTTTGCAGATCTTAGAAAGGTTGTTGCTTTTGCCCTTATATTTTTCAATATATCTGCATACTAGGTGAGGTGACTGAAGAGTAGAAATGCTCAGATTTTTGAGGCCACAGTAGTCATGAGAGTACAAGGACAATGCCCATATAACTTACAGATTTAGTTGGACTCATATATCAAGACTACTACCGTTCTTTTGATATTTCTCAATCAGTTCACTGCTCAGAATTTTGTATGCATGCATGGAGGACAGACGTTACACTCTAGTAATGTCTTTCTGACTGTATCCTGTCACATATTTTTCCCGAATACTTTGAAATGTACTGTTCACTGCATCACAGATAAAAGCTGGTTGATCCATATATTGATTTACATTTTCACTTTAAAAATTACTTTATATGTGGGCTAGTTTCCAGAACTGATTAGGTAAAATTACAATTCACCATTTTTTCCTATCTCTTCAAGTCCTACTATAATTGTTCTAAACTAGCACCAACCCCTGTCATGTAAAACTATTTGCTGGTGTCAGATATGATCAATTTCATATAGTATGGAGCAGTCATCAAATATTAATAGAAATCATATTTTTATTTAAAAGTGAAAGTCACTTGTGCACATCCATTCTACTTTAACTTACTTTCTCATCAAATTTTTACTGGTTGCTGGCAATTTTTAGGCTTTCTTAGGATTAGAAAAGATCATGGACCTTTTCTTGGAAGAACCATGGTCAGTTTTGTTAAAGAATTGAGGCAGATTAAGTCTCCCAAGACAGACAACTAACATAAGAAACTGTCATGTTTCCAAGTTCTCCAACGACATTTTAAGGTATCATGGCTTCGCTGTGGATATCTTTATATCCTCCAGCAATAAAAATTACCTTCCTGTCCAATACAATGAACAATTTCTGAAAAGAAATTCCATTACTGCTCAAGTGATCAACAGAGAAAAACATAACATCCTCATCTTTCCTTATAATAGATGGTATAAAACCAAAAAGTATAAAGCTATATACTAGATGCAACTTTCATTCATAAGCAATTTTAATTCATCAGGCAAATGATGGAAGGAGTTCTTATAAAGCACAAGGAAGGAGTACAGGGTATAGACCTACAGCCTGATAAGTATATTACTGTCTCTATTAGTATCAATTGACAGGTTTTTTATTAGCATATGCTAGAATTCTGGATTTGCCAAACTCTGTCTGAACTTGTGTTGGCTTGTTTGCAGTTTGTTTTAGCTTGCTTAGCTGTAACAGTTGTCTAATGACCAGGTGGCTAAAACATAATTTGTCTAATTTGTCTACTTTTTGCTTAGCTTTCTATAATTGTGTGCCCCAACACTTCTTGTTAATAATTTTGATATAAATGGAAAAACACAAGTAGTTACACTGTGTAGAATGACCTACCTATAACCCTAGAATAATGATGCTGAATAAAGGAGTACAGGCATAGAACAACATCAGAGGTTTCAAGTATCTGAGTATGGTATGGGAAGTCAGAGGGCTGCCAACAACTCAACACTGCTTACAGACTAAGGAATTGGGTGAAAAATCATTTCATGGATTATGAAAAGGGCAAATATAAACCATCTAATATTTCTATATGCACCAGGTTGCCGGGTAATGAAGAAAGAAAAAGTGTTAAGAAATTTAGAAAAGACGTAGAAATGACCCCAAGAAAACTCAGCTGGAATATTAAAAAAAAATTCCCAATACCCAAACCAATCAAGCCCTAATACCCACAACACTGAAACTGTGCCTCTGTTGACAAAAATAATATAGTAAATCCCCCCACTAACATCACACTCCTCTTGAGGAAGAGCTCAAGGATGAGCTCTTCTATTCCTTTCAGTGTAGGTAAACCTATCAGGTTTGGGATTAAGGAAGTAATGAGAAAGTGGGCACAACACTGGATTAAGACTTTTCTTGCATAACAATTTTATTTGCATCATTGCTAGTAATTTTTTTTTTTAATTTGTATCAAAGTAAGTTAATTGTGGAATGCCAGTACTGATTTACTATATCTGGACTAACAGTATCAATAATTTGCTGAATTTCAATTGCACAGTTAATTTTTTTAAAATTAGACAGACAATAAATTCCTGATTTCACATATAAGGTTTTATCGTGGTTTAGCCCCAGAGAGCTGATTGCTTACTCTGCCCCAGTGATATGGGGGAAGAATCAAAACAGTAAAGGTGAGAAAATTCATGGTTTGAGATAAAGAGAGTTTAATAGATACAGCATGCCCAAACAAAGCAAAACTGATTTTGTTCACTAATTGCCATGGACAGGCAAGTGTTCAGCCATCTCTAGGAAGGCAGTTCTCTATCACATGTAATAGTAACTTTGGAAGACAAGCATCTTTCCTCCAAACCTCCCACCTTCCTTTCCTCCCAATTTTTCATGCTAAGCATGCCATCATGTGGTCTGGAATATCCCTTTGGTCAGTGAGGGTCAACTGTTCTTGTTGTGTCCCCTCCCAGCTTCTTGTGCACCCCCAGCCTCCTCACTGGTTGAGTGTGGTGAGAGGCAGAGAAGTCCTTGAGGCTCTGTGAGCACTGCTCAGCAGTGAATAAAACATTCCTGTGCTATGAAAAATGTTTCACCATCACAAATCCAGAACATAGTCCCATACATGCTACTAGGAAGAAAATTAACTCTTCCCCAGACAAAACTAGTATTGGTGTTGTCTTACTCTGCCCTATTACAAACAAGGTTTGGATAAATTAAAATCAAATGACTACAGAAATTTTAAGCCATGCTTGGTGTATGTATGGCAGTGAAACTGATTATATATGGATATGTACTGTTTCTAATATGCTGTGTTCAATTAAAAGTATTTTATTAGACATTTTCAGCTTTCTTTCAGAAAATATTTTGAAGTGAGCAAGAAAAAAACCATAGTATCAATTCATTAATATTTCTGGTAAAACCACAGATTAAATTTCAACCCAACAGCAAAGTAGCCTAGAGCAACATATTCAAAAGTACAGCTAGACTGTGAGTAGCTATTGTGCAAAGTGCTTATGCTTAAACAAATATATTTGTTATAACTGACAGATTTAAGTATGATTTACAACCTGAAATGTTTATTATTAGCAATTCAAGGTGAGTAAAATTAAATAATGTTTCCTATGTTAAACTATCTGCGCTCATCCATTTATCTTAATTTCTGATTAAGATTTCAATATCCATTTGTTAAACACTTCAGTTTTTCAGTCTAGACTACCCAAAATCTTGTTGATTTATATATACAAATGAATTCTGAATTAAAATATTGGAACTTCCTTGTGAGGGGAAGAGGAGGGGCAATTACTGATCTCTTCTCTCTGGTGACCAGTGACAGAACCCGAGGGAGTGGCCTGAAGCTCTGTCAGGGGAGGTTTAGGTTGGATATTACAAAAAGGCTCTGCACCCAGAGGGTGGTTGGGCACTGGAACAGGCTCCCCGGGGAAGTGGTCATGGCACCGTGCCTGACAGAGTTCAAGAAGCATTTGGACAGTGCTCTCAGACACATGGTGTGACTCTTGGGGATGATGCTGTGCACGGCCAGAAGTTGGATTGAATGATCCTTGTGAGTCTCTTCCAACTCAGCATCTTCTGTGATTCTGTGATTTCCTAGCAATAGTTTGTCATTTTGGTAGGGTTGAAAAAGTTTATGTGATACAATTTTACTTTCTATAAATATGTAAGTGGGTAATAGTGTTCAGAATATTCCCATGGCAAACTTTAAATTCCTGTTTCACTTTGCAAGACTAACCCCTGAGAAATACAAAGTCTATAAGAGCATATACTAGACCTCATATTACAGGAGATTTTTTTATTTTTTTGAAGTCCATTTTTGTCTTTCTCAGTTTTAAAGATATGACTTTGCCTATTTATTGGTTTTATTCCTATCTTATTGATAAGTTTATTAAAACAAAAGGATACAATTTTTTTGTGTGTTTGCAATTTTAGATATTCTGAGATCAGCAAACAGAAAAGTGATCTTTCTTCTCTGTGGTTTCTTTCATGTGTATACTTCAAAGGCATGACTCAAGAACAGCAGTTATTGTTTGCCTACCTTTCATCATGGAAATTAAAATACGTTGTAAAATGGTGTTCTAAAGTATATGAACTAACTCTTCATATTTTTTTTACCTATAACAAAAGAGAATTAATCTTGCTTAGAATTATATTAGCACGGTTTTATTGATTGGTGTGATATTAAAACATATTACCATGTGTTTTTAAGGATTAAAAAGGATTAACTGCCTGAATTTTAGATGTTTTCCACAGTCTCTGATGAGAAGATTTATATATTCATTCATTAAAAGAATGCAAAGAGCAGAAACTGATTAAAACAGTGCAAGTTGTAAAGTGTATACTTCTATTTTCACTACATATTTTCTATTAGTGTAAATGAAATCTACTATGTTCACAAAAGATAATAGTTTCTTTTTTCTTGTTCTTTAATTTTCCTGAATCAATTTATGCTAAATTTGTTCCAGTGGCTTTGCCAGATATATTTCACAAATTATTTTTTACATAACATATTTGTTTTGGTTTTAGATCAAAAAGAAATATATTTGGTTTATGTTGATTTTTTTGTCCTGGTTATGACTTTATAGATGCTTTAGCAGTGTCACAAGATACTAGCAGATAATGAAACGCCTGAGCTGCTGCATGTGTAACTTCTGCGGAAATGTTTTCCTTCCCACTTACTCATAGATTCTGTGAATTTATAGGAGTAGCCCATCCTAAACCATTTTCTAAATCCTGTCATTCAGCCACTTGGGGTTTGGGTCCTTAATAATGTTGGCAGAATTAGGGAGACCTGGGTGGAAAGCCCAAGTAAAGTCTTACTCAAAGAATCATATAAAATAACTGTACAATAATATTTATACATTTTCACCTCCTGTTGCAGTGCATGTGGCTCTGGCTAGCACTCAGGGCTCTGTACTCTGACATCTCCTGATCACTGCAAGCTCCCATGCCCCCGTGGGATCTGCTTTTTGCATATTGTTATAGGTTCAAGGTTTCTCCCGCCCAGTTTTATGTATATCCTTATGTTTATGCATATCCCATATGGAATATGTATGACCTCTGGAAAGTTCTGTTAAGTTCGATATTTCATTTGTTCATTACAATAGAACCCTCCCCTGAGACTGTCCCATTGGATGTTACCCCTTGTCTCTTCACAATGTGCAGAACTCCACTGGTTGTAATCCCTCCATCCCACCCTTTCTGGCACCCAGACAAAAGAGGTTGGAAAGCGCGGGCCGGGGTCTTAGTCTGCCTGTTCGAGTTCGAGTAAAGTTGCAGACAAGAACCCTCTCTGTCTCCTTCCTTTGTCGAAGCTATTTTCACATCGGCTTGCAGCCTGCTCCCTGAGAGAGAGAACCAAAGCTGGTTTTGTTATTTTTGCAACAAATCTCTGCTGAATATAGCTGTATCAAGGGTCCGTCCGGGATACCTCAGACAGCTAAGATGCAGCGAGTTCTCCGGGCGATCTCCAGTTTGCGTCAACCTCCATGTTTAAAGTCATTAAATTCTGTGAGGCTATGTTCGCAAGTCTAAATTGTATGCCTGCTGATTTCAGGAATTAAAGTGCACAGTAAATAATATCTTCAAAGGTGTTTGATTTTTGTGTATGCCTACCAAAACTGAACTTCAGCATTTTCAAAATAAGTGTCTGAAAATGTAACATTTCAATGTATATTTCAACATTAAGCAGCTTCAGTCATAATTATGCAACATAACCAGATTGGTATTTTAACTTTTGTCTCAACATTCTGAATATCTGGGAAGTGGTGAGTTTATTTTTGTAACATGTTTTAATGTTTTATTCATGTTTGGAGATAAGTTATAAAAACGTCAAATTACAATTATTACAATATTTTCAAAGTCTGTGCATTACTATAATTATTTATAAGTTTAAAAATATGACTTGCAGAAGCCTAAAAAGGATAACAATATTTTGTGAGAATTCTGAAAGCAAACCAGGTTAAATAAACTTAGAAAACAGCAGAGTTCTGATAAACAGTTTTCCATATAATATGATAGAAAGTTGGCTTAAAATGAAAAGCTATTCTCTAAAATTGCATGCATTCTCTAACACAAGAAGCTCATTAACATCATTCACTGATCTAACATCATCCACCATTGCAGGGTACATCTGAGTCCCTCAGCCAAGATGATGGTGCCTTGGGGAAAATGTTGCTAAGAAAGGGTAAAAACTGTGAGAGCACAGACTCCACCAGTGCTCTGGGCAGTCTGTTTCAATATTTGACAGCTCTTTTGGTCAAGATATTTTTTTTCTTAATAGCTAGACTAACCCTCCCCACTGGTGCAACTTGAGGTCTGTCATCCTGTCAGTTGTTACCTGGGAAAAGAGGCTGACCCCTCCTTTTCAGGTAGGTGTAGAGAGCAATAAAGTCACCCCTCAGCCTGCTTTTCTCCAGGCTAAATAGCCCCGGCCCCCACAGCTGGTCCTCGTAAGGCTTGTGCTCCAGACTCTTCACTGGCTTCGTTACTCTTCTCTGGACATGTCGTTGATCAATGTATGTCCCAGTGGCGTGGAAAAAAAAATACAAAGGAAAACCACATCATTATTTATGAGTTTTGATTACTTATGGTAGGTGTTGCAGAGGAAGGTACAAGGTAAGATGCAGGAAGCAAAGATGGCATAATATAACTGGAAAGAAAAAAAGAGGAGTGAAAAAGCTAATTCTCAGGAAAGTTTATTCCTAAGTCCATAGGATTTGTAATTTGTTCATTTTCAGAGACATGACAGTTTATACTCCTATTTTTAAAAAAATTCTTTACAGTACTTCTGTATATTCTCTGTATTTATATTAATACCTTGTCTTTTATTGGGCATTGAGATACCTTGCATTTAATTACATACTATGCATAGTATTTGACGATGAGTAGAGATGCACCATTTGTTTGTAAAATACCCTTAAATATGCTGAGAACAGTCAGATTTGTCAGCAGAAATGTTAATGAAAAAGATAATGTTGAGAAAATGCTGTGGAGCTATATATCTGGAAAGAAACTTTGATTTTTTAAAGTCAGATATCTGCAGTATCTTTAATGTATATAATAGTGAAATAATGTGTAATTAATAGTGGGATTAATCTTGCCTATAGCTATATAGAAGTTACACTGGTAGTGCACACCAGTAATTCAATTACCTACAGAACCTCCTGAAGAAAGTGATTCAACCCTTCTCACTTTGTCACTTACACTGAGAGTAAAAGTTGCCTTCTGCAAGATGCCCCTTTCCATTGACTTTAGAGGACGTCCAGAAAAATAGCTTACATTATGTGCCTAAGTTTTAGACAGCATCTTGGTAGATGAATGTCACTTTACTCAGCTAATGAATATTAAACATTCTCAATTACTATGCATTTATGAACTAATGCTTGATACTGACAGATGCTTTGAAACTTAAGCATGTTGACAGGAAAGTCTGTAAGGGTGTGAAGCTTCTAGTTCTTGCCAGAATGCTTGTCAAAGTTGTGGTACCATCAAATAAATTACCTTGCAAAAATAAGGGCAAGTCTATTGAACTGCATTTTGTTGCATTGTTCTGACTTCTAAAAAAGACTTTTAAAATTTCATGTATAAGGCTTTTCCCATTTAAAATTCAGAATAAATTTATATTCATACTTATCAAATAAATATCTGTTTTAAAAACTTCTAATAGATGTAAAGGTATTTTGCCACGACTTGAGGACACAGATAAATAAAACCAGAGTTCCTGTGCATATTGCTATTAAAGTTGTTACTGTTACCATCATTTAGATTTATGTGGCAATAAAAGAAATAATTTTAAAAAATTGGCTGTTCTAAAACCAATTAAACTTCCAATCATAATGATGATGACAACATTGTAGCACTAAGTTCTGACATAGAAGTAACATATTAATAAATAAAGTAATGGGAAAAAAACTGCCCATCACACACAATGTAACTTCTGATTTTTCCAAAACCAGTAGTTCAGCGTTGTACCCTAAAAGACTGTTTGGCAGACATAATTATATATTGTGTTAATAAAGTGTGAATAGAATCAGAATTTAAAATATAGCTGGGGGCTAGATCTCCCCCAGTTTTGGAGGTCAGTTTCTGTCCAAAGTCCTTACACATAAAACTGAGATTGGAAAAACTCCAGTTCACATGCGTCTAGTTCCCTACATACCTAAATCTTTGCCAGCAGCATCTCCTAAAGTTTTTCAGACAAGTCTAGAATTTGCTAAATAACAGTAAGTTAAAAGTTGAATCTAAAGGAGATTTTAATACACTGAACACCATGGGATTTAGGTTTTTTATCTCTTGGCCCTTTTTTATATGCATTCATCCTATACAGTCATATGAATCATTCAGTAAATTAGCAGAGAATCTCACAAAGCCACAAAGCCACTGAGGTGAGTTACAATTTGAGCAAGAAATACTGAGGGAAGTGCCTGTGTTGAGGTATTCAGTGATTTTTTTGGGAGAAACCTAACTGAAATCCAATCAAGAAAATTACGTAATTAATCTGAAACAATGGGGGCCTGATTATCTTTCAAAATTTTTAATGAACGGAAATAGCTAAGATGACACTGGTTTCCCACAACACATTATCTCACCCACTCAAAAACTAAACAGGAAATGTGAGCACAGCGAAAGATTGAAATTTNCCCCGCAAATGACAAAACCCTCATATTCTGCAAAAACCCAAAATAGCTTTTTTTTTTTTTACATTTGTAACTGGATGATCAAATAATTCAATCAGAGTATTCTGGGAAGGGAGTTAAACAATTGGCTCTGAACTCATCTCCGAAGCAATATTTAAGCAAATGCAATTTGCTCTAGATTATCTCATTCCATTTCCTTGTCTTGGTGTTTGGATACAAAATCTTATTTCCCTTT
>WEIT01008530.1:0-25766 GCA_013389985.1 Dryoscopus gambensis | reverse complement strand
TTTTAATTTCCTGGAATGGTGTAAAAATAATGGAATATAGAATTTTAAGGTATACACCTATACCCCTAAAACTCCTGCTTAAATTCTGACCATTTCTAAGTTGTAGATGCAGTTCCTAAATGATTATGTGGTTACAAAGAAGATGAGAATTCCTGTCATTGGGAAAGAACGGAAAAAAAAAATTAGCTGTAGAAAAGACTTTCTTCATCATTCTTCCAAAACTTGTTTGTTACGTGCCTGCCTCCTTCTTATCCCTTCCTGGACCTCTCTTCACGATTCTGCTTTCTTTTCCATTCTACAGTCTGGCTAGAAAGATCTTGCAGCCTAAATGTGAATGATGTATACCTCTCTATAGAAGTTACCCAGTCACTGAGAACATTTACATACAAAAACAAATAGCCTGCCCACCCAAGAGAACAGGTGCAGAAATATGCAGCTAAGCCAATAAAAGTTTATCTCCTGTTGTCTTCTGTGTTGCCAAAAATAGTTTTGAGTTACTTTGTAACTCACACCATTACACTGCATATGGAATTAAAAGAAATTCGTTACCAACAATGAATGGACACATTCAGTATTCCATTCAAATTCTACTTGAGTAGTGAGCCAATTTTTTCTCCACTTGCTTGTTTTACATAAACGGTGAGGTGATAAAGTAACTATGACAATCTAAAATAACTGTGAAACTGTTACTGAGCAACTGCTGTAACTCTTAGTGAGATAGTAATCCTAACTCAAGAAGTGAATTTCTCCTAAATTGTGGAATATGTTACAAATATTTTCCAAGAAGAATAACAAATGAAGGGGAGATTCAGTCTCCTAAATGTAGGTGTCTAGCACAAGCTAAGTTCCTCTTTGGCCTCCAGTTGCTTGCTCACATATCTGCTCTAGAAGTAGATGTATTTCGTTTGCCAGGGTGACTGGCTGTCCCAGATTTGATGACATATTCTAAAAGCTTCTAGATAGGTATCAGCTTGAAGCTGAAAGTGGGTAAGTTTAGAATAGATATTAGTAAGAAATTCTGTACTATAGGGTGGTGAGAGACTGGAAAAGGTTACCCAGAGAACTTGTGGACTCCCCATCCCTGGAAGTGTTAAGACCAGGCTGGATGGGGTTCTGACAAGACTGATCTAGTGGAAAGTGTCCCTGCTCATGGAAGGGGAGTTGAACTAGATGATCTTTAAGGTTCCTTTGAACCCAAACCATTCTGTCATTCTGTGATTATATCTTCACTTGCATGCTGGCAATATAAGCACTACCAAATAACCCATTTAATATTTGTTAGAAAAAGTAGGTTTATACAAAACATAAATAAAGGCCCCATCAAAAGTACTGTGTACCTCTTGTTTAGTCCTCAGAGTAGAATTTCATCTACAAAGCTGCATGTAGAACTATAATGTCAGAAAAGTTATAAAATTACCTTTTTTGTCTCTTTGTCATGGAAAATATGTGGTAAAATCCATATGATCAACTAATCTGATAAAAGATTTATTCAGATGAAAAAAAAAACACAGATTCTTCTTTGAACATTAACTCTTGTAGGTAGACTTGCCTCACAAAACATGATTTGCTTTCAATATTTATAAAGCATTTGAAAATATAAAGAGGTAAATATAAATCACAGAGAGCTGAAAATCATAATTTTAGCTAGGTAGAAGCTTGTCGATCTATCTAATTCCTATCTATAAATAAAATCAGATTGACACTGGATAACTGAATTCTTCATAACTAAAATTATTGACAACAACTTATTTCTCCTATTACTTATATATTAACACCTTCTGTCTTGCAGCGTTTTCGATTACAGACAGTATAAATTATATTTTGGGGTTTGGGGGGGTTTTTCTGTGTGTTAAAGATGAGCATAGTTTTAAGTGATTATAGGTATCTTTTTATTTTGGGAGATATCTGACACACCTTTCAGATGACCACAAGTATTTTTTTATTAATGAACGTCTACAAACTAGCAATTTTCAGTTTTGAAAATAGAAATTCTCTGTCACCTTTTGCAATGAATTCTATAAATGAAACAGTTTTACACAAGAATTCTGGGTACACCACCAAAAAATAAAGAAAATGAGAGTTTTAATGGCAGATGTAGTGCAATGGGCAATTAAATAAGATAATAAAAATACCTACTTCCTTGAAAAATTCTGGCTGGGGCTGTGTTGGAGTGTACAACACTAAACTGAACACAGGGACAATTCATCAAATATACATTATACCTGCTAAATATTCATAATGTATTTAGTATTGTTTCCCAATAAATATTACACAGAATATTTGAAAGCAAGTGTCAGTGACACTGTTTGTTTTACTTATGGAAAGATAGCCTTTCATTCCAGGTGAATAGATAAGCCACAACAACCTTTTAATAAAGAAAAGAAAAGACTGATCCTGTGTTGAAGACTGCCCTTCCTCCATAAATCTACCATCATAATCTTTCTCTTATTTTTTTTTTATTTTTAATTTGTTGTTGTTGGGGTTTGTTTATTTTGTAATTTAGAGTAAAATCCATGAGTTCCTGCTGTTATAGCTGATGAAGGACAGACATGATAAACTTGAGGAACCATCTGCTGCTTAATAAAACACCATAGCAGTGTCAAGAAGTAATTCTGGCTAAGAATATATTCCTCTAGAAACAAACAACAAAAAAAATTGCTGCTGTAGAAACTAAAGACAATAATTCTTAAATCTTTGTGAAAGATTGCTTGTGTGTCAGACTTAAAAATTAGAAAAAAGTAACTTGTGGAATGACAGTATGATTTTCATCTCCTTAAAATAATAATAATAATTCTTCTAAATTTCACTTACAAATTATAGAGATGATAAAATGATAATAATAAGACAATATGTGTAATGCCATACAGGCTTTTTATGAAGACTATAGCATTTTCAGCTTCATAAGTTCATTATGTGAAATAATTGTCTCTTTATGGTTCCTAACACTTTTATTTTTTCAGACGTTTACTTTACAGCAAACAGACAAACAGATAAAAGACCTTAGGAAAAAGTACTGATATATAACAAATGGATTTCATTATCTAACTTCACCACAATATATTCTGTGAAACAGGACTTCAGTAGTTCATGACAAAAATAATGTGTGAATAGGATTTATACATGAAGTATTTAAGAAATATATATGTTTGATGTATAACAGAAGGAGAATCATAGAATGTTAAGAGTTGAAAGGGAACTTAAAGATCATTAAGCCCCAACTGTCCCCCATGCTGCCAGCTGTCAGGGACATCTCCCTAGAACAGGTTGCTCAAGGCCTTATCCAAAACATTACCAGGGTCAGGGTATCCATGGAAATCTGCTCAGTATCTGACCACCCTCACAGTAAAGAATTTCTTCTGTATATCTAACATAAGTTTCCCTTCCTTCAGTTTGTAGCCATTACTCTTTGTCCCATCACTACAGTTCGTGATAAGAGTCCCTCTCTGTCTTCCCTGTAGGCTCCCTTCAGATCCTGAAAGGTTGTTATGAGGTCTCCAAGCAACCTTCTCCAGGCTGAACAGCCACAACTTTCTCAGCCTGTCTTCACAAGGGACGTGCTCCAGTCCTCTAATATGCTTCTGTCCTTCCTCTGAACTTGCTCCAACAGTTCCATGTCCTTCTTACATTGGGAGCACCAGAACTGTATTCAGTATTCCAGATTGGATCTCACCAAAACATAGTAGAGGGGGAGAATCACCTCCTTTGACCTGCTGGCCACTATCCTTTTGATGCAGCCAGGGATTCAGTTGGCTCTGCGGGCTGTGAGCACACACTCCCGGCTCACCATGAGTTTTGCATCTATCATAACCCCCAAGTCCTTCTCCACAGGGCCACTGTCGATCAATTAGCTGCCCAACCTGTAGGCATGTGTGGGACTGCCATGATCCAGTGAAGGACTGTTGAGGAATACATTTGGTGCAGGTAGCTTAGAGTGCAGCTGCCGTGCAAGTGGCAGGCTGAGCTCAGGAGGCAGGACACTGGGCCCAGGAAAGTGGACTTGAACTGCTGATTGCTTGCATAACAAAGGGCATGGGGACCTGTGGCCCAGCCAGGTGACAGGACACTCAGTGATGTGTCAGGAGCCGACAACCCTTAAACTTTACTGTACTTAGACTGTAATGGTATAAAAGCCCAAGGATTCCTTTGTTCAGGATATGTTCCCAGAGGCACCCAGCTCAAGCTGATATTCTGTGATTTTTATCGTTTAGTTATGGCACCAGGAGGAAATTATTTTAAGGATAGGGACATTTGATACTCTGCTATGGAAAAGCTAAGGTCAAGCTGGTAAGCAAACCTGGTCTGATCGTGTGAGTGTGGGGTGCATAGCTGCAGAGGGGCTTCAGTCCCAGCTCAGGTGGTGCCAGAATGACTGCCAGAGTGGCTGCTGGATGGTCATAGAGGGAAGTTTCATTAACAAGGACCCTGCATTTCACTTCATTGAACTTCATGAGGTTTGCATCAGCTCACCTCTCAAGCATGTCCAGGTTCCTCTAGATGGCATCCCTCCCCTACAGTGGGTCAACTGCACCACACAGCTTGGTGTCATCTTGCTGAGGGTGCACTGTTCATGTTGTCAACAAAGATACTGAACCTTAATACCAGCCCCAGTACCAACCCCAGGGGACACTACTCATCACTGGACAATGATCTATCTACTCTGATTTCTGAACTATCTGACAGGTAACAGAAAGGAATTATTCATATGCATATGCATTTCAGCAATCCAATTGTAATATTGTGGGACTGTTGAGTCTCTGTGTCCTGGAAGTTCAGTCATGCTGTGGACATCTGCATGCATAGCAGGAGGTATCCAAAACTATTTGGAACTAAGATAAATAGTGTCATAGACTGGAATGTTTTAGTGAGGCACCACTGTGCAAATTTGGCTCAGTTGTGCTTAGGAAATTGTTGGTGATTTGTGAGAACGCTAAGGCCACATCAAAATTTTAAACACATTTATGAGATGATGATATTTGGCCGGTCAAGAATTAAAGAGAGAAGATGTGGACAAGAAAATGTATAAATACCTTAGAAATGCCTTAGAAATAAGTAGAGAATCAGAAAATGGCATCTCAGCAACATGAAGATCAGCATGTTCACTGTAAAATGCCCACACAAGTCAGAGACAGGCTGGTTTAAAGGAGAAATAATGTTGTGTATGCATAATTATATAAATATATAATGAGAAACAAATGATGAATAAAATTACAACTGCTACTGTAAATTTCCTAGGAGGGGTGAAATACTTTCAGTTTATGTTTATTTCTGTGAATGCATGACAACAATCACATCAAACACTGTGAAAAACACAACTTGACCCAGCTCTCTGTGAAGTAATTTACCTAAATGTGGATTGAATTAGAACTGAACTAATTAGTCAATGAACACAAAGTAGGTCATTTCTATGTAGTTAACTATTGAAGAGGATCTTTAAATAAGAAAATTCACAGCAGGGTGGAATATATGGGATTTTTCTCCATTTGCAGGTTCAAAATGCCTAAAATGCATCTAGTATCTAAACAAGAGTATTAAAAGAAAAGGTTTGTGGAGTTATTAAAAAAATAAAAAAAGCAAACTCATTGTTTGTTAAACATTGTAAAACAACTATTTTTTCCCCTTAAGGAGTGATATCACATGAAGCTAAACACTGTTATTGAAAACACATTAAAATAATTATTGTCTTCTTCTGCCTGGTGAGAAAATACTTTTGTGCATTTTTATCCAAAACTACTTATTTTCTTGGTAAAAAAAATATTCTCTCTATTATCAGCATGGATTGATTTTCAAGAATTCAAACAAGCATCATGGAGAGGAGCAGAGAGGCTTGTGTTTCAGAGATGACTGAAATTCTCTACGCATCACAAGTGAACTCATAAAGCGCTCACTTAAATTTTAATATTTTTAATTTTTACTCTGAGAACTTATTGTTTAACAGATATCAGAACTTATATAGCTCTAAAATTATTCTTAGAGTCTTTTTTACCAAAACTCACCAAACGAATTCACTCCTGATATGAGTATATTTAAATATGTGGATTTAGAATTACTTTAAAAATACAGCATATGTATGCAGAGTGCGGGGGAAGAGGAGATAAAATTTTCACATTGAACAACAAAAAAATACAGAAAAATTTTGCAGCCATTTGGAACTTTGTTTCTGCCAGAACCTCTTGATTTCTTTCCTGGTCTCCCATCACAGAAATGCTGTAATGATGGGAGATTTCATATGCCTCCAAAAGGCTTTCTTTACTTGTCAGGTGGGGAACTTTTTAGACCTGTTGGTTCTGAACGCTCTCAAACTAAAATAAAATCTATTGCTCACCTCCTGGTTTTGGGGTAAGTTCTACAAATATTTCATAGAAAGAGTGATACCATTTTTTTTCCATTCAAAGAAATAAGGAAATATAACTGATTACTTCTTAATGAGGGATTCCAGTACCATTAGTATGTGTCAGATGTGTTTTGAAAGCATTATGAATGTAATCTGTCCAAAAAGAAAGCAGAAGAATGTTGGGGTTTTTTTTTTAATTGAGACAGTGTTGAATTTTGGTTAAACTCTTAAAAGACTGACATTTACAAATGCAAAAATCTCAGGCAATGAAGAAGCTCCTGAAAGTACACAGCTTAAACATTTCCACTGTTATGCAGAAACAAGGCTTTACAGGATCTTTTCCTTTACAGGATCTTGGTGGTTTTTTTGGGTTTTGTTTTGTTTTTTGTTTTTTGGTTTTTTTTTTAATTAGATGCCATATTTCTGCTTGTACTAAGTATTATTGTTTTATTTTGTTTCAATACACAGGGTTTAAATTTGTCTTAATATATCACACTGTGTTCTCATAATGAAAAAAAGCATGTATATATGTAAACAATATTGCATGTTTAGTAGAAATGCTTTTGTTTTGTACAAGGTTTCAATCTCCCTGTAATATAGCTCTTCAAACTCATGCTGGCAAAATTCCAAAATCTGTATTTGATTATAAAGCAGTCATTCTGAAAACAAAAAACAGTCCTCCAAGACTGTTGTTGAGATCTGATATTGGAAATTCTTAAATAGTAGGCAAAAAGAGTTGTTCATAGAGCTGAAATAATTTTGCAAATACAATATTTGTGCAAGAATAATGAAAATAGAGACGTTCAAGTATCAATAAGTTTTCCTTAATTATCACTAGGAAGATAGGTTAGAAATACTTACATGTAAAACAGATAATCTGGCAACACATTAGGCACTCATATTTAAATTTTTAATTCATTCAAACGGGTTGGGTTTTTTTTACAAACTATGGATGTATTGTATCTACATATAAATCACAAATGAAGCTAGCTATATGTTGCTAATATATATGAGCAAATATAAGTTGGAGGGAGAGAGGTAAAGTTTCACACCACTCAGTTTCTCTTCAGGCTTCTGAAAGGCACTTTGAACTAAATGAAGCTCAGTCAATGTGTTTCACATGATTAAAAGGATGAGCACAGTCATTAACAAAACTGAATAATGGACTAGAGGGTTCTAAAACTCCCAGATGCCATCATGATGAAATGAAGGCATATTCTTTTTAATTTTCTTGCAGAGATCTTAGCTGGAGAACCAGGAATCTGTTATTACTTTGGAACTTCCTGGGCTGTGTAGGTGTCATGGGTGCAGAGTGATACTTCTTGTCCTGTGACTATCACTTTTCTTTTGCATTCTAGCTATAATATAAAGGGTAACATCTATTTCAGATTTCACAAGTTAAAATAAAAATTCAAAGAATAAACAAGAGAGCAAAGATGTATACATAATCTACCTACACACAATCTTCGTCTTTCACCAATTAAGGATATTGCCATTTATCTAGAACATAAATTGCCAGTTCCTTAAGGTTCTGTAGAATATAAGTTCAGTTTCTTATGCAGACTGTTTCTAAAGTTAACCCATGTTGCTGGGTTAAATATTAGATTTTAAAAGTAATAGGTAAGCATCAAATACTTAATTAAATAAAGATATATACCTCCATATTCTAGAAGAAATATCTGTTCTGATGCCAGATTTTGATTCTACTTGTATGAGAGAGTATGATTCATCAAACAGGAACTACAATAAATAAGGGAAATGGCTTCTTAAACATTATGAGTTTATTAACTCAGAAGTGAAAACTTATATTTTTAGTAGCAAAAACTGCAAAGTGTTTTCCTGTATACTAAATCCATCTTCCTACTATGTAAATTCAGAAACTGATTATCACAAATGTATGGATCATAACCTTTAAAGTTTTTGGACTTATTCACCTTGTGGCTATGATTGTATCTTCACCACATTAAGAGTTTAAAGATTCTCCTGTAATTTATTCATAACCTGTGTTTCCATCTGGTGCATTTTTAAATAGAAATTTCCTTGCCTTCATTGATGGAGTAGTGTCCTGGGGTGCAGGGTGGGATGTGCCTGGGAGCTTGTATTCTATCACCATCTGTTGAGACCAGGTGTGGCCATGCTCCTGTGAATGGGTCCATGAATGCCTCCTGCATGAATCACAGATAACTCGCTCCTGGACTATCTCCTGTTAATGGCCCATTAGTGCCTTGCCCATGACTCATCATCCCATTGTGAGATGTCCCACCCAGAGGGAGGAACCAGGCATTCCATGCTCAATATAAGCTGAGATCTCAAACACCAGAGCAGCCCGCTTCCAGTGGATTTTCCTGGAGCAGCAGCCTTCTTCTCTACTGGAAATTCTAGAGGAAAATTACATCCTTCTACAGGATCACTGCTTCAACAGGACTACACCTACCACCACATGAGGACTGCAGCCACCGTTTAATCGGACTGCTACCAACTCTCTGACCAACAGGGTGTCAGGTTGTATTCTTCTGACTCTGTCAGTGGTTTTGTTTTTGTTTTGTTTTGTTTTGTACTATTGCATTTGTTCTTGTTCAAACTTCCTAGTAAAGAACTGTTATTCCTATTCCCATTTTTCTTTGCCTGAGAGCCCCTTAATTTCAAAATTCTAATAATTCGGAGGGAGGGGGTTTACAGTTTCCATTTCAAGGGAGGCTCCTGCCTTCCTTAAGCTGACACCTGTCTTTTCAAACCAAGACAAGTAGTAATAGCTCCTAACAGAAGAATTTCATGCATATTTACAAGCATACCATGTTTGTAATAGTTTGCAGCAGCAATAGTGTCCAGCAGGACCAGGGCAGTGATCATCGGCACTGGTGAGGCTGTAACTCAAATCCTGCAACTCAGTTCTGGGCCCTTTGCTACAAGAAGGACCTTGAGGTGCTGGAGCATATCCAGAGAAGGGCAATGGAGATGATGAAGGGTCTGGAGCACAAGTCTTATGAGGACCAGCTGAGGGAACTGGGGTAGTTTAGCCTGGAGGAAAGGAGGCTCACAGGAGGGGGGTGCGTGTGGGTGCGTGTGTGTGTGTGCACAACACGATGACGACCTTATCACTCTCTACAACTGCTAGCAAGGATGTCTGAGTGAGGTGGTGGTAGGTCTGTTCTCCCAGTCAACAAGTGACAGAACCAGAGGAAATAGACTTAATTTTCACCAGGAGAGGTGTAAACTGGATATTAGGAAAAATTTTTCACTGAAAGTGTGGTCAGATACTGGAACAGGCTCACCAGTGTATCAACATTCTGGGGGGCATTCAAAAGGATGTGGCACTTGGGGACGCAGTTTGCTGGTGAACAGAGTGGTGCTGGTTTAACAGTTGCAATTGATAATCATAGAAGTCTTTTCCAACCTTAAGAATTCTATGATATTATAAATAATGTGTCCTTCCATTGATTCCATTATCCAAAGAACTTGGCAATTATAAGACAAGAAACTTAAAAATGAAAAAAAAAAATTTATTGGGCTGTTTTGCCACTCAGTCTTGGGGGATAAGTGTTCTAGCCTTTATAATCTCTACATTGAGTTTATTTCAAATGATTCTACCACTGAGGATTGGGAGAATGTCTAAATCCAATGACCTAGATGACATATTAATATATTTTCAGAAATCCGGTTACATGGTGATTCAGTGTCACTATTAGCAGAATAATCTGCAAATGTGATACCAATCCATGAGTTTGCTAGTGGAATATACAAGTATCCAATGATTTTGGTAATCTGGACTAGAATTGACACCCAAAAAATTGCTCATAAAATATAACAATATCATAAATGATTAGTTTATTGCCTTCTAAATGAAATGAAACTCTCAATGTAAACTTTTGTAGGTGAGAAGCAACTTGCTTCTTACCAAGAAATTACTGTCATTATTCATTAAAATTCAGTGTAATTACACAATCTACTAAAAATTAAAAGCAAAATAAGAGAGAATAATATCCCTAAAATACATTAAAATTTTAAAATAAAATGAAAAACCCAAACAAACAAAAACCCCCAAACCTTTTCATGTATTGTCTGGCTTGGGAAGTGGAAGGAGTCAATACCAGCTAAGATTCAATTATCATTATTTCTATTCCCCTAATAAACATTAATAAAATTCCTGAAGAGTCAACACAGGTAGTCTGTACATCTTCAGAAGCAGACAAGTAGTAACAATATCAAAAATTTCACTAACTCAGTTACAAAATAAGCAGGTATATTTGCAAAATAAGCATTCATCTGTTTAATGAGAGACATTATTAAATCATACTGATAAATCACGTTTAATAAGATATTTGACAACACAAAACTAGTGAACAGAAGTGGTACTTCTAATTTATAAATGATTGGAGCAATTCCATGAAAACCTGGAGAATTAAGTCAAAAATCCCACCTCTTCTGCAGTGACTATTGTATACAATTTCAAAATTTCAGAAAGATGTAGCAGTCCCATGACTTTTGACTTATCTGGGACAGACATTTCTCCAAAGGATTTCCATTTTGTGTTCAGTAATTAAATATACATAGATCCAGAGTGAGATCCCAGATGGAGAGAAGAAATATCCCAAAGAATATACATCTATTTTATTCAAAATGGAACAAAATCCTCAGACATTTCAGAAAACAATATATTTTTATAGTGCTCTATTCCCAGTGTTTCTTCAATCATTGTTAGGTTCTCTGCTTGCAAGGTTGTTGGAGCTATGGGATAAGGATGTGGTCATATTTTTAGTGTAGCCTTTTTCTTTAGGGGAAAAAAACCCCTTTTTTCATACCGATGTCCAGAAGACGAATCAAAGAAGCTATTGGAAAAGTATAGAAAATCACATAGACTACTAAAGCAGAACTTAATGTCTATGTTCAGAAGCGCAATCTAAGAATTATCATCCCTACAAAGCCTATACAAACAAAAGCCTGTAGTCCCACAGGTAAATATGTCCAGAAGCACAGGTGTTAATCATGTAAACAGCTACAGCTGATGAGAGAAACAGGATCATCTCACACAGTTTTTGAGTTCTACAAACTAGATGTCAACATTCAAACTAGTTATCTGCTCAAATCATGCATTGGAAATCCATATTTATTTGCATTGACTAGTTTAATTGAGATGTATGAACCCTACACATAAGATGGTAAGCAATTTGAATTTTATGTTGAGGGTCCCCATTTCTATATCTTTTGAAAAATTCAATTTGCTAGACATCTTAAAAGAACACCTCACACCGACGTGTTTTGTCAAAACAAAATTAGAGAAGATGGTGTTCCTGTGCTGATCCACCCCTCTACTGCTTCTAACATAATTGTCTAGTAATTTGAGCTTTCTGTCAGGAATTGATCTAGAGAAAATCAAGCAAAATGAAACATGACTTGACAGCCTACTACTTCAGTCACTGAAGACTTCAGTCTTCTGATTGTAGAATCTCTATCCTTCCACTGTGTTCTGTTTTATTCTAGGAAGGGGGTGAGGGTTATTTTATTTTTAATCTGAAGCCTCACAGGAGGAGGCAAGTGTTTCCTCTTTCCTTAGCTTTTGTGGATGAATATGAATAAAAATTCCTGGGTTTTATCAGTTTCTTGCCACCTGCACATGGAAGCTTTCTGACACGCTGATTTTCAGGGTAGGCATTCTGAGTAGTCAAATTCCTCTCCACCCTGCCCCCATTCTCACTCTGTACTCCACTTTCTTATGCAGACTGCTTCCCAAAGAAATGGGTTGGCTTTGCTTTAGTACAGAGTCACTCTCTGTGACTTTTCACAGTTGTGAGTTCCCAGAGCTGGGAATCTAAGAGTTTGTAAGTGTACAGCACTGAATACTGAAACAAATGTGGGCACTCCTCTTGGCTGGGGTAGAGCTAACTTTCTTCACAGTGGCTGATATGGGGCTGTGTTTTGGTGAACACAATGGTGATAATATAGAGATGTTTTCGTCATTGCTGAACAAAGCTTACACGGAGCCAAGGACTTTTTTGCTTTTGTACTGTCATGATGGCAAGGAAACTGGGGGCGTGGGGGAGGTTGGACAGCCAGGACAGGTTACCCAAACTGGCCAAAGGGATATTCCAGACCATATGGCATCATGCTCAGTATATAAAGTGGGGGAAAGAAGAAGGGAGTGTGAGACATCTCGGATCATTGCATCAAGTCACTGATATCTGTGATGAGGCCGCGCTTTCCTGGAGATGGCTGAACACCTGCCTGCCCATGGGAAGCAGTGAGTTAATTCCTTGGTTTGCTTTCTTTGTGTGCCCAGCTTTCGCTTTCCCTATTAAACTGTCTTTATCTCAACCCATGACTTTTCTGGCTTTTACCTTTCCTATTCTCTCCCTAGTTCCTCTGGAGTGTGGAACGGGTGAGTGGTTGTATGGGGCTTGGTGGCTGGCCAGATTTAAACCACAATAGTGAAGGACATATTATTAAAATTTCTAAAAAAGAAAAACAAATTTGGCCTTCAGTTTCTAAAAGAATAGATATGAAAACTTTGACTAAGCATTGTAAGTAATGACCTCAGACAGTCAGTACTATTATATTCAGATTCAAGGTATAGAGAAACACTTCCTGGGTTCATCACTTGTTCCATGCATATGAAGGTCGCAATAATTTGATTATAAAAAGTATAATTTGATGAGCACTGTGCAACTTTTATGACATGAAGTTTTAAGTCAAAATAGGGACATACCAGCAAAGAGATACATCATCTAATTCATTACCATGGATGATATAATCATAAATTAGCAGCCTCTTTCCAAATAATACAAAAAATACTCAGCACTTGGTAAATATAGCTCATACTTAAACACCTAACAAACTTATTAATTCATTGTGGTAGTAGAGCCTAAAAATGTGCTGGACCATATCATCATGGCAAATGAATTAGATCATTAAAATAATGTTGAAGATATTCTAAAGTTACAGTCAGTAAACCAAGGCAATTTTAAAGGGAAAGGAATTGAAATATCATAGTCTATCACTAACTCGTTTCATATTTCAGTGTAAGGTCACAAAAAAATCCACTGGAGGAACATCCCTATTGATGTAAAAAATGACAATGAGGGCTGAGAAAAAATAAGATTCTCTCCAATGTACTGTGCTGGCAAGTTTTATTTGTTGACAGTATATTACATGTGAAGCATATCCCAAATTTAATTTATTTTGAAAGAGGAGGAGAGGAGCTAAAAAATACAAACTTTATTCATGAGATTATACATACAGAAGTGGCATTTTGCAGTAGTTCTATTTACATAGAGTAGGTCAACATTACATATTTGTTATGTAAAGTGCCTAAACTGATCCAAGAGCAGACACAGTATTTCAGGGCTTTCACAACAACCAAGTACTCACCAAAATACCAATCTATCTGTAATACAGATATACAAATTTTTGTAATATTTATTTTCTCTCTGGTGTTGCTGTATGACTCTGCAATTAGTTCTTATCTTAAAAATGAGCTAATTATGAGTCAGCTTTCATTATTGTTTGCAAGCAACATTGAGGAGAGAAAAGAAGACAGAAAGACGGAATAAAAGGAAGGAAAAGGGGAGATGGGGGAAAGGCCGGTGTTGAGATGCCTAAATCCACATTGCACCCCCGTGTTACTATGAAGTGGTCTCTCCCCACACCACTGTGCTAGAAAGTTCTTCCTTTACCAAGACCCCACTGGGCCCTGGTCCTCTCCCCTCTCCCCTCCCCTCTCCCACTGGCTCCCGTTATGTCACTCAACCTTGCCTCTACCCCCCAGCCCTCAGACTATTGGCTTCTGGTGCTCTGCCTGCCCCTGGGACCACTCAGGATAAAACCATGCATGGGGTTTGGTCTTTGTTCTTTGCCTCTGTTCCCTTCGAGTGCATTTGTCCCCGGTCCATGGTGTGGATCAAATAAACGCCTCGGAACTGCATGCAAAGAATCCCTCCTGCCTCTTCGTCTCCGGTTCCTGGACAGACTGTGTGTGTGAGTGGCTGCTCATGACCACCTGCAGGGGTGAGATCGTGTGCACGCGTGGGTGCTGGCAGAGCGCCGCCAAAGCATCTCCATGAGGGACTCCGTGGAAAGAACATGGCATCGGTCCATCGACACCAACCACCATCATGTCAGGCTAGAAAGGGAAAGGGAAAGGGGATGGGGAAGGGGAGGGGGAAGAAAAAGGGGAAGGAGAACAAAAGGTCCCAAAGCCCTACTGTCTGTAAGATTCTGCTTACATGGTCATGCTTCCCCACTAGCAGTTAGTTTCAGCTAGGATAGAAGAAATTTTCTTCTTAGTAGCTGGTACATTACCATGTTTTGGGTGTGCAATGAGAATAATGCTGATAATACACTGATGTTTTAGTTGTTGTTGAATAGAGCTCACTTTGAACATTCAAAAATATTGTCAGCACATCTGCCTCACTACTCTGGCCAATATAAGATTCCCACATTAAAAAAACCCCAACAAATAAAACTCAAAATCGGTGTCCAGATAATGTGAAGAGAGAAACATGGAATATATTTTCCATTAATTAACTTCAGTGAAAAATTCAAGACTCTCTAATACAAAGAATCACATTATGCTTAGCAGAAGTGAAGAAAAGTAAAGAATACAAGGCAGGCCAATCAAGATGTGTGGGGATATCAACCGTTCTTTAATAAATTAATTAGTCTGATAGTATGCCAACCATGACAGCTAAAATTTTTCATAATTTAAATATTTTATTGATCTAAGAGGTGGTAAATACAGCTGAAAGAAACTATGAAATTGTAAACACAATAATAAGTTCATGTATAAAAATAACGCATGCACTAGTAAACAGCCAAAAAAATAAACTTGCGAATTAACAGAAGACAGACCTATTTTCCTTGCCCCCACACTATCTTTCCCCACTGAACAGCAAACATTTCACATTTCACTTAGCTTTTTGCTACATTTGGTACAGTAATGTCTATCAAGGGATAAATTGACTTTCCTTTTACAGATCATTAGCAGCTGCAATCAGCCAATAAGAGTTTGCATGAACTGGTTCTAGATTGTCTCTAAGTTCAGACATGAGTTCATTCAGCATTGTAAGGCACACTAAATAAAAAGAAATATATCCTTGAACCATAATTCACAACTTTTGACTTGTAACTATAACAAATAATTTTCTATATTATTGATTCATCATTTAAAACTTTAGTTTGCAAAGAATTTGTGTTTTGAAACACATAAACCATATGTGTACAAACGGTATCTTATGATAATCCATCAGGAATCTAATCCACATTATCCAGAGGTATCACCATAATGGTAAGGATCAGTCTAAGCATTTGGCTGACTTTGAACAAATCTTGACTTTGGCTTGACTTCTGAATTAACAAAACAGGTGTCAGAGAATGCTACACTTTTTCTACCTTTTAGGTAAAATAGTTCATTCTGAAATTTTGTTGGTCAGCCCTTTGATATGAACTATGCATGCATGAGTGTGGATTTCCTAATGTGTATTCTCTTCTGGAATTCAGACTCCAATATGCTTACATTTGTCCTGTATATATAACAACCATTTTTGTTCCTTCCCTCAGAAGTTTCACTGAATTATCTGCACAAAAATGAGAGCTCCGGACGTGCATTTTTTTCACCTGAATGCAAGTTCCTGGATGGCAGACGAGTGCAGTACAAGTAGCTGGCTTTTGACATAGGGACAGGAAAGAGCACCTCCCTCATCAATTTGCTGTCTCTTTCTAAGGATTTGTCTCTTTAAAACATAAGCACAAAAGAGAAGCTCAAACTCAACAAAGCTGAGAAACAGGAATGGCTTGGTTCACTTTCATCTCCAGAAATCGTAGAATTACTGAGGTTGGAGGGGAGATTATCTGGTCCAACCAAAGCAAATAATATTGCACAGGCCCTTATCAAATCAGTATTTGAAAGTTCCCAAGAATGGTTCAGCCACTGCCCCTCTGATAGATCACCTTCATAGTACACAGTGTTTCCTATTATCTAACTGAAATTTGTTATAACACATACTCACTTCTGCTTTTTACTGTGTACACTCAGTGAATGTCTTGTCTGTCTTCTAGTGCCTTTTCAAGTTGTGTCAGCTTTCCCAAGCAAAGTCTCCCATGACCCAGTTTTGGAGCACTTGCTTTTTGACAACAAAAACAATTGGGGTTGGTGAGTCTAGAAGAGAGATGGCTTTGGGAGCACCTAACAGGGGCCCCACAGTACCTAGGTTGAGTTTACTAAAAAGAGGGAGCCAGGCACTTCACAAAAGTGCATGGTAGGAGAAGAGACAGTGGGCATAAGTTGAAACAAGACAAGTTCAAAATGAATATGAACAAAAACCTTCTCACCATGAGAACAGTCAAAGAGTAAAGGAGGTTGCATAGAAAGGTTTTGCAGTATCCATTGCCAGGTTTTGTTCCTGTCTGTCTTAGATTCTCCTTAACCTGCTTTAGTTTCACCACTGAGACTACTAAGTACTCAGCTTATGTTGTTGTGTGGGGTGTTTCAGTCTCAGCTGCATTTTACTTTGTTAAGCTTCTTGAGCTTCTGGATAGGTCACTTCTCTGTTCTATCAAGGTTTATCATTGTAACATCCCTTCCTTTGAGTGCATCATGTAATGCCCACACTGACATCACTTTTAGATACTATCCACAAATTCCTTGAGGGAGATTTCCTTCACATTATCCTGATACAGACTTAGAAACTATAATTGCCAGTATCAAAAATAGTTCTAGATACCTTTGAAGAACATCAATAATTATTGGCCTCCAGGTGGACTTCATACTCTGATTACTACAACACCCAATTTAAGCCAAACATCGAATTCTCTTACTTTAAAGACACCTGTCTAAACCATACCTAGCTAGTTTTGCTAAAAAAGACACCATGGAAGACAATGTCAAAAGTCTTGTTAAAGTCATGGCAAACAACATCACTATGTGAAAGATACTCAGCTAAACCCAAGACCTACAATTGAATTGAACTATTTTGTTCTTAGTTTCATCATATCCAGAATTAACTCAGAAAGAATACTGTCTATTAAGGTATGCTCTATATTTTAGTAGCAAAAGCAGGTGACCATTTTATTCACTAGCTGATAAGAGAAGAACTGAAAATAAATTACTTTGGTTAAGCAGAAATTTCAGTTACTAGTACATGACATTAGGCATAATATTGACCATTTTTTGTAAATTCACTTTTTTCACAAGCCTAAAAATCATTCATTTGGAAATGATAGATTGAACACATCACAAAATCATGCTCAGATATTTTCAAACATCATGATATTGTAAATAAAACTGATTTAAAGGGTAATTGCTTTTCTCTGAACTTTTGCATTAAATAGCCCTTTAAAGAAATTATGAGAGCATCAAAGGATGAATAAAAAATTTTTATTAGTGTAATTTTGCAACTCTTCACCACAGTAGAAGAGATTTTTGTACGCAAAATATACTTGTGGTTACAAAAACGACCCTTATTTCAAAGACCTAACTGGAGGTAAAAAGCTGTCCTTAATATCTTCTGGACATTTTAAAAGTTCTGACAAAGGCAGAAGTATTAAGCATAAGTGATGTACAGCTGGGAAAGAGTAGAGCTCAGTGTAGCATAAGCAGCTATCTTGGAAGAAAAAGCGCAGAGGAACAATGGAATAAATTGCAGTTGATGGTAAAAATGGTTGAATTGTTTTACGTTTCTCTTAGCAAAAAACTTGTTCTGCTTTCTTTACTACCTTCTAAGGAGAAAAAATATTTTGAAGTGCTTTTTATGTATGGGAGATATTTTGGGGGAAAAAAAATTCCTTTTCAACCTATTTCATGTATGGAGACAACCAGGATGAATTTATTCTAGTGGTCCAACCTGGCCATAAATCTCCTGTGTGTTATCATGGACATTATCATGATGAATGCTCAACTCAACATGAGATTTTTGCTCCAGAAGTTCATGACAGCTCTGGGCCACTATAGACTACTCATATCACCCACTTATGTCAGTCAATCAGTTAACACACAATTTTCTGCCTTACCCTTAAGGACAAAAAAAAGAAAAAAACAAGAAACATGAAAAAAATATATGTACATACATTCTTCTTAGTGGGATGGTAAGCTCTGAAAGTTGGTTACATCTTTAGAAGTCCATTTGATTTTATGTTATTCTTAAAATGCAGGAATGCATGCATGGGGTACTTAAAGTGCTGCTGCTTCACTGCACGTTTTGAAGAGATGTGTTATTAGTCCTGCAGTCCCCAAAGTACAATATAAACCCTATCTACTATAAAATCTGTAGAGATGAAATACTTTTACTAGGCTAATGAGAACATGCTAATAGTAGGAGCAAACCACAAAAAAAGTAGGCAGTTTAATATTGTGCCTGTAATAATTTGATTGTGTAGGCCCTGTTTTATAGCCAAGAGAACTTAAATGTTTCAAGATACTATAATTATTATGAGACCTTTCTGCAATTAATGTCTTTTCTGAAAGTCAGTTCAAGGAGGCTTCACTCATTAAAACAGTCTCAAGCAGCTTCAGGCTCCTCTTTCACCCCTACTTGCTGTTTGCAGATGAAAAGTATGTTACAAGATCAAGTAATAACCATAATTTCCTGAGATGCAAATCAGCAAGATACACCAAGGACTTTCGTCTTCTAGGATGTTATTAAGCTGCAAAGGTTCAATGATCCATCACTTTCAAGATCTCTTTCAGGATCTTCTAGTCAAGCAGTCAGTGTTACCACTGATGATAGAGCTGGTGGGGACCGGCAAAGCAGCGGCACATGGGAATGATGCAGTCCCTGCCCCTCTGACCGCTACTTTCCTGGATAGCAGAGACTCTTCAGGCGTATTATAAGGAGTACAGTGTATTATAGGGAGATGTAGGTCTGACCACACTAATGTTTGACCTAATATCTCGTT
Organism: Dryoscopus gambensis; assembly: GCA_013389985.1. NCBI lineage: Eukaryota > Metazoa > Chordata > Aves > Passeriformes > Malaconotidae > Dryoscopus > Dryoscopus gambensis. The sequence goes on along the minus strand of WEIT01008530.1, from coordinate 6,553 downwards.
AATCCCTAATATCTCATTAAATGCCTTATTGATTGTGTACTAGCTAATACATTTTCACTTTATACTATTGAATTATTTACAACGTACTTTAAAGCATCTCTGCACTCAGCTTAAGATGTCCAAACTGTTCCATAAGATGGACCATAACTTCTCTGTAAAGGCTACCTTACCTTCTCAATGTAACAGCTGAAGTTAGTTATATCATGTAAACAACAGGCCCTCTGAGACAATCTTTCTCATAATTAGAGTTAACACTCTTGAAACTTACACTTCCTACATTGATTTTTTACAATATTTTCACTGCAATTAAGCCTGAAATGGTATATTAATAGTCCCATATGTTCTTTGATTGTACAAATTTCCGTAATTTCATAAAAGATGACTGGTGATCACATGCATCCTCCATTTCCACACAAGGCATATTGAATTAGATAACCCCAGCTGAAATTCTGAATAATTTTTGATGGGTGTTGGGAATAAGAGAAGAAAATATTCTGTCTTTTTTATTAAATTTTTCATCTGAAACATTCTTACGAAACCTGTGCATTCTTCTGAGTAAAAAAATGGCAGTATCAAATTTATATTTAAACTTAATCTAATTTCTCTGCAACATTAGAGTGACCATGCTACTATCCCAAAAGTGTCCATAGTTATTAAGAAACATTTTAGTAACTGTGGTGATGCCAATTCCCCACTCAGAACTTTGCAGAAATACTGCAAATTTAGTAAAACTAAAATTAAATCTGATATTTTGTTCAGCCTTTTCATGTCTTCTAGACTGCTCATGTGTATTTACCAGCAGAAAAGAGAGCAGTGTATTATATAGATATTCATTTTATATGTGAAGCCTTTTATTTAATATATATTCTCCAAGGAAAAATTGCCTCTATTCTTTTCACAAGGATCATAAAAATGCATTCAGATCTAAATTAAGAGGTTAGATCAGCCTATACAAACAAAATACTAAGACAGTCCTTTGTACTCAGTATTAAATTATCATAATTGTTTTCAGTGTATGCAGGACCTCCTTACTCCTAAACAGATAGAAAAATAAAATACACAAGTTAAATGTCACATCATTTATAAGCATGTTGAATAGCACAGAGCATGGGTTCCTGAGGGAATTCTACTCGTGATCACTTTCTTCCTGACAGAAATGAAACTTTATTCCTATCCTGTTTTCCTTCTTTTTGAATAGCTACTTCTCCATATTAGAAGCTTGCCTCTTATTTCACTTCCTTTATTTCTTTGCATATTTACTGGGAGAATTTTTGAGGGCCTCTCTAGATAGAATTACTGAATGATGCTTGAAAAGCAAAGAAATAATTTCAATATTGGTGTTGTATTGGGTCTGACTAAGGTAAAGCTCAGAGCCCTCCCAGTGCTGTGCTTTGCCTTTGTAGCTGGAAGGGTTCTGATAACAGAGCAGTGTTTTGGCTACTGCTGAGCAGCGCTGCCCCTCTGACATTCCTTCCCCCCATCAAAGGGGATGGGAGTGGGCAAGATCCTGGGAGGGGACACAACCAGGCCAACTGACCCAAATTAACCAAAGGGATATTCCACACCATATGACGTCAGCTCAGATATATAAGCTGAGAGAGAGAGAAGGAAGAGGGGGGAAATTCATGAGCTTCCAATGTTTGCCTTCTGGAGGAACTGTTACATGTGCTGAAGCCCTGCTTCCCAGGAAGTGCCTGAACATCGCTGCTAATGGGAAGTAAAGATTGACCTTTTTTTTCCCTTAAGCTTTTGCGTGCACAAATCTCTGCTTATTCTTTTTCTTTTACTGTAATAAAACTGCTTTATCTCACCCTGCTGGCTGTTCTCCATCTTACTCTCTCCCCTGTCCCAAAGGGAAAGGGAGTGATAGAGTGACTTAGGGGGCACCCGGCACCCAGCCAGAGTCAACCCACTACAGTTGTTTACTGACTCCTTTAGTGAACCTTGNGAACATCGCTGCTAATGGGAAGTAAAGATTGACCTTTTTTTTCCCTTAAGCTTTTGCGTGCACAAATCTCTGCTTATTCTTTTTCTTTTACTGTAATAAAACTGCTTTATCTCACCCTGCTGGCTGTTCTCCATCTTACTCTCTCCCCTGTCCCAAAGGGAAAGGGAGTGATAGAGTGACTTAGGGGGCACCCGGCACCCAGCCAGAGTCAACCCACTACAGTTGTTTACTGACTCCTTTAGTGAACCTTGATAGCGTCTAATGGGGTTTTTTTCAGAATAATTTGCACAAAGTTCCTTTTAAAAAATATTAAGTATTGTTTTGTCCCCTGAATGAACAAACCCTTGAATTTTTAAAATTGAGTCTCTTCTTCCACTTCCCAATCATATGTTAGCACAGCTGTTTTGAAAGAGGCTGTGTTTGCAGCAGTTTGCTCAGCTGTATCTACCTTGATTTTCCTAGGTTTCTAGCGTAATTCTTTATTCTTCATTCTTTTGTTGTGTAAGCTCTACAAAAATGTCAGTTTGTAACAGATCCTGAAACACAGTACTCAAGAGGTACAACATGGAAAACTCTTCAATTTCTGCAGTGTAATCACAGAGGAAAAAACACAAACAAACTTTCTGCCTTTCTAAATGTGTCCTAACATACTCTGAGAATTCTGGTCACCTGTTTGTTCATCACATTCTATGCCCTTGAAAAAAACATTAGTATCATTTTTACAACCTTGGTAAGCTGTTCCTGAAACTCTTTCTGACTTACTATCTTGCATTATCATCTGCCAAAACTTCCTAGTTTATTTATTTAGATACTACTTCAACTTCTTAAAAGACTTTACTCATACAAAGACCATTCAATCTCTTTATGGAGCTGCAGAGCTTTTTCTTAATTTTTTTCTGTATAAGTGACAATTTTTTGTCACTGGTATTTAACAGGATCAAATTTTTGTATAATTCTCCTCTATTACCTCTCTGGATGGAGTTCAGTTGCTTAAAATTAGACACTTAATGTAATCTGAGATATTTGATATTATATTTTGCTTCCAGCTGCCATGTCAGAAAGGTGAAGATCTCTGGTATGTCCTGTGTCCTCTCATCTACTCTCACGGGGCTGGCTTGGATACTTTGAAAGACACAATAGATGCACCTGATGCCTATGTCTAAGTACCTGAATCTCCCCTGCTATAAACCATTCCCATATTAATGTAGCTATATGAGACTCATAGCATAATTGTTCCCGAGTATTCTTAATCATGGAGAGTATTTTTCTAATTCATAGCATTTTATTTTCTTATTTTCTGTGTTGGTTTTTTGTTACTTTATTTGGGGTTGTGGAGTTGTGTTTTTTTCCTCCTTAATGTATAGTCTAGGAGACTATTAGTTTTACTCTATTTTCTTTCTTCCTTACAACTTGCTCAAATACTTAGAAGTCTCAGTTCTTTCCACAACAGAGAAAGGTTCGGTACTCCTTTCAACCACAACAGTGAAACCACGTGTGTAGCGAATGCAAACACTATGAGAACTTTGTCACTGTGCACCAAAGGCAGGACTAAAGCAATACTGAGCTAGAAGTAAAGAATTTGTATTGAGCAAAATCTAGCTCCTTCATACAATCATGGAATCATTAAGATTGGAAAAGACCTCTAAGATCACTAAGTCCAACCTTGGACCAAACACCTACCACCATGCCAACTCAACCATATTATGAACCTGGGTTTGTGTCTCATCACAGTTTCTTATTCAACAATTGCTTAATTCAAAACAGTCCTAGAAGCTGAAATCAGAGTAACTAATGGTTCTAATTAAGACCTCTAACTGACTGGCGGGAGGAGGTTCCTAGTTTCTTATGCTTTCTATGGCCTTTCTTTCCTGAATCTACAATAGGTCAGGTTAAACAAAAGAAATCAGATAGATTTTAAGATTGCTTTGTAGATTAATTTTTAGAAAGTCTTGGGTGAAGTGCAAATTGGAAACTATTTAAATTTTGAGAAACAACACTTGTTTGTCTTTTGCAATGGAGGATCAATTTTAACAGTACCCTGTCATATGAAAAAATTGCATCTAGGCTTATCTGAAAGATTCTCAAGCCTACTTAACCAGCCCCTCAACCTCAGAGGAGACTCTGCCCCGGATCCTGATAGGATGAATGCACTCAAGCTTAAGTTCAAGAGCTGGAAATCCTTACAGTAGTGGAAAATGAGCCATTCAGCTGCTGCCTAGATTTCGAAGTTGCAGTATAGGGAACTGATCTGTATTGCTTGTGGAGCTATACAATTCCAAATATTATACAAAACTTATTTGCCTCTAATGCTTTGTGAGCATCCCCACAAATGGCTGTAAACATGCACAGGATGTTTCAAACAAGGTAGCTGTGTCTGAAAGCTGCATAGCTGTGCAGCAAGGCATAATGCTCAAGCCAATGTGTTTTGCTTTTGCTTCAGATACCTTTTCTGCTTCCATTATTTAATTTCATGATAATGATGTTCCTTTATTTCTGTCTTTGATTGCCTTTCTATGCCAGACTGATTCTGAGCCTGGCGAACTTGGTCTGTCTGAATCTTCTGTCTCCTGGCTGTGCTTATTTACCTATTTTTCTGCACTGCAGCGTCTTCTTTTGGATACATATTTAGTTATTGTGAAACTTAACTTGAGTCTTAAAATAGTTCGAAAGTTGAGGAAATCAAGATTTAACAAAACTTGATGCATACATTTCTAAGGCTAGAAAAGAAAGATACTAACTTTGACAAGATCAGAAGGACTTCAGGTATTCTTAAGCTTAATTTATTTTTGCCTTGGAGTTTAAGACTGTGAAACTATGGTATCCTTTTCAGCCTAATTCTAAATATATATATATATATTTCTAAATACATCCCCTTGTAGGGAATGTCATTTATTGTCGGTATCTCTTCCATGTATGATTTTTCCCAACTGCAGCATCTGTCACATTAAATCAAAATTGATTCTAAAAAAATATCCCCACCTGAAATAAGGGGACTAGATGGACAGAGGGGTTTTCTTCCTTATTACCATAAAGAATTTATCTGTATCTAATTTAATCTCTTCTATTAATATGTTTCAGCATCTTTGATATCAAATTAAACATTTTTAATTTCTTTTCTTTTTTTTCCCTTAATTTAATCACTGAGAAATAATACCTGAACAAACTAATTGCTTTTCAGTTTATATTCTGGTCTAATAGTTTTCTTCAAGAAACACATCTGGCCTTTCCTTAGATAATTTGCTTATAATTCACTTACTCTTAGTGTTCATATTTGAATGGTTTAGGTCAGGCATGTTAATGGTGCATGGTTTAATATTTGATTGCACCCTTCAGTTTTCCCAGTGTTTGTCCTTATTAAGGCTTTTTATCCCCTTTTCTAATCTTGATACAGCAGCTGAAGCTGAAAGAGATTAGCATCTTAGTTCAGAAATCTAATTCCCTTCGTATACCTTTTAACCCCTCAATGCTCTGCTTTGCTTATGTGTATCCAGATTGCTCCAGAAGGTTTCTACAGCTTTTACATGGTTCCTACTTAATTGAGCTTTAGCACTTTCTTCCACTTGCCCACAATATTTTAATTGACTTTATACATGTATTGAATTCCAATATTGAACTAGATTCAAATCAGTGGCACTACAGTGCTCAAAAGCTGCCTCTCTTTATTTCCTTGCAAATTTTTGCTCTTGGACTTTTAGTCAAAAACTTTGTCTGTCTCTTTGTAGACCTTTGGATTTGATAAAACTCCTTTTGCCTTTATTTTTCTTTTGAGTGGTAAGGTTTCTACTTTGGAGGCAACTGTTGTTCAGCACTTGACTCCATGAAAAAAGAGAGTTAAAGAGTTTTATTGCTATCAAAGAGCCTAAATCCAAGTTTGAGCTACTAACAATTGGTACAACGCTATACATTGTGAAGTTCTGAACAACTTAACATACACAGATTTTGATTCATTCAAGTTTTATTATTTTTTAAATAGAGCACCAACCATCCTCTGTGCAAGAAAGAACAGTCACCAATGAACAGATTTTTATCTCCTACAAATAGCTGCTAGTCTAATGATTTTGATCCAGAATTTCAATATAACAATATCTACCTTATGTCTCTTTATACACTATTCATGGGAAAGAATGAATTAATCATTTTAAGGATTATTTTACAGTATTTCTTGAAATAAACTCTCTTTGCAATTGTACAACATGGCTTTTTAAATGCAAATACATTGCCACAGTTTCCTAAGAAGTCTTCTGAAACAATAGGAGTGATCATATGTTGGCATTCTCAGTGGCAGACTCTTGACAAGCTGATTATCCCCCCCGTGCTTGCAGCAGTCACAGCCTGTAATAAGTAAGAGGCTGTAAATTGTAGGGGCCACTCATTTTCCTGTTTCACTGTCTGCAGGAGCTAGTGAAAGCTGAAAATCTTCTATTCTGCCCTTTCATTTCAGTTAAGATAATGGGCACATTTATATTTTTTTTAAGCAGAATATAAGAAATATATTGAGAAATGGGTGATGGTGCCAGAAAAGTGAGATCACAATCAAAAGTCAAATTAGTTTCTCCCTCCTTACACCCATCTAATCAAAAGCTGTTTGTTTTTTGGTTTTTTTTG
>WEIT01008529.1:714-67899 GCA_013389985.1 Dryoscopus gambensis | reverse complement strand
GGTCCACGAGGGGCGGCGGGAGGCGAAAAAAATAGCGTGATTGACTGGTTTGGCTGTACGTGTACGTTTAAAATACTCTAAGCTTCTCGTTCGTGACCCCCCTGCATGAGTGCTCCGAGTCGTGGTGGCTGCTAAGCACAACCTGGCCCCCTGTGTGCTCTCATGGGCCCGGCACGGGAGGCCTAACGGAGATATCCCAGGTGCGAGCCTCTCGCTTGAGGGGGTGAAGTTCCATCCTTGTGTGCCATAGAAACTCGCTCTACTCTTCACGTGCATTACAACGCAAGATCAGGCAGCAGTAGTACAGAAAATGCCCCGTTTTCCCACCTGTCATATTCTAACCATTTATACCAGAAGAAGTTGCTAAAACCAGTCACTGTTTTCATCACAGCATACCCGAAGTTTGCCTGAATGCCTCGTGTCTGCCTCAGGTCAGAGGCATTTCTGGATGCTGGCTCCGTGCCGTTGGCTTGTTAGAAGGGCCCAGGCCACCAGCTCGGAGGCCAGAGAACAACTCCTGTGCGGTTCAGTGTACCGGCGCAGCCAAAGCCTAACTCAGAAAATCAAGCTCATTTCCAGTCAGTCTAAATTCACTATGCAAGATTACAATTTCCACCAAAACAATTAGAGATCAACACATCAAAAGTGGTGGCAAACTACTCTCCTAGAAGCTGTGGTCACAGGAAAAGGCAAACCTGGAACCTTCTGTTCCTGTGAAAGCAATGAATAGCAAATTCCCTGCACAAGAGCACGGATACAGTGTGGTTACCAATGCGCGTGGGCATTACCTCGGCCAAGCTGTAGTTGCTTAGAGTCTAATGAAGAAGAAAGGTTTATTGCAAGTTTTCCAAGTGAGATTCCACTTAATCACTCCTCTCCAAATCACATGAGTAGCCTCCCCTTTTCCTGGCTATGCATTTTCCCCAAACGTTTCTAGAATTTTTTTTTATCTTTGAGAGTCTATTGATTGCAAAATGACTGAATTTTCTTATTAGAATTGAGCCTGTACTGTGACTATATATGCAATATATTCTGGGAATAAAGGTGGAAACGAATTGTTTTAAGCCCACTAGCTGGCATGGGTTCCATGTGCCTTACCACTCTGCCTATGTTCTGTTACACATAAATTACAGAATCTAGTAAAAGCTGAAGAAAACAGTTCAAATGATACATTTTTCTCAAATGTAAAGTAAAACTTAGTACTTTGTTTCACACACACAGAAACATGTTTCATGGGAGGAATTATTACAATGTATATTAGCAAATAGGATGCTTACAGTTGAAATCTCTTATATGCCATAATATATTTTGGTTTTCTGTTTGCTCTTTAGTAATTTTTCCATTTCCCCTTATAGCATGCACAATCTGATGAATTGCGGGTGTTTCTTTTATCAGGCTTGCAACAGTGCCAAGCAGGGTATCCCTTCTTATTATAGTTTTGCCCTTCCCTTCCTGGCATCTGTAAGACTTAACTAAATGAAGAGTTAAAGGTCTGCGCAACAACTAGTAGTCGAAACAGAATCAAATATACTACGTGTTGTGCTGTTTCTCCATTATTGTCTGAATTCTGCTTTGCCTTTATTTTTATCACAGTGGGATGCCAAATCTAAAATCTTATTACACCAAGTTAAAACAACAGCATTTGAATTTGAACTGTTCCACTGCAGATTATCTTATCGGACAAAAGGGAGATCGGCTTGGGGAGCTTCTGAGCAAAATGAAACAAACAAACAAAAACAAGCCAGGAAGGAGTTAAGAGAGAAAATGAGCAAGCATTTTGTAATATTCAGCAGTGTTTTGTAATTTTCAGATGTCAAGAACCACACTATTCACACCTTCATACCATAGTAGTTAAGTGTCTTTATGCCAGGACACTAAATTTGTTTCCATCTCTACAATTCCTGCACATACCCCTGCCTCACCGAAGACCATGTCCTGTTCTGTTTTCTCCACTCTCCAAGGTTATCCCAACCACTTCCTGTCTTCTTCCTAAGCCAGCCCTGCTCACAGGCCCCCATCCTGCCAGCTACAGCCACCTTTAGGATCCCAAAGCCCTTTCAGCCTAGGTTTGCTGCAGCAGCCTCAGCATTCAGAACATCCCACACCTGCCAATCTCTCATGTACTCTGCACTCCTATTTATAAGGTACCCTGTATTCCCTGACCTCTCTGGGTCCCCTCCAAACTCAGCATACAGCCTAGATCAGAGGCTGAAATATCTTGAAATTTTATTTTTATTTCTAGAGAGGACATCTTGTGGATGCTTTCTTTATTTCTGTCATACAGGATACTCTCCCTCAGTCAGATTAGTCTATCTTAAAAATTTAAGACCAAGAGGAATTGCCTGAGGCATCAAAAGCAGTCCAGACAGCCCTGAAATAAATGGCCAGTCTGAACACGTTCCCTTAAGAGGCCACTTCTATCTATAGGCCACAAAATACTTCTCAACTCCTTGTAACTCCGGATGTAGAGCTTACTTCACACTCTGCTCCCTTAACCAGGGTTTCTCTGTGTCATTTAATACTATTACTGGGCCTATGAGAGGCAGGACGAAGATGAGAAACATATTATTGTTGATTCTTATCTGGACTTTGTAACAGTACCTTTGCTAGTAGTTTGGGTTTCCAGCACATGATAACAAGTAAACCAAATTTGGGCTGATTTTACAATTTAAATGCTTTACAGTAATAGTTTATTGGTTTTCATCAGGACCCATGATTCTACACCAATTTAGTAATACAAGAAGACCAAGGTTCCTTCCTCAGACTTGTAGGTAAAAAATCAGTGCCTTTAGTTACCTGCATATTCTTTTGGACAAATGTATACTTGTTTTTATGTAAATGCTTTCCCCTGTGATCACACAAACAGGCAGTTCTGTACTAGGAAAAATTTGTGAATGATCATTCTAGTGGTTGGTTAGCTTAGAAAAGGATTAAGGACAAAACTGCAGTATAAGCTACAGACAATTGTAAGTCTTGGAAACCCCCACTTACAGTTGTGGAAGGATGTGTTGTGCTGTTGCTATAAAGCCCCTGCTAAGGTGCTGAGAAACCACAGATTATTAGAACCCAGGCCAAGTCTATGTCTTTAAAAAGTTTAGTTTCAATGATGGTTTTAGATCACACAAAATACGTTTCTTCTCATGAAAGTCCCATACCACCACCAGCACATTTACAGGTAATTCTACACAGTTCATAAGGAGGAAGGCTCAGCTAACCCTGCAGCATGACTTTTTTTTCTTACAAGAGTCTGTGGGCATGTGTCTGCACAGTGTGAGATCTCTAGGGGGACAGGTACCTAACACAGCCTTTTCTTTCCTCTCCCACTGCATGCAAGAGAAGGAAATGGGAGATTTCTGAAAGAGTTATGCAGAGAATTTCCCACCACATCCCTCTCCCACGATAATGAAATTAAAAGCCCAGATGTGCTCCATGCACTAAACCTTTCCAGTTATGATGGTTATGTATATTCATGTTCTTTTCTAGATTTCCTCAGTGCGGTTGTGCAAAAAACCAGCAGCACACATAGCTGTTACACAGCTCTCACTGAGACAGCACGTCCCCTCCCTGTCAGGGGATAAGGAGAAAGAAATTTAGAAGAGATGAGAAAGAGAAAGGGAAAGAAGAAAATCACCTCATTTTTGTCAGTTTTCCCCAAAGTCCTTGAAGCCTCTTGCTAAGAGAGAGAGAGGCAGAAGTGTTCTAATTGAAAGAAGAAATCATTGATAGGCAGCCAGGAAATCTAGTCACAACAATTTCCAAAAGGTGGTCGTGCTGTTATCTCCTGACCCTCTAGTACTTGTTTTATTTGCCTCCCCACCCCTACCCCCACAAACGATTCTTCTGGCTCTTTCACATCACATGCAAATGTGTATTAATCTTTATCATTTAAAAATGAGGTTCAGCTTGTCCCTCCAGATAGTCCCTTCAGCCATCACCTTCACTCCCTGCTCCCTTTCATTTCTGAAATTGCCACCCACATACAGTGAGCCTGGAGTTTGTCCTCTGCAGCCAGATTTGTATATCCCAAACCCACTCAGATCTGTATATCCCAATTTGACTATACTATCTACTGTTATTATAGTATATCAGCTATGACTGCTCACAAGCTACCTGTTGGGTAACTAGCTCCACATTTCTGTCCCCAAACTTCTTTATGAAAGATTAATAAACCCTTTATATTGCAAAATCTATATGCAGAATTTCCCCAAAACAGGCACATTCCTATCTACTCACATACTTAAAATTACTGTCTGATCTGTTGGTGTATCACATCCACATCCCCTTTCCTGGCTTAACAAAAGCAATCTTACCCTTAATTAGATATTGCTGTTGTGAAGATCTGTTTCTTAACCTGCTGTTTTGACCTTGCCACCTCTCCCTTTATGTCCCTCGGCTGGTTCCCTCTTCTGTACCACATCAAACACATGCTGTGTCTTTTCCTTTTCCATTTCCAGACCCATAAGTCTATCCTTCCTCATCCTCTTATCTAATACCAAGACATTGACTTCACACTGACCTACCGGTGCTGCCAGTCTGAACTGTCCATATATTAGCCTTCCAAATAAGACTGAATGTTTATCTTGTGCTAACTCCCACCTCATTTTCCTCTATTATGCCCCAAACAACCCTTTGTGGCCACAGTGACACAAATTTTAGGCAGCACATGGTCTATGACCTTCTGTGATCTATGGCCTTCTATGCGGACTGATAAGCTGATCTCCTCTCTGTGTGTATCTTGTCATCTATTTGGGCTGCATAATTTCCCTGGTGACAATTAGTACAATACTATTGGCAGAGAGTAAGGATGACACTAATTTTGATAAGTAAATAAATGAACAAACCCAGACACCGTCAAAGTGTCAAGCTGCAGGGAAGAAAAGCAAGAGGAGCCTAAGGTTTGCAACTGAACTTGTATGAGGAGAAGAATAAAAGACAAATGTAAAGGTGTCTCACAGAGGGAAGTGCTATGAGAACTCTTTGTTGCCTTTCATACACACATACTGCCCCACATACATGCAGAGTTGTTCAGACAGTGAAACTCATGAAGAGTTAGTTCAGATCCAGCAGTGGCTCCAGATTTTTCAATCAGACCCATCTCTAAAGCTCTCATAGACACAAGAGTGAAGCCGTCATGATCTCTGCAGAACAGAAGATGGTGCTGTTGTCACTGACATGTGCCTCTCAGGTTTTTTTCCGGTGAAAAGGAAGCAAGTGATAGCAAAGAAAAGGAAGGAGAGAAACTAAAAGGAAATGTACAGGAAGAAAAGTGACTGCCATTTCTTAGATTTTTTTTCACTGTAGAAATTTAGAAACTTAAAGGGAAGAATAATAAATGCACAGGAAACTGAAAGGACTATCTAAAAGAGAATATAGGAGGAGCGGAGAGGGCAGCATAAGACTGTACACTGGATACACTCTCCCTCCTTTCCCTGAAGATGCTGTAAACTACGCTTAGGAAGGTGCTGAATACCGTCAGTTCCCCAGTGACTCCGTAAGGAGCTGTTATTGATTGTCAGCACCTGGGAAGATCAGGGTCAGCGTGTCTCAAGCCAGGCATCTGAAAATCAAGACATCAAAAAACAGCAGGAATTTTAAAAAATAGCATTAAGTAGTGGAGCGGAGAAGGAGAAAGAGCAGAATCCGGCAGGCAGTGAGGAGCTGTGACTGCAGCACAGGCCCTCCCACGCTGAATCACCGACTGCACGCTTCCAGCATTATCAGGGCTGTGCTACATGGCTTCCTTTCTTTATCTGCATGGGAAAAAAAGAGCACAGGAAAGAAACTGCAAGGTATCTTTAGGACACTGCTGTTAGTGTTGTGCTGTGAGATTGTGCACATCTGTGTAAGAGATTCCAGCGTGAAATTCTTCTTTGAGCAGGACAGCTACATTCACCAGAAACACTACAATATTCCTGGGCTTTTTAGGATGTTTACTTTAAAAATAAAGCTGGAGTTCCACTGTTGTAATGCTGTAAACATCCTGTGTTCAGAAGCAGCATCTAAAGGCAGCTGATGAAAAGCAGTTGCGTCCAATTAAACATTCCTAATGATGGGAAGTTACAAATCTACTATGTGGTTTGTCACTGTAAGCTACAGAGGGGAAGTTAAGCTGGTAAATCTCTCCAGTTAGACTGAGTGCAGTAGAATGGTCAGGAAAAGATGAATTAGGAAAAAGAATTAGATATAATCCTTTGCCATCTGTCTTCGTTTTGAAAACCTGCTTGACAGGATACTACTGAAATCTGCAGACATTTTTTATCTGCTTCATGTAGCTGAAGAGCATTTGCTGTACAGACTGGAATTAAAATGCTTCCCAAATAAGTCAGCCATCCCAGTTACTGTCCCTGTTTGTTGTCCTTTTTTTTTAAAAAAAAAAAACCACTTAGGATTTTTGCTTCAGCTGTAGGCCGCACTAATTATTTTTGACCTCTCCCCTTCACTAGGACTCCGAACTGGTTGTTAAAGACTACATAGATTTCACCATTGGTTTTACAGGGAAGCAAAAGGGCTGTTGAAATGTATGCAATACATTCTTCTGCAGCTTTCAGCCTGAAAAGCATATGTAGATCTGGAAGAAATGTGACAATCGATAGAATGTCCATATGGTATCACAGTTTCTCCATAACAGTTTTTGTCTATAGGCCTTCATCTAGCAAATCATGTAAACACAAGCTTATCTCTAAGCACACGCCTGAGTATTTTGCTGCCTCTGGATTTTAGTGTACAGGGGATTCTACTGATAATGAACCAGATAAGAGGATCTACTACAGTGGGGAAAATATGCTGTAGCTTCTGCATGAAAATTTACCAGCTGCAACCCTGGTACCCTTTAGTCTTTTTAAAGCCCTGGTGTTATTACTGTGAATAATACTACAGGAAGGGGGATAAAAACCTCCAAATATAACCAAAGCACACTATGAGGACCAATCTGATTGTTACTTCCTTTGGAATACAGCAAAATGCCACCTTGGTTTTTTGGGGTATTTTTTTAGCAGGGAGAGACGGAGGGAAGGAGGAAGGAAGAGAGGACAGAGGCAGGGAGGAAGCTTTCTCTTTATTTCTAACTCCTACGTAGTTTTCTTTGCAAATGCAAAGGTTTGCATGTCAGTGTCTTTTCAGAATGCATGATATGAAGAGCTTTGTAGCTCCTTGGCTTCAGAAAATGGAGCATTGATGATTAGCTTTTCGGAGATGAGCTAAAGTTAATTTGTCCCTTCTGGAAGCATAGAGATAGCCTGCTAGGTATGAAGAAGTTATCTTTGGTTTTCAGATCAGTGGAGGAATTCGTCAGGCAATGGTTGACACCAAGGTTATTTCCTCAGTGGGAACTAAGATTATGAAAGGCCCACACCACTGCTGCCTTCCATCTCTTACAGTCTTTCACATAAATGAGGAGCAAGGGAAAACAGCTTTAAAATATTCTCCTTCATCTTCCATAGTACTTTAGTTTACACTAATTTAACTAACCTCGCAAGGAAAAAAGCGTGAATCTCTTGTGCTAAGGTGCAATTTTCACTTTTTGACTTGTGCATCTCACTTCGAGAACTTCTTCCAAGTTTATTTTGAGTTTCCCATGCTAAAAATAAAGAGACAGAACAAATCAGTTCAGTTTAGCTGAGAACAGCAGTTTTGGGAGCATTAGGCAAGAAGAAGCTCTTGTGTTTTCAACACAGCTCCTAACACTGTTGTCTTTAATGAGGATGGCTAATCCTCCCTGTTTTCTCATATTCCCAGTGATTCTCTCTAAGTGGAAGCCTGCCAGTTATTCTGCAAAACTCCTGACTCATTCCGACATCATTTAGGGCCTTCCTAATTGATTGCAGGATATCTTCAAAGTGAGAGGAGGGCTCTTGTTTGATGCTGTAAAAGGTTTGCCAAAAGGTTACAATCTCTTTAGCTTCTGTAATGTACTTTAAAGATACTGGGGTGAAAGGAAAAACCTCCAGATCAGCTAATGTTTAGAAATACCTCACTTTTACAATTTCATTATAAAGGCAGTGGGTGTTACTTAAAATATTTTTCCATTATTAATTAATTAATTAGTTAACCTGGGTCTTGCAGGTTTACTTTGGGTTCTTTTCCTGCTGCCCATACAGGAACAGTAAAAAGAGGCACTTGTCATATTGCCATAACATTTCTTTTTTCCTTCACCCCTTAAATCCTAATCTTGTAAAAAAATGGTAATAGTAGTCTCTTACACATTTATGAGATCTTCCATTAAAGTCCATTTGAAGCATTTTGTAGACAATAATGTATGAAGCCTCAAAGCACACTGCTGAGGTATTTATTACCATGTTTTTACGCTCAGGAGAATGTATCACAATAATCACACAACTTCAAAACCGCCATAACTAGTCATCAAGTTTTGGGCAAAAGAAATACTTTATGGAACCCAGCATTCAGAACCTGAAACATTTTCTAAAAGAGTGACTCTCCTCTAGTAGCTGCCCAAAAATGAAGGCATCCAAAATAACTCTTCATCTTCAAGAATCTTGACATTAAGATGTTTTCTTCGACCTCCGCCTCCTGTCACTGCATCTAATTAGTTCTTTTTTTTAATCGTGTTGCATAATTCTGAAACTTTCCACTGTAGAGGCATAACACTACATTGTGAAAACTTTGCTTTCTTAAAAAAAAAAAAAAATTCATTTTCCAGAAGCATTTGGCCTTAGCCTAAATCCCTTCTGGTTTTCATTGAAATTACTGAATATATATGAATGCTGAGCAAAGCCATTTCTTCGGAGGTTTTGCAATCTTTTTCATGGGAAACTGTTTTTATAATACAGGCTCATATTGGAGTTACATTTGTAAGCCCACTCTAGGGATCTTTGACCATCTGTGCTTTAAAAAGCATGGTGTTTTCAGATCATGGTGCAAACTTTTCCTCACACAAACTCCCAGCTTTTGGTTAGCTCTGCAAGGAAGTTCTCAGACAAACTATCATAATACCTGTTCTAGATTTAGCATCATTGCTAAGCCAAAATGCATATTCCTTTATCTTTCACTTGAGACCTTCTCACATACCCAAAAGGTAAATAGATTTTGACAGTAAATGTACAAATGCTGGCTAGTTCTATATTCTGAACTGTAAGGCATTCTAAAATGCACTGCAACTAAGAAAAACAAGTCTAAAAATAACAGAGGCGTGTGTATGTTTGACTTCGTGTGTGGAAGGGGAAAACAGCATTTCCCATCTCTTGATAATTCTGTATAAATGTACTCAGTTTATATTATATAAATACTTTCTCCACCTGAACGGCACGGAGGCAGATTCATCCTGGACTCTTAAAAAAAAGAAACATTTGTGTAGATTCTAATTTGTGAATCACTGTTAATAAATAACTTGTTGCAGGAGATACTTGGTTAGTCATTGCTTATGATATGAAGTCCAAGCCAAAATCCTGTTCATCCTGTTCAGCTCTGTAATACAGAATTAAATCAGAGTCTTTTAGGTACAGGAAATAACCTACTTTTGTCAGCAAAATGTTCTTTCACTTTAGAAATAAAATTAACCCAAAATGGTTTTTTTAATCTTTACAAAATCAGAGCAAACCTTTCCTTTATCTTAAAAAAAACCTCGTCTGTCAATAAATCTGGTAAGACACATTTCCGTAAGGATTAGCAATACTGCTTCATTCAGGGCCTCATAAGTGACAAAATAAACATGAGAGATGAAGGATAGGGGGAAGATTAAAATAAGTAATGATCTTAGAAAAGAACCTGACTTTTAACTCCGGCAATAGCAAAGGAAGCCCAGCAGATGGTGGAAGGAGACCACAGTGCTAAAGGGGCGCTGTTGGCATTGTGCTTGTTACAGACATTAGCCCTTAAAGGAAGTTACTGGCTTATTTTTCATAATGCCATCTAAGCGTTTAAAAGAAAAACAGGACCACAATTGTTTTGGCTATGCATTTTGTGTCCAAAAATCTCATCATTTTGACCAACATGGTAAATGTATTCTTCTTCACTATGGAGAGGAGGCTTTGTTTTAAAGCCAATTGACATCAATGACAGTAAAAAATCAGTTAACCAATAAAAATGCTGCTGGCTGCCTTTATTTTGTGTTGTGGAGGTATTGTATCGTACTTGACTTTTTTTTCCTTTTCTTTTCTTTTTTTTTCTTTTTTTTTTCTTTTTTTTTTTTTGATGGGGGCTGTTTTTGTTTTGCCAGCATTTTGATTTATTATTCAGGTGCTGTTGAAGATCATATCTGCATTACCCAAAGCCATAACAAGAAGAAAAAGACATTACACTTTTCAGACCATATTTGCACTCTGAGTGACAAGACCCTGCAGAGCTCCCTATCTGCGGCAGCTTTCTGTCACGAGTGCCAGTGAAGACCTGGAATCCAGCAATATGTCTGCTCTAATCCTAAGAAATGTACAATTGGAGGCTGACATCTTGTTTTATCTGGTTCATTCTTTAAATATTCTCTCTCTCTAACTTCTATGTCTGGCTTATGTCATATCAACATAGACATTTAACACCTGAGAGATGATCCAGATCAAAGGCACCCCGATTTTTCTCTGTAAAGGATCAACTATTCTATAAAAACTATCAGCGTTACTGCAATTTCGGTGACACTTTCAGTAATCAGAATAGGCTTCAGAAATGTGAGGACAGAAATGCTAGCAATAGGAAACCCCTTTTTGCAGTGTTAGTGCAGAAGCACTGGATGACAGGCGGTAGCTCTGAAGTGACAGCATGACACACCTCTTCCTACTCATCATTTTGGCACCTAAATCCCACAAGCACCCCAAGCATTTCTTGGCCTTAGCAGAAGACCTATAAAAATACATTCCTCAGATAGTTTTCAAACAACTAGGCTTATTTTATTACAGCAGGTGGAAAATAAAATTGTTTAGACCCTTTTTCTATTAGTGGGCATCCCAACATTTTTGGAGGGGGGGCACAGGGGAGAGGGCATGTATCTCTTGCTGCGTGACTCTAAGTGGGCTTATTTTGGTGGATCCCTTTTGCAGACTGGGTGGCCATGCCCAGGGAGCACCCCATGCTCAAGCTTGAAAAGGTTGCTGTAGGCACACTGTGTTTTACAGTCTTCAGAATGAACAGCAGCTGCTTATTCCTGCCCTCAGTACAGTTCCCTAAAATGATATGTTTATAAGGTGCACTGCCAGGGCCACCAAAAATGTGACTCCTCCTGCACTCTGCAGCAGGCAGGGAAGGCTGACTGGCCAGAGTTGAGCTCACCTAGGGACTGGGGCTCTGCTGCTCCCTGCCTCGCCTCCACACTGCCTCCCACCCAGATTGCAGCTGCCTGCTACCTGCAGCTCAGCCTTTCCATGCTGCAGGTTTATCCTTCCCTCTGTGCCTCCCGTGCTTCTCATCCACTCCTTGCTCAGGTGACATTATCCTCTGCCTGAATATCCAAGTCCCAAATAGGCGCTTCAGTTTTGCAGCTTTAGTCACATTTGAGACCACAGCATTAAACATGAAGAGCATAACCTGTGAGAACCTTTAAATGTACATTCTTAATGTCTCATTTTATAGCTAATGTATTGGGATGAGGTTTTTGTTTGGTTTTTTTTTCCTCTTCACTTCTTGTGGGAGCAAGGCTATAATCCTCTCTGTCTGCAGAGGCAGTTCTTTCATGCCAGGGTACTGTACTGCCTTGTGTGTACACCTGGAAGCATCAAGGTACACTGTGATGTTGGAGTTGGTGCACTGTTCACTTGTCAGCACAAATGACTGCATTCTGCTTGAGCTCTTCAGTAATGTATTTTTGGGGAATCACATCTATCCCCACAGTCACTGCTCTTTTGCTTTGATCTGTGCCCTCTCAATGAAGTCTTCAGAGTGCATAATTTACTGTTATCTTTGTGTCTTCTGTGCACAGCAACTTAATGTATTTGAGATTTCAGGGAAATACATATTTACAAATGCTATATTACATGAGCAAGAACTTACCTGTTCAATAAAATGGTTTGCATCGCAGAACATGGTATGTCCAGCAGAAATAATCTGATAAAAATACCTTGTCCTGCTGGTAGTTCTGTGAGGACTTTATTTCATCAGTCATGGGAGGCTTTGGCTTTCACATGCTGCTTCTGTACGTGATTGCTTTCATCGCTGTCAGTCACATTAGTGATGCCACTGCTCACAGTATCAGACGATGGAAGCAGATTGAGATGGGTTTTCTGTGAGATTGTTTCTCCATTCAAGAACAGAGATGCTGCGTATTTTCTTCATGTTCTTCGGCATTAATAAAATTTCAGGCATTTTAAGTGCTAATTTGACTTTGCCATTTGGTGGCAATGCTGTGGTGGTAACTGAAGGGGGTCCATTTGAGGACGGATTGCAAGCAAACAGATCTGTGCTCCCACTGCATAGGATAGTCTGCATATTAAAGTGCTTCACTGCTTTAAACTCATCCACTTGACTATATGTCTGAGTAGCAGCCCAAATAGCCAAATTTGGAGTTGGGAGGCAAATTTGTGTTCTCCCTATGGAAGGTGGAAAGAGCAGTGTGCTTCCACTTTTTTATTGCTAGTTGCCCTAAACACAGCACAATAGACCACTAGATGTTGGCTTGCCTCTGTCATATTTGGCCAGGACAGAGTATTTCTGGCTTCCTCTGCACACACTGCAGATCCAGAGGAGAGCTGGACAATTCCCAAAGTGTCCATTCCCTGCAATCTGGGTATTGTGATTATCTTCAATCTATTTTAGTAGATCCAGTACTCTTGAAAATGGAGACACTTCCCCCTGCTTTCTGGCCTTTCCAATAGAAAAAAAAAAGTAATGTTTCTGTTTGGATGTACCTCTCTGTTCTGCTGGAGATACTAACATCAAGCTGTAGGTTAGCAAGAGGAACATGTCTCTTTCTAAGGTGTAGAACTGCTCACTAGCAATATGTTATGTATCTGCCTCTTTATTAGAAGTGGGATAATTAAGTGTCTGCTCTTTCACGAGGGTGATTGGTGCATTCTCTGATGATACCAGTTGTCCATATTGCATCTCTGTTCAGGAGCTGTATCAATGACTTGCACATATGTGAAAGCTGTGAAAGAAAAGTTGTCAGATAGGCTGCAAATCCCAACAGATTCTGGATGGAGTCTGTGCGTCTGAGGGCAGGAAGCTTCTGGGTGCTCCAAATTGCTGAGGTTAGTCCTGGCTCTTGGGAGATCAACAGATGTCTCATACAGAATACCTTAAACAGTCCCCACACCAGGATGGTTTTATTCAGCTCTAGGTCTATGCTCTGACTCTTTCTAACTGATAGATGAAGGTGGGATCATGATGTGTCACAGCTTCTGCCACACGATCTCTGCGTCCATCCCCAGAACACAGCAGCCATCGCACTGATCCCTCAGAGTCCTTTTAATAAATCTTGCTGACAGCGCTGGTGCTCTCCCACCTCACATCTGATCCCAGTAGTGCTCACAACCATTTGTATATGGTCTTTTCCTGGGTGTGGTGAGGTAGTTTCTTTCTTTCCCCAACAGTTTTCGTCAATACCCTACGTAGCACTAATTTCTTTGTCCTCACCAAGCTGGATATTCACTCATTTGTAGGAATTCAGTTGAACAGCCTTTTCCTGCTTGTTGAAGGTACTTCAGTTTTCAGAAGGGGGTAGGTTGTCTGGCGTCTCAGCATCCATACTGCTTGTGTGACTTGTTACTTAACATTACGTAAAAATGTCTTCTTTTTCCGTTCCCTCTACTGCTCCAATTATTTTTTCCTTTTATTCTGTAGTCACTCCCAGAGGCACAAATTGAAAAGATGGAAGTAGATGAAGGCAATTGTCTGGAAGACATCCTCCCCTTCAAACACTTCTTGATATGCCTCCCAACAGCTTCATTGCAAGGATGCAAGTGAATATTGCCAGCTTGGCACATGTAATTTTTTTTTTCCGTTCGTTCTGCTTCCATTGCCTGCATGAATTGTTAGCTTCAAACTTAAAGCTCCTGTGTGGTGACAATTCACTGGGTGCAGCTGGAAGTAGAGGATTTGTTGTTGCCAGCATCACTGATTCAACCTATAATTTACTTTGCCTAATGGCATGGGGTCATTGCATTGCTTTAGTTCAGCTTTGCATAGTTAAAATTCTTTTCCCTCTTTGGCGTAACTGTAAGGAAGCGTTTGCATCCTAACACAGTTAGTAATGTCCTACTGTTTCCATAGCATTCATTTTTCTAACTAAGTGCTGCTGCTCTATCTTGGCACATAGCTCAGAGTTTTGTTTTTGTCCTTTTGCACCATATTAATGTCAGTGCCGTGCATTCTATCATGTGCACATTTTTCTCACAGCACTAAAGGTCTTCCCCGATGTCTTCTGCCTCATATTTATGCATTTGCAGCAGCTTCAGACACTCCTGTAGTATACTATCAGTGAGGACAGCTTTTCTTTCAGCAGTCTCCTTACACTTTTTTCCCACTTATGAATCTAACAGTAATTATTTCAGGTTTACGATTGCATACTCGCATGAGTCAGCCATTTTCTGCACAGTTTGGCAGCATACCAATCTATTGTTTCTCCAGCTTCTTGATTACACAACTGTGGGGAAGATACCTTCCCTATGTGTCATTTTTCTGGGGACTGGAAATGCTTCTGAGACATTTCTAGGATTTTGCATGGAGTTCTTCCAATCTGCAGTTGGTATACATCCAGATACTGCAGAAACACATGGGAGCTACAGCCCAGTACAGCTAACAGCAGGAATGGGCTTCTTTTGGTTTCCTGCTTACCCAGCCCCACAGCAATGGGTTACACACCCCATGTCACTCTAAGGGAGGGCTAGCAGAGCTACTGCCAATATTTCCTCCTTTATTTTCTGCAGCTTTGGGGCAGGAACCTGCTATGAACCCATGATGTCTTCTCTGTACTCCTGGGTTTTGGGGAAGTGTAGTGTTGTCTCTTTTTTTTCAATCTTCACAGCTGTCTGTGACACATGGCTGCCTAATCTCTTTTGCCAGCATATCCAACGTCCACTCTGGCACTGAATATGATCCTGAGGAAAAACCAGGGAGCCAGTGCCGGTTGATGGTTCTTATCTTCTCCCCTTTACCTCGAGCTCTGGGAGTGGTTTGATGGCAAGGAGCTCCCCTGCTTTCCAACAGAGCTACCTTCTCTTCTGGAGCTCACACAGCCTGTCCCAAAAGGAAATTGCCACGTCTTCTGTTGTTGTGCCAGGACAGACTCTAAGTAGTCAAACAGGGAAGGACTGCTGTAATGGAGACTGTGGATTTTGTACAGGAGTCAAAGCAAGAGACAGCTGTGCAGCCTGAAAGATGATCAGAAGATAAAATGACAAAGGCTGAATTTCTAAAGACATTATACTGCCAATTAAAAGACTGAAATCTTCCTGGCTTGGCCTGCCCCAGAAATTCAGATCAAATCATTCACTGAGCTGTTCCCACAAAAGGAACTCGAAATTCAATAGGTCAGATTGTCAGCTAGAGTAAGTCCACTGACTCCAGGGGAACTACTCCACTTTCTGTCATCAGAGAGCCTGGCCCCAAGACCATGAGCCTCAGATTTTCCCTATGGCTGTTTCCTTGGGACTTACATCATCACCCTGCACAACAAGGAGAACTCAAGGTCACAGTGTAGGAGGATTTTTGAAGAAGCAAAACAAGAGACCCCAAAAAAGCTCAAGTTCATGCTGTGTCTCTACAATACCACTTGGTTTAGTAGACCTGTGGATCAGCATCTTCCTCAAGTTCCATGTGATTGGTGGCGGATCTCAGTGCTGAGTCCTTCAACTCAGACCAGAAATGGTGGAGGTCAATGACCCACAGAGCAGCTGTGCCATGTCTTTGCTTCTCACCAGTCCCGTCCCATCTGTGATACAATACTTGTGGCATCAGGGTACAGATAAGGAATGCCTTAAAAGCATTCATTTTCCTTACTGCTGTCTCCTAACCTGCTGTTCATTAATACAGAAAGGAATATCTTTTATCTCAGTCTTACAGTAAGAACCCAAATCGTAAAATAACACGCAGGATTTCTAGGGTGAGCAATGCCAGTGAAAACGAGTTTTAAAAGTTCTGCCTGAACTTTCTAAAGCATGACATTCGCCCCCAAGCAGAAAGCCTGCAGACAGTTCCGTGTATCAATTAAGAGGTGCTAAGTCACTTCTTCAGCCTCATGTGGGCTGCTGCACCGGTGAGATTCAGCTAAAAATCAGTTAGGAAGAAGAACATCAGTGCTGCTATGAAAAAGAATGATCATTACCTAGCACACCTTTTCTTGCAAAGGCATGAATTCAGTGATTTACTTGTTCTTTCCCATTACTGACTACTGTGATCTTATATGCTGTATATCATATTAACAAAATAAGAGCTGTAGTGTTATCCCTTCCTGTACTCTGCTGTCACCCCAAACCTTTTATGTGAGGACTGAAAATCTAAACTGTTTGTTTCAAAATTGTCAGAACAGCAGGGGTAAAAACTCATAAAAATGAGGTACTAATTATTAATGTGAATGCTTTTCACATCCATCTCCTACTAACTATCTCAATGGAATGATTCAGTTGAACATTGCTCAGTGAGAAGATCCATTTGTCATACTTCTTTAATTTTTTATCCATTTATAAAGTTTCCCAAGACCTAGCCAGCAATAAGACAGCAAAGAAATTGCCCAAGGCATCCTCTTAAAGAAGCAGTATGGGCTGGGTTCTGCTCTGCCACAGATTAGTCTAAATTGGTAGTTATTCCATGATGTCAGTGAAACTGAACTGCCTAAATGCAGAGGCGAATCTGGCCCCATGATCTAATTCCATGATGAAATTGCTAGTGTAAATAAATGACTGCTGCTGTTCAGTGCTTCCCCCCACCCCCCACTCCCCAAAGTGCTTTAATGAATAATGAATTTTATGAATAAGCTTTAATGAATGACTGAATACATTTTAACAGCCCAACTAATAAGATCGTAAGTTAGAACACTTTCCTTTACACTTTTCTCTCCTCCACTGCCTTCCTTTGCTTCCTTGAACCAGAGAATTGCCCTTTTCAACTATCCATCAATCACACATACAATTACCACATCCCAAAAGGTATTATCAAATGGCAAAAGTGGCCAGTTTTTAATTCCAGGAAAGACATTCCATATTTGTTTTAAACATCTAACTCAGGTTTCAAAATGCAAGTGCTGAAACAGAACAAACCTCTAAGCATATATTCCTTCCTTCCCTCCACCTCCCAAGATTAAAATCCATTCATTTCAATCAAGTCATTCAGAGGAAGGCTGTAAAATGAATGACATAATTAGCCACTTAATATACTGCATATGGAATTTTAATTCCAGATGAAAATCAGAGAGGCCTTTCTAAAGCTCTTCACTGAGAAAAAAAAATAGTGATATTTGAAGACAGCCAGTGCTTTTCAGTTTAGTGCTGCTTTTTTGTCTGAGTTCCCCAGTACTCTAAGCATTACTGAATAAACCCTCTTGAGTTCCATCAGAAGGGGCAAATATACCCATACAGAGGGAAGAAGTCAGGAAGACAGTGAGACTAAGGACCTGGTTTTGCTAGGTTACAATGCAATCACAAAGAACAAAGTGACTGCTTCCTCTGACTGAATTCTATGGGAACCAGTTTGAGGACAATTTTCTGAAATGTCTTCCAAGAGGCTGAAGCACAAAAGTCAAAAATGAAGGCACCTCCAAATGAGTCTGTACTTCTGAAAACACTCAGTCAGACACCGGAAGGCATATGAATAGTATGTACCTGATTCAGAAACAGTTCTAACCAAACACCTGCTAACCAACACAGAGGGATTTTATGGCTGCAGCCTAAATGTTAATCAAAATTTAAAAACAAAAACAAACACAAACACACAAACAAAAAAGACCAACCAAAAACCCCCCCACTCTTACAGGAGAGCTAGAAGGCAATTGGACACTTTGCTATCTGATGAACTTGACTGTCTCTGTAACCAGTCCATCCTGTTCAATCCTGTTGGCCACTCATTTCTGTCGTGCTTGTATTGACATATTCTGCAGGCTTTTAACCACATTACTGAGTCAGACAACACTAGAAGATGACCCATTAGCCTGTTAGATTAAACAAGAGACACTAAACAGGAGATAATAGCCAAAGGGGAGGGAATAGGAACAAGTCAACATTACTCAAGGCTTAGAAAGATGTTCCAAAATGTAATCTGTGTTCATTACCTTGAGTAAATACACAGTCAACCTCCATTTGCACAAGCCTTGATCATATGAAGTAATAATTTCAGGGGGAAAAAAACCACATTCCACCAGTGTGGAATTTGTGCAATGACTCTTCCCCACATGTGCTCATCCCAGACTTTGGGAGCAATTTTATTTACCTGCATTACTTTCACTGCCCGCTGATGGCTTTCAGATCCATCTGACCATACCACAGGGAATGCAGCAAGAAGTACAATGGTTCTGCTGTAGAAAAAAAAAGTCCCAAGAAAACTTTCAAAACAGAAGGAAAGGTTAAAAAACTCGTGATTAAAGTATTGAAATCCTCTGGCATTGATCTACATCCCAGATTACTTCAACTGTACTACCCTCTTTCTTTTTTTGTTTTGTTTTGTTTTGTTCTTTTTGTGAAAGTCAAAATGACTGTATTAAAAATACACTTATCAGTTTAAGTCTATATTATTTCTGTTCTTTTTTTATTTGGATTTTTTTTTTCAATGATTGAACTAAACTTTGTAAACCTTTGCTCCTTGGGTTGCATGTGAGAGTTTTCTTCTCATTTTGGTCTGAGAGGGGGGCTGAGGAGGAACTTCTTGATCCTAATGGAAACCTTTGAGGGTTCCCTCATATCACATCATGCCAATCCCATGCACTTTACTGGATGCATAATTCAAGCCACTGCAACATTATTCTCAGCCTAAGCTGGCATACCTCACTGATGGTGGAAAAATTAAAAGTGAATCTGCCCAAGAAAGAAGAAGAAAACCTTTATGGAGATTTGCAGCATCTAAACACTAAAAGACGGGGGTTTCCTGAAGAATTGTTCTTGTTGAACAGGAGGACCATGCAGTCTTGTAGCATAACTGGCACACACGAGATGAAAACGTGCACCAAAATCTTGGGTCTTTCCTCCGTGTCCCATAGGCAGCTAGAAACAACAGAGTTGTTGGTTCTTTGGGGAAGAGGTACGGGCCTTGCAAGACCACTGGAAGCCCCTTCCCAGAACACTAGTCAAGGAGCTTAGGCCAGCAGCTTAGAGTCACATGCCAGTCTTTCACTTTGATTGCTACAGAGGGTTGATTGGGAAAGAGAAGGGATCTGTCCGGTTTTTCCAGTATTCCAGCTCTCAGCCTCTTGGGGACCTGATGCTGAGGCAAGAGCCATTGCTCTGATCCTTTGTGTAACCAGGCTGCTGGCCCCAAACCCTGGCACCCTGTTAACCTCTAGAGCCCCACTGCCTCTCATCTGGCAGCTCTGCAGTACAGTCCTCAGATGTTAAGCATCAGACCTCACACTGAAACACAAATGTTTCATTTTTAGATGTTTATGAAGTCTGCTCACAACATCTCTGGCTTCATATAATGCTCAACAAAATACACCAGCAAAGGTCTGCAGATAGTTAAGTCATCTCACTGCAGAGTTAAGTTGTACAAGACCTCCAAAATCATCTTTTCCAGCCTGAGCCAACGCAGAGCCTGGTATTGCACTCTGACAGCCAGCACATTTGGAAGCGAATGAAGGACCCACTACTGATGCCTGGCAATTTTGGAAGTGTAACATTACAAAAACTTGTTAAAATCCATCTCAGAGTGTCTTGCTTCCATGCACCACTTTTTTTTCTCCTTTAATTATTTGATGTTTTCAGCTGCAGGAAACACCCCCCTGCCCTTGGAACCAGAGCAACTGTGACACAGAGATTACGGTCCCTTTAAAGTTCATGTGGTTACAACATTTCTGTCCCACTTCTATCACAAACAGTGTCACGGCACATCTGGTCTGGCTGTGCCTGTTTTCTGCATGCCCTTTCCTGCCTAGGGATCACCTTGAGCAGATGTCACCCTCCATCCAGCGGCTGGTGAGCAGCCATGGTGGCACCGATCCAATGAAGGAAACTGATGAGCCATCATGTTTCCCCATCCAATGCCAGCAGGGCCCTGGCTTGATTGCCCTCTTTAAAATGCTGCTTCCAGATGGAAATTCCCACTTGGAGAAAACTCTCTAAAATGCACGTACCCATAGGACATTACTGGGCAAAAACAAGAAGAGGAGTCTGTTTGTCTCTAAAGCCTGTGTCCGCATTAATCTGACTCCAGGCCTCATTATTCCTGTTGTGCTCACTGCAATAGCTTACACTGTCAACAGGAGGATGTATCAGGGCAGCCAAGCACTGACTGACTCAGCATAGTCAGAGCTTAAGAATTCCCTGAGGATGGGTGGACAGAAGTCAGCATGGTGGACAGAGTCACCAATGTTCAGCTCGAAATGGCTTCAAGGGGAGGCTCTTCTACAAAATACAATACAGCAGCAGGCCAGTTTAAACCCTTTTTCCCAGCTACAACCTTTCTCTCCTTCTGGACAAAGACTGGAGGCTGTTCCAGTCTGACTGGTGTTTAATACTCCCTGGCCCACTGTGTGAGATGCAAGAGACATGCACCATGGCAACAGGAAGGTTCAACACGCTGCTTTCCCACAGTACTGAGTCTTGAACAACAGACCATGCTCGCCACCTTTGCACCACACTTTCTGAGTGGGTCAGACCCCAGATCTTCTCTGCTCCCCTCCACACTACAGGCCTGCAGCAATGTCCTAATGCTCCTGTTGAAGAAGTCAACAAATAAAAAAACATGCAGCATATCTTCTACAATAAACACACTCCTCATAATGGCAGGTGTAGAGAAAAGATGTGGATGAGGTTCTTTGAACACTGCTTAGCTGGGAGGACATTATTTCTGCATATTTTCCTGAGCTGTCATTTCAAAGATGATGCTTTGAGTGGGATTTGTCTCACTCTGCTTTAGATATCTACATCTGAGAAAGTCACCTTTCATATTCAATGCAGAGAAACAGGCATGTCTGGGGTGTGAATCATCCGATTTACTTTATACGTCTCCTTTAGACTAAGATGAATCACACTCCAGAAGTGCTTATTTTTCTCTATTGACTATAAAGGGAATCAAGATGAATGCTCAGATAGACACCTACATTTGGTCAGATAATTCTTACCCTGCACCTGCTGAGACACATCTTCAGGTACCATCCTCCACACAGGCAATCATTACTATGTCTATCACTCACCCATGCCAAAGCCTACAACCAAGGCAGCTGTTCACTCAAGGTCCCACTCCAAAATCTGCTACATATCCAAAGCCAGCACAGGGATCTGAACACCAGCCTTTGCTACAGAAATTAATAGGCAAAATAGATGGGAAATGTATTACTGTATTGAAAGAAGCCCCAGAATGGAAGGGTAGAATTGGAGTAACATGCATGGAAGGAATTATCATTATTGGCATAGAAGATAGGATCCCATTAAAGACACTTAGTCCAGAGTGGGGTCGGGGGAACTTAATCATTTCCATTGGCAACTTTACCAGCAGGAATCACAAATTTAAAGAAAGAAAAATTATCAACTATTAGTAACTTTTGAATTTTTCACAAAACCCAAGAAACAAGGAAAAGGAAGTATCCATTTGGAGAACACCTGCATTCATCCCTACAGGACTCTGTGAAGGCAGGTATAGTTAAGGCTGATTCCTACTGCACTCCCAACACTGAAGACCTGATGTGCACAGAGCTCAGAGAAGTGGCAGATCTCCTGTTGGCATAGCCTTCCACTTACATGAGAGTGGCCATGCCAACCAGTGATCAGTGGCCTGTCTCCCTACAGCAGATATTCATTTCAGTCCATAGCCATCAGCACCCTGTGAATTCCTCTGACGTTTAGCCCTGCTTCACTTATACTCATCCTACATTTGTATGATATTCTTATTTATCTTCTTTTATTCCTATCATCAGCCATGTCCTGCTTATATTTATTGCAGGCAAGCTGGTTGGAAGACTTAATTGAGAATCAGCTCGTCTCATGAACATGATACCCAGCACATACTGTGGTTTTTCAGTGAAATCAGTTAGAAACATTACCTTGCTAGGGAGAACATTCATTACGCACAGTACTGTTTCCTTGACCCATCAGAGCAAGTTCAAAGACATCCTATCTGGATGTCCTCAAGGTTCAGAAATCTCCCTGCCCCTTGTCCTGTTCACATCCATGCCCTCAGGGGCACTCACTTGCTGCCAGAGGTGTCCAAAAATACAGCATACCCCTCTCACATGAGGCACGTACCAGCCAGAAATAACCAGTGTTTCCATTCAGCGTGGCTATCTGCCCTTTGGTCTCCCAAGCATTCACTACACCCACATTCTGCAGCTACGTAAGGAAACATTCATTTGCTCCTTGTCCTGGCCCAAGTCTCCAGCAAGAGATTTCCTAAGTCGGGGCATGGGAGGACAGGCTGGGTTTTTGTGATTGATATGGAGTCATAGCACTGTTGATATCCGTTAGCACAGACCTATGAAATGTTCAGGACAAACATGAATTTTGGATAAAAACAAACAAAGCAGATTTTTATAACATGGATGAAGTATTAAAAGATTGTTTTATTTTTATAAAGACAATTCAAAACATCTGGAATCTCGAATAAGTCTCTGTACAGACTGTTTTAACCCAACCACCCTGATATTTATGGAATTTCCCCTGCACTGCACTCTGAGCAGAGCTGACTGGCTGAGGTGAACCAGGCCTCTTTCCTGTGTTAGGAAAAACAGCTGGATACAGAGCGCCTGCTTTGGATGGACAAACACAATTAGCTGACAAGCCATTTTTTAATGGGAATAATTGGCTGAGTATCCATCCCAAAACCAGGCCTGAGTTTCTAAATACTCTGGCATCACAAAAGGACATGTGATACCCTTCTTTATGGGTCTGGCATAGCTCCTCCTATGCTACTATAGCTTCTGTCACCCTCTCCATGTAGCTTGTGAGTCGGCTCACCTGTAAGTGACTCATTTAAAACTCTATTCTGAGAACAAAAGGCTCAGTGCTGGGTCTTTAGATATGCTAGTTGCTGCCAGTGCTATCTTTCCATAACAAAGGAAAACAAGTGAAGCCAAAGCAACAATGTCCTTCAGACTGCAACCTGAGTACCTGCGCTTACCATTAGAAAGCCACACTTTCCTAATTCAGTATTTCCCCAGGCTGCCACTGACTTTCTCTGCTTACCACAGCAGGAAGTTGCACCATATGACACCTGCCCAGAATATTGAGCATTTGGCTTAAAAAGCACAAAGTCATGGGGAAACAATGATTAACTGTAAATCACCGTGGAATCCAGTCCCCAGGGGAATACCTGCAGACAGCCTTGCAAATTGGTATGGATGTACATTAGCTTGCCAGACTGCATCCAGGGCTAATTTAATGGAGTATTGCTGCAGCACAAATAAAGGCAAGATACTGCCTAGTCCTCCAGCAACCAGTTTCAGTGATCTGTTTCAGAATATCATGGATCAAAACTACTCCTATTAAGTTGGCATGCTTAAACGAGGCAAAAGAACATGATGTGTCAAATCTGTGCCAGCCTCAGGATCGCTTGCTTCAGACAGTTGGATTTAAAAGCTGGTCAGCATAGCCTCTGAAGCCTTTCATCCTGGCATCAGGCATGGGAAGAGGACGTAAAAGGTGGAACTTATATGGGGCTTTGTAGATTGTCATCAGTGCTGTGAGGGTACTTCTACATTCACTGAAGTCAACTGGCAAGGCGCCTGCTGCCTTCTTTGGATGCATAGGCAGGGAGTGTTGAACTGCACCCAGAAACACGGAGGAAGCACTATTGGAAAGCTGATAGGAAGTGCAGAGCTCAAGGGCAAAGTGGCACCCACCTCCTTCAGCTGCAGCTACTTGGTGACTGTTAGCAGTACTCTTGAGCGATACAAGTTTTAGGGATTCAGATATCACTGGCATTATCAAAGCCTAGCACTCAGTGGTACAAAAGACCTCAACTTGCAGCTTTCTGGGACTAGGAGAAAGTTAATTCACAGAAATATAAAAATTCAAACCTGTTCAAGAGCTGACCTTCATTCAACAATCTTTTTGAATAATGGCACAAGCAGTAAGGATAGGCCAATTGCATTTTCCAGGCTCTGTTTCTAAAGGTTTTGCCATGTATTTAACTTTAGCTCAGAAAACATCCTTTGCAGCAGACAGCAGCCTTGTGTTATATATAGAAATGTGTGATAGCAATAGACAGAGAGGAGCCACAGTAGGAAGGGTCAGGGCTTTGAAGTCAGATTCGGGGCTGATCTCCCTTGGTAAGAAATCTGGGGTCCATAGCAGGTGAATGGAGGCAAAGAGGCAATCCTAGGAGGGGTGAATTACAAGCTCTGTCTCAGGGAAGGAATTTTTCACTTCCCTTTGCCATCCCTACACTGCTGATCCTGCTGTGGGGGCTTCTTCTACCTCAGCCACTTGTCCCTACAGCACAAAGTCAACCTCCCTCAGGAAGGTAACCATAGTCCTGTGCTGGTCTCTGCAGCAGCCAAGAGGCAAAAGCAGCTACAGCTGGGATCAGTTCTGCTTCTGGCATCTCTGTTCAAGCCCAGCTGCTCAGCTGGGGCCTTGCTCCTGCCTCTTGCCAGGCTGGTAACCTAGAGCCAAACACCCCTGGGTTTGCATCTCAGTACTCTCCACTTGCCTCCAGCACATGACCCTGTCCCAGTTTTGGACTACCTTTGTGAGTCACATTTTTCCTACCTGCCTCTTCCAGCCCTCCCAGCAGAATGGCAGCATGGGGCCAAGAGTAGAACCCATCACTATCTGGCTCCAACCCAGTGAGGACCAGGCTCTGTGAGGGAAGCTGGGGTGCAGGCCAAGCAGCTGAGCTTGGTTATCACTATGTGGGTTTCAGGCATCATGAGGCTAAGGGGAAAGCCAGTTCTGCCGGCACCCCGAGACAGCAGAAGGCATGGTTGCTCCTCCCTAGGGATGCCGCTGTAGTGGGTACTCCATGTTCTCCCACTGAACTGAGTCACTCGTCACCTGTCTGTCAAGGGTAAAGCTGGCCATGAGAGTTGGAGACCAGGTAGGTGGCAAAGTGTGAGGACAGGCACAGGGCTCAGGCAGGAGCATCAGCTCCCTCGCAGGTGTCTGTGCACGGGCATGTGCAAACGCTTCACCTGAAGGGCTCGGTCACTTCTGCGCTGCTAATGCAGGTTGTCAGGTCAGGGTTCTCAGGAGTCTCCCTCCTGCCCTGCAGCCCTGGCCTAGCTGCAGCCAGGGACCGCCTGCCTCTGCTCAGGCCCCAGCAAGCACCTCCCTCCCCGTGCTGCCTGCCCATGGCTGCTTAAGGAAACAGCCCGCAGTGGGGTGCTACGCAGGAGACAAATTCCAGCGCTGGGGTCACATTCCTCAAGCAAGGAATCTGGAAGTCCTTCAGTACTGGCTGAAGACCGCAAACTAACAGAGTTCCCTCTCCCCTCGGCAGAACTGAGTTTCAACCAGCAGAGTGGTTTTCTGCTTGGTCAGTGGGTTGCGTGAAACGCATACAATAGTGATAAATTATCATGAGCACTTTGTAGTGCTCCTTGACCAAAATTAAGTTACTCACAAAGTGATTTCTTAGAATTACTTCTTTGCTCGCTCTTCCTGAACTCTTAAATTACAAGTCTGTGATTAATTACTACAGCAAACTTTAAACTGTCACCTAAGAACAAAAGGTCTTTTTGATAGCGGATGTTTACTTTCAACTGAAAGGGCACATGCTCAAATTTTGTTCATTGTATCTTACTTGCATTTTAATTCTTCAAGCTGAAAATATCATTTGGCTGCACGGAGAAGCAGAAAGGTGAAAATGTCATTGGATAAAACCTCTGACTATTTCTTACAATTGGCACTAACAAATGTCTTCCGGAAGCTAGAGGTCACTGTGCACACAGTCCTACCGCTTTCAGGCATTAACCTGAAGTTATTGTGTGGAACTGGAATTCTAAAGCAAGGTCAGATAGTTTATTCCAAATGTTAGCAAATTCCAACCATTAATCTAACACAGATGCTTTCATTCCCTCCAGTGGGATGCTCCAGAGGCAGAGGAGTGGTTTTGAACGGGGCTGCTGCTTCCTCAGTGCATCCAAACGGCAATCCCGCTGCAGACGGGCTTTGTGCTTCACCCAGATCTGACTGTAACTGCTGTGACCCTCCCCCGAAAGGTATTAAAGCCTCATCTCCATAGGTATATAATTTTTTAATAGATAGGGCAGCAGGAGACACTAGCTACACTGTCACCTAAGTGTTTCTGTAAGAGGAAAAAGAGCTATTCAGCATTAAAGATTCAGGAATGTCTGTTGACATATTAAGGAAACAACCTCGGGGGACAGCTGACACGGCTCCAAGAAGCATTACCAAGGGAACAGTGACGCAAATGTCTTCCATTTTTACAGGCTGGCAGCTCGCCAGGTTCCCTCGCCTGATGGCTGATGTAATGCTAATCCCTATCTGGGTTAGCGCTCGGATATCAACCACAGCAGCTCACTGTGCTGCAATCAATATAGCACACTTTTTATAGAAGAGCATATAAAAAAATTCTGCTCTAATCTACTAGGAATATGTACAGTAGAGTAATAGCAAGGGAAATCTAATGGCTAGCCTGGAGCTCACCCAGCGTGTGCTTTTGCAAGCGTGCACATGTGTGTGCAGGCTTGTACACAAACCCATCTACACCTCAAATAATGGCAAGTCCAGGCGAGGGCCACACATTGAGAAAGGGCTGGCTGTTCATCACGTACAAGAAGAGCCTTCCAATTCCTTTATTAAGTGATGTATTGGCAGAGGAAAACAAGCAAAATGGGACTGGAAAATAAAATGGGTTATCAGTCATAGCATGGAGTAAAATTGATGTTTCTGTTTTAATGACAACATTTTGTAGTTCTGTGAGTACCAGAGGACTCTGTGAGGATTAAGGAAGCCTTACAGCACACCTCTACAGAGTGGACAGCACTGAGTCAGAATGAAGGATGCACAGTCACTAGCAGTCAAAACCCACCAGCCCTGCAGTCGGTGTGTAAATTCCTTCATAGTGCTACCAACTCCAGCACCTTAAGACAAGGAAAAAGCAAGAAAGGAGTCCAGGAATCCTGAATTACCTTGCAATTATCTGAGTAGCAATTTGGCTTCCTCATAAAAGAAGAATTTTGAAATCCTGAGTAATTTCCAGTTAATATAGTCCTGGCTTTATACCATCTATCACAGAAAACCTTTCCACTGCTTGACTGCACCTAAAACCACTCTAGAGCACTGGTTTGCTGTGAGCTGATAGCGCAGCTTCCTGCTTCATCACTCCATTTCCTGTAAGGGATAACCCCCTGTCAGTTTATTTCACAGGATACTGGTGTCATAACTGTGAAAGTACCTAAGGATGTTCTTGTCCCAGATAAAATTTTAAGATAAACTCCATGTGTAATGAAGTACATGAATTCCAGCCTTATCCTGTGCTTAACTAGTGTGATGAGGAATTATGCAGGACAATACATTGTTTCCTTCTATTCCCCCTTTATCAGGTAATATTTAAGGGAAAATTTGGGAAAACACTATTTAAAAGTAGAAGCTGATATTCCAGTAATATCATTAGTCTTTGGGTTAACTCCTGGCAGATGTGGGAAGAATATTAACCACATCATTCAGGGTTTCCAAAGGGGGTTAGCTTCACAGAACAGCCCAAGAGCTGGGTTGGTATTTTGGGAAAATCCAGTTCCATGGCCTATGGAGATTAAAAAGGCAATACTCTCAACCACATCTATTCCCAGGCCACGCTCAAGGCAACCTTTCAACAGCAGCTGGTGTTGACTGGGCTGAGTAACTGACCCCACCTTTCACTGCAGCAAAAATTAAGGAGATCAGTGTCCATTCATGTCAGGCCATACCTACTCAAGCAGCCACATGGCTCCCCTGAGATGCTCACCGGCACCCAACTGCAACCTCACACATACATCAGGCATTCCCTTGCATTTCTGCCTCCCTTTTGCCAGAAGCTGCCAGGGCCCAGTGCTGTTTGTGGCCATCCCTCCCTCCTCTGCTCTTCAGTCTCCACCAACAGAGTCCTGGACACAGCAGCAGTAGCTTCAGGAAAGGCTGACTATGGTAGGGACGGGGCGGGTAGTGTTCTGCAAGCGGGTTTTCTGGATCCTTCCAGCAGACAGAAAGGCTCAGGGAGCAAAACAGGGACGAAGAGTGAGGCAGGAGTTACAAAAAAAAGCAGGGCAGGTGTGGCAAGACCAAAGCAAGAAGAGAACAGCATTTGGCTTCATAACTTCTTCCTTCAGTTCAACACCTTTGGTCACCAGAAGCCATGGCCCTCCATCCATCCTGTTCAGTGCTTGCTGGCCCAACATTGGCTCCTCTGCCTTTTATTTTCAAAATACACTCTAAGTGAAGGGATGGTCTTGTTACAACAGCCTCATAAAACAGACCAGATGCGAGCATTAATATAATTATATTACCCTCTCTCTGATTTGTGAAGAAGTCAAATGTTTGATCACCAAAGAGCTCTGTTCTCCAAAAAAAAGGATTTAGCTGGGGTTGCTCACATGTCAGTATGGGAGGAGAAAGTGTATTTCCCTTTCAAAAAAAAGTAAGGAAGAGGCACGTAGCTCAAGCAAAGATTACTTTGCAGCACACTTTGGAGCACATGCCAGTGCTCCAGACATGCCCTCCCTTTGAGCACATATACATGAAACGGGGAGGGAACTATAAGCCCAGTCCTCCTCATGGGCAAAGATGACCTCGTGGAATTATGATGCAATACCAATGTGAAAGGAAAATCCAAGTCCTTCCTATGCAATCTATAGGACATTGGCACAGTTTTTAACATATGTGATTATATTTCCTTACTATTTAATGAAACGCTTAAGAAAAACATGTTCTAAAATTTTTGATGTAACTACAGTTTGCTGTGCTTGAATTTTGAATGAAGAACAGTCTCCATTATTTTTTCCACATGCACATACTACATTATATTAAAAGCATACTCTGCTCTGACAGACATGTTGTGTGCTTTATAAACACTTTGCACAGTTGGAAACATTAATGTTTAGCAAAAACCCCAGTGCCAGAAAATGCAATGTGGAGAACCTCCTTTGTAGCAAATGGTCTGCACACTGATCATGGGAGGTGATCTCCAAATCATGCATGAAGGACTTTACTCTGTGTTTTCATGCAGCTCAGCAGGGCTCCTCAGGGTCCAGCACTGCTGAGTGGAGCACTCACCTCTCCAGAGGGCACCAAACTGAATGAGAAGGCTCCAGACAAGTTAATACTCTGGTCTAGGTGGAGTTTTTAGTACCGTATTTTAAAATATAAGATACATATCAGTTAGCACCAGTGCCCTGCGAGGTTCATTGCCTTCCCAGCTTGTCTCACACTTATGGGGGGGTCCAGTAGTCTCTGACTATCCAATTAATGTGACTCAGGCATTATCACACAATCCTGCTGACTCTAAACACCCTACTTCATTGCAGTACTCCCAGAAATAGCGAGAGAGTTCCAAAAAGATCATTCTAGTATTTTGTTTTGAAATGTTAATGCAAGACTGATATCCATAATCTCTAGTGACCAATTAGTAAAACCAGGTGGTTTTCAGGGCAAAATCATTAGACAAAATTCACAGGAATGAGAAAATGTCATCTTTTCATTCTCAGAGCAAATATGGTTCTGTGTTTTCCGTGGAAGAATCATTCTTATCCAGGCCAGCAGCATCTGGGGATTTCCACATTTTTCCTGTGTATAAACAAAATAAACTTGGGGTGTGGATCAGTATCAAGTTCCAAACCCTCTGATTCTCTTCCAAAATGAAGGCTATGTCAGGTGCAAAACTGATTCTTGTTCCCAACTGGAATAATATGTGTAGAGCTGGAGTCAGTGTGTTCATGGATGGATTTGTATCCGTTCCATGTAAATGGAAGGGTCAGAAGGGAAGTATTAGTGAACAAATGCATTTCACACACCTTCCCTTTACGATGTATCATCCCATACCACATCAGTATAATTGGCAGCAAGTGAGAGATATAAGCCAGTTCTTATGCTTTAATATCTGATGGCACCTTGATGTGATGAAAGCATGGTTGAACAACATGCAGGATATACTGCTAATGGAAATAGGCATTTAGAAAACAAAAAGCACACATTTCTTTTCCTGAGAAACACAGAAATGGAGCATTCTTTCCTCAATTCATGGGAACACCTTTCCTTTATTAACGTTAGCAACTGTGTGGCAATTGATGGTAATTTTCCTCATGGTTTTCATGTTACTCTCTCTTTTTTGATATGTTGTTCCCTGTCTAAAGCACACACTGGTCAGGGGAAAGGCTGAGATCGGTGAATCCTCCTAGCAGCCCTGTGAAGAGCAGGACCTGTGCTCCCATTCAGGTGATGTGAGGACTGCAGAACACAAAAATTCTATTCCTAAAGGTAGAGAAGAATCTGCTTTAGCCCAGAGCACAGGGGTCTGGGTTTCTTTTCACACTCTTGCATAAGCATGAATTAGCTAGAAAGCCTGTTCTATTGTAACAAGTGTCATACAAAAGTAGATGAACAATAACCTTGGGTCTTAACAGCAGCACCTGCCTTTGAAGATGTATTTCTTAGTGGCAAGACACCCATCAAGGTGAACATTTGGCCTTATGCCTTAAAGTGAAGGCACAACCAGCTGAAGAGCTGAGCTGAGCCCTGGCCTGGTGAACACTGCCCAGTGGTAAGTTTGAGGAGACCAAAGAGAATGACACTTCTTTATCCTACCCATTAGGCACTCGTGCTCTGTCCGGCTGAGTGCAACTGCACCACTGAGTCTCTGACCATCAGAGGAGCCGTGCTCGGATCTAAGTAGCTGGAATCACTTCACCCCTGGGTCATTAAGATATTCAATTATGGCTCTGTACTTAAGTGACACAATAGGTATGGGAATTGAAAGCACAAGGACTCCTAACCTCTGATCCCAACTCTACAACAGAATCCCTCGCTGGCTTTAGGCAAGGTACTTAACAACTCCGCCTCGGTTTTCCCATTTGCAGAAGGGGGCTAATAATACTCAGCTACCTACTCCACAGGGAAGTCCTGAGGATTCATTACTTAATGTAAAGTGGCTAGAAGATGAAAACCTGCATGTAAGTGCCAAGCGTTATTACAGTTACCAGGTTTAGCTTCAATTTTTGCAACTTGCTTTCCTCTTTGAAATGAGAAAAAGGGTTCCTTTTAGTCGACCAAGATTAGTGTTCTGCACTGCATTTCCTATAGAAGTGGGATGGCACCATGGGAATATGAAAGGAAAGGAGAAAAATGTGTCCCTTTGGATTCCAATCTACCTTTCACATCCTCTCAGGAAATTGTTTCGAAAGTGTCCAACACTTGGTGCAATATGCTGCAGTCACAAGGCAAAAATTTTACTCTTTCAAGAATGTTTTATGAGGTTTAGGAATAAATCATCTCTAGCAGGGATGGTGAAGCATAATGTTAAGAGTCTGTGATTTTCCTCAGAGATAAAGAAATTATTCTAAGCTTTCCTCCAATTTGTTCATGAAACTTGAACAAGAAAATACCAAGGGCCGTTCTGGCACATCACTGGGATATGTACATTAAGAAAAACCAAGGGGAGTGTTTCGATTGACCAAATTATTTCCTTCAGTCTCAAATGATTTAAATGTTGGATTTTAAGCAACAGCTCTGGTATGGCAAACTACTTTCATGGCAAGGCAGTCAACATTATGCTTGGTCAGCATCTTTAAACAGACAGGCATAATTGTGTGATGGAAGGCAGGGGGACTGGTCATCCTAACATAAGCTGCACTGAGACTACAGTCTGCAATAAATGGATGCAGCAAACAAAAGGACCTATTCAGTATTTTCAAATGCTAAGATTATTGGAAACAAAGGAAACAATTTTGTCACCCCAGGAAAAAAAAAGGCCTTTTATGATTGTTCTGAAAAAGCCCCCTGCCATGAACGGCTGCCACTCCTAAGAATTCAAAGCACACAGCTAATGCACATGGCTCTGCTTCCAGCTTCATTAATATGAGATTTTGGCACTGCAGGAGCACCTCCTGTGTGTACTGGATCTGGATCTGGCATAAGCACACCAGTATGTTTCTGTTGAATTAGTCAGAGCACACGATGTGGTGTTTATGCCAGTTTTATGCTGACTGGAGGACAGACGTTACCTGATTCGGTGCAGTGTCTGCCAGAATGTGTCAAACGTATCTGAACCAGCATAGTAAATTTGCGCTTGCTCAGTGCTTGGCTTCACATGGCTGTGATGTCCTGGTCCAGCACAGAATGCTTTTTAGGCCAGATTTTGTATCCCATGAAACTGTTATTTAAGATATACAGTGCAGTTACATGCCTTGCTTATATTAACTAAATGTTCTGCCTCTTCCTTGTAAGGTGTTGTTTAATTACCATATTCGTAACAGAGATAATATAATTCCAGAGAAAAAGCTCTCCTTTGATGTTTACTCCTAGGCTTCAGGTTTCTTAGTGAATGCAGGAATTGTCAGGTGCCTCCTGAATGTAAAACATTTATGTATCTCTTCAATAAGTAAATGAAAGTCACCAAGTTAGCGTGAGTAAAGCATGTAAAGAAAAGGAGTATTAAATCAGAAGAGAAATCTACTATCTGCTTCTGCTCTTCTCATTTCCCACTAACAGGGAACTAGGACCAAGCCACCCAGCACTCTGAGTTGCTCCACTTTCAACAAATATTGGTCAAATCCTGCAGGATTGGAGCCAGCTCTGAGACATGCTGGCAAGAGGATTCTGCTAGGATCCTCCCTTCCTCATCATCCCTCCCAAGCAGAACAGAGTAATTTGCAGCAAAGTGGGTGGGGAAGGTTCAGAAATCGTTGAGCCCCTACAGCTTACCCAGGCGACACAGAGGCCAGCCACATGTACACTGGGGATGTCAGCATCCCAGCTATTTTCTAGAAACAATTGCTTCTGAGGGGAGCAGTCCTTCAGACAAAGCCTTATGACACATCCGGGTGACTTTTAGGCTCTTTTCCTTTTCTTCTAATTACTTAGTCATGGAACCCAGAATAATTAGCCATAAGTGCTCAAAAGAGCCACAGAAACAAAATGCCTCTTGGGACATTGCAACACAATACTGAACTAGTAAAAAGAAACTTCATTAACCTAAGAAGAGTGTGAGTCTCTTTGTTTCACCTGCTTTCTCCTGTGTCCCTGTCTTATTATTCCTCTGCTCACCTCTGACTTTTTCTGTTTTCTCTACATAATTCTCTCCTGTCTTGGTTTGCATTCCCTCTTCTAGAAACACTTTTCTTCTCTTGTTCATTATGTCACTCCTTTTCTTTACACTGTGGTTTTTACCTACTTCTCTCATTTTTTCTCCGGTCATTCCCATTCATTCCTGGCCATTGTCATCCTCAGTTTCTTTGGTCTGGCTCTTTAGCTCTCCATTGCTCTTCTCTCCCCTTCACTTCTCCCTGTCTGATGTTTTCTCTTCTTTCATATTTGCATCCCTGAGAAAATTAAGTTCTCTCACCTTGACTCTTACACTTTCTTATTCCCCATTCTTGCAGTCCTTCCCTTTCTTACACTGTGTGTTATTCTCATTCCTTCTCACCTCACTGCCCTGCAAACTTGCTGTATCCTTACGCATTAACTACGTGGCAAAATGTCGTTGACAAGCCATGGATGTCACTACAGCCACAGGAGCCACAGCCATGGGAGTGATGTTTACAGAAGCAAGACTGGGCTGAAAAGAAGCTCTGCTTGTGCACAAGTTAACCCATGGAGAGTTATTAGTGTGGCTTATCAGAGGGTGGGTCAGCAGACAGGAAAATCCCAAGCTTATCTGTTTGTCCCTCGGACAGCTATGCCTGTTTTGTCACTGCTACTAATCCTTTCCCGCTTTCCCAAAGAGTGTTGTGGGCGCAGCACAGATCAAGGGGTGCTGGTTGCCCCTTCCCTTGTCCCTCTTGGAAGTGGGGAGGGTTGCTGTGGCCAAAAGCATGCAGTCGCAGAGCCAGATCCCCTCTTCCACTTATGTTGGTATGCAGCTTGGAGTCGCGTCAGCTCTTTGGATGAGATGTTCTTTCTGTGGCTGGAAATTGCATCAGAAGTTCATCGCAGAGGACAGCTGAGCCGCCAGGCAGCAGCCAGCAGTGCCTGGTAGGGTGCTTTTGCACTCCATTCCTGAGCTTTACCCAAGTAGTTCCCTGCTGCACTGCCAGCTGATCCACAGTAAGGTGGATCATGCACAATCCAGGTGCTAGAGCTGGTCGCTGGCCATATACAACGTGCACAATGTGCTTTAAAGCTGCTGCAATGAATCCCCTCTGCTCATGGCCAGCCTTCACGCTAAATTCTCTCTTCACAGTGAAAAAGTCTTAGAGACTACCCGAACTAACTCCTTCCCAAGGGTACCATCACTAAGTCAACAAAGTTGCAATATAAATGCATGTGTCCCATTGTTAGGGGTGGGAGAGGCAAAATTGACAGGGGTTTGTCAGGAACACCCACAAAGATCCCTAGGCACAGAGCAACCGAGTTTAAAGATCCAAAGGCCAGCATCTTGAAACAGCAGCAGCCAAGCACAGTCAAGCAACAAACAAACCTTTGCTTTTCTCTTCCTTCCCAGGTCTTTCCCTAAGAAACATGGAGGATTAATAATTTTGGCCACAGAGCCTGAGTTCACACAAACACATATGAAACCAGCAAACAATACCCCCATTAAATGCATTGAGAAGCTCAGAGACTGGAACAACTCACCTCCAAGAGCTTCACCCAAGTCCCACAGGAAGGCTACAGTAGAGCCAGGAATAGAGCCCAGACCTCCTGACTCCAAGCCCGGGGCCCTAACAAAAACACCAGCTTCCCTCCACCAACCCTCTCTTCATACACTACATTGACCAGACTGGAAAAGGCATTCAAAATAAATAAAACCTGCTTCTCACGCCAAGTTTTAAAAAACATTTTCTTGTCATGGCTGGTTGTTTTTCTCCTGCTAGACATTAGGCAGTCTCCACGAGTGAGACAGCTCTCCTTTCTTCTCCAGGAAACACAGTTGTCTCCCACATGTTGCACTCAGTGTAGCTCAAAGAAATGTTTTAGGAAATTCCCCCTAATTCGGTGAAATTGTTAGCTTGGCAGTGGCATGCTGGAAACAGGACTGAAAGATTGCCTTGGAGCTTTTTTTCATTTTTCCTTTTTAAAGTGTACAGGAGAGCTCAGGCTTCAGACGGGCTGCTGAGGAAGACAGAAACTCATGTTACATAGGAAGGACTTGGCAGGCCTGAGCACAGAAATTTCCAGAAGTGTTTGCGTGGCAACAGCTCTGCGCCAATCCACATTTTTTAGCTATTCTGGCTGCATGCCCAGCCGAAAAGAAAGTCTTGTATCTCCACACAGTTCACTGGCTTCCCTAAGGAGTTTCCATACTGCATGGCAACATTGGATAATCTCATTTGCGCGCCAGAATAACTCCTGCTACTTACACTGTTACTAAATACCAGATGTGCTTAATAAAGAGTAAGTGGAGCCAAACCTAGGGTAATCACATAACCTATCATTAACATTTTCTAAAAACAACAAAAAAAATGCCATTGGAACAGCAGATTACTGTTTTGCTTTGTTTGCTTTACGCCCTGTTACGGGAACCCCTGGGGTGCTGGGAAGGGAGCACGGCAGGAGCAGACAGCTCTGGCACGGCCGATGACATTGTTTACAATCACACCCCTGCACATCTGAAACATGTGTGAGAAAGTAAAGCCTAAGCAGATTTCTCTGTGCTGGAGAGGGAGGGGAGGATTGCAACAGGAAGTCTACGCCACCAAGAAAGTGCTGGAGTCTTGTGTTTCTTCATTCCAGGGAGGTGGCCAGGAAGG
This sequence comes from Dryoscopus gambensis, assembly GCA_013389985.1. Lineage (NCBI taxonomy): Eukaryota > Metazoa > Chordata > Aves > Passeriformes > Malaconotidae > Dryoscopus > Dryoscopus gambensis. The sequence continues at coordinate 32,051 of WEIT01008529.1, read as the reverse complement.
GGGGATGCAGCAAGGGCGGTGTGAGTTTGGTCTTTCACGATATGCACATCCCGAGGTCCCTGGTGCACAGGAATACAGGAGTGGGCCTTGTTCCTTGAAATTTAATGATGGCCCAAATCCTCCAAGCCCATTTAAAATACATTTTTGTGTGAGTCAGGGGGCCAGTCACCACACAAATTGTGTGTGCACATTTATTATGGATTTAAATGGATGTTGCACATGTGCATATCTGATGCTGACCAGACCCTTGAGGGAAATAGCTAAGCCTCAGTGATGGCGAGTGAATTCTGCTGTGACAGGCCATTAAGAGGAGGGAGACAGATCCACCGCAATATCTGCAGCCCCTCTGTGCCTTGGGCAGTGGAAGTACAGAGAGCAGGGAGTCACCCAGGTGTGAGAAGGGCAAGCCCTCCCTGAAATGAGACGAGGGTGAAAATTCTTGCTTCTCCCAGAGCTGTCTCTACAACTGACGGGGGAGAATGGACTTAAATAACTAGAAAAAGAGCTTTTTTCTATATTTTAGTGCCCATTAATGGAAGAGAAGCCTGGGAAATTCATGCCACCCTTCACAGGTCTGCTTGCTCTGGCTGTGTGGAAAGCAAGGTAAGGGGATGGGAACAGGGACAAGTCCAGGCCTTGCTTGCTTTGTACACAAAGGCGAAGGCGGAGCGGGAGCAGTGAGTCACTGTCATCACACAACAGCCCGGAGCAGTGCCATTGCTCTAGGCCCTCAAGGTAAACTCTGACCCAAGTCAGTAGGAGTTGCAACTATGCAAAGCTGGGATATCTGATGCCAGGAGCTGTGCCAAGGGCACTGGGTGAGGAGGTCACAGTAGGTGTCAGCCTGCCACAGCCCAGGAGCAGGAGGGCGGCCACAGCCCAGTGCTCACATGGCTCCCAGTGTGAGTGAACCCCAGTGTTTTCCAAAGCCTTGATGCAAGGAGAGAAAAGCCAGCAGGCCAGGGAAACACAATGGTCTTGATGCTGCAAGCCCACTGCTTGTGCCGTTCCTTCTTGGCCCCATTCATGTGCCAGGTTGTGCCCATACTCCATGTTTCCCCACAAATCCAGCAGCACTGGTCCCAAAAGCTGTGCAGTGTGTCAGTGAGTAGCATGGCTGCCTGTGCTGCCCCTGGGCCAAACAGATGGTACAATCCTGCTTCCCGGCATGGGAGCCAGCTGCACAGTGGTAGTGATGGAGCAGCTGGTCTCGTTCAGGCCAGGCTTTTGCCTGATGTAGGTATTGCTTGGCTGGCCCTTAGCCAGAGGCTCAGAGCAGCAGATGACTCAGGGCACCAAAACAGCCATGTCCCCACCAGCTATTTGGTCTGCACCGCAGCCCTGGAGAGCTGGGCTTGCTGCTGCCACCACTCAGAGGTCAGGCTGAGGAGGATGTGGTTAGCCTGTTGAGGGGGTGAAACTCTAGGATACTTGAGTCCTGCCACACATCTCCCCCTTCCAGTTCCCCTTGTCCCATCGCTGGAGTGGTCCTGGCTGCTCAGCCTCCAGATGGAAAGACTTGGTTTCACCTGTGCTACGGAGAAGCCCCAAAACATCCTGCAGTATTCCAATCTTGTTGCTGGCACCTTTCCTGTCTTTGTCACCATGGTGTCTTGGACACTTCTGGAGCATTGAGGGAGCAGTCTGTTACATGGCAGCCAGAGCAGGAAGAGGCCTCCTTTACCCACAGCTGCAAGCACAGAGTGACCAGCTTTCCCAAACTAAAAACCTGGGACAGCAGTGATGTAGCCAGCAGCTCACTCCCTCAGTCTGCCCACTCCCTATCAGACAGAAGACTTCGTATCAGTGCAGCTGCTGGTTCAGGGAAACCTCACCCCACCAGCTGTGGGCGGTGTGCAAGAGAGCCAAGAGAAAATTGGGTAGCTGCTGCCCAATCCTCTATCACTGTTTCCACTTCAAGGTTTAAGAATCTTACAAAGTCAGGAAACAGCAGAGAGGAACTCTAATCAGCTGCATAAGCCACTCCTTCCTTCCCTTCCCAGGGGTCTCCCAGCCCCTGCCCACCCTGCCAGCTGCCTCCAGCTAGCTGCTCCCCTCTTAGCCTCCCCCCAGGAGGCTGAGGGAATACTCAGGCAAGGTTTCTTGACTGCAAGGATCCAGATGCCTCCACACACCCCACTAGATCTGTCCCTTTCCTCACTGCGCTGCACAGGCCACTCACTTCAATTTGTAGACAAACTAACAGCATGTTTTCCTACAGCTGCTTCCAGTTCAGCAACTGCACTGCTCTTTGGAGTTTGGGTTGATTGTTGTATTGCGAAGGGGTACCCATCAGATGGTCCTGGAAATGAACACATAACCCCATTCCTAGCTGGCAGCAGGAAGGAAAGGCTCCTGCCAAGCAGTCACAAGGCATGCCACAAACAACTTGCTTCACTGCCCCGCCAGAGAACAAAGTCCATCGCCAGTAGGAGACTTCAGTGTGCAAAGTGGAGCTCATGAGCTTTATGGTGTCACGATGCACGTGAGGTTTCTTTTTTCTGCTGTGGCCAAGCAGAACTGGAGCAACACTTGGCAAGGCACTGCATAGGTCTGAACTGTGGGGCAGTCCTTGACCTGAAGAGCTATCTCAAGAGAGACAATAAAGGCAATAAAAGGAACAAGGAAGCAGAAGGGACATAAAAAGAATTTGCAAGTATGACATGATCAGTGTGAAAAGAGATGGGGTTTAAGATCTTAATTAGGAAAGAGCTAAGGAAGAGGTATGAGAAGGACAAGAGCAGGAAAGAGCAGGGAAGGCAGATGAGATGAGACTGAGAGGAAGGTGAAGGAGAAAGGGAAGGAAACTCTGACAGGTCCTATTACACCTTCTTCTGTTCCCCAGCCTGCAAGATATAGCAAAAGGGACATGAAACATCATGTGCAGTAAATATGCAGAGGGTGACTGTTTCATCCTTCATTTCTTACACTGGTAAGCCTAAGCTGACCCTGTCTTTCCCCATGTCATGGGGCTGCCGTGTCTTTCAAAGCAACCTCTCCTAGCTCCCATCAATCAGAGCCTACCTTGGACAAGCAGGCAACACAATGTCAGGGAACAACCACAACGTAATGAACCCAGGAAAGATCTGTTGGAGCTCTCCAACACATTGACAGGTTTTATCTTATCTGTTGCCAGGAGGGACAAAGAGCTGGAGGGACACTGAAGGTCAATCTGGCACTAAGGAGAGCTCAGAACAAGGGAATAACTGATTACATTGAAGGACATCACATTTGCAATTAAGGCTGAGCTCCAAAAGTGTGGGGGAAGTAAGCTGTTTCTCTTCCCTAGTTCAGTGTAAGAAAGACTCCCCAGCTACCAGAACCAACAACTGTGGAACTGTCTTTCCCCTTCCTACATGTCCACCAGGTTCTGAATGTGGTATTCTGAATACCACAATAAGCCTGTGGGTATTTACAAGAAAAAGACTTAGCACAGAGTGCTTCTGGGCACAGCTCTATTGCCAGTAAAAAGCATGATGAAAAGCATACTTTCTTTGATGAAGCCTCATTTGAGTGGTTTATGGGTAAAGGTGAATCTAGTATATATCATATTTGTCTCATGGCAAACAGAGTGCACTTGTGAAATCCATCTGACTAGATGTTCTGAGAAAATCTTCATGAGACATCTGTGAGCTTTGAATCACTCCATTGTTGTCAGGGTTTCAGCTGGAAATTGTTCTAGATGCAAAGGAATGGCAGGTTACTAATGGCTTATTTCTTATTAAATGCTTTGGGTTTAGGAACTTAGAATATATGTAGATACTTTTCTCATTTACAGCTTCACATGAAGCAAAACACTGGATGAAGATAAATGATCAAAACAACTTGCCTTTTGTTGAGAAGTAAAGATGCAGGAGGTTATTGCTATGTTTAAAAAAAAGTGTGAAAACATGTGAAAAGTGCTTTTGAGCCCCTGTAAGAGAATTGCTCTGTCACTGATCCATATTAGCAGGCCTTGAAATGCAACTGCTGTGGGCCAAAGAGAAAGGTATGTTCCAGAAAGGTTATGTCACAGAGAGAGACTCAGTGTATCTGGCTTAACCACCCAGCTCTGTTGCTAACGTCCTATCGTTTCATCCATCTTTCTTGGTTTAGCACAGTAATTTCAGAGCATCAAAACAAATTGATTGCTTGTGGGTTTAGAGTTAGGTCCTCTGCTGGATGGCCCTTAAATCCTCTCATCAAAAATGGCAAGCATAAGATGCCCTTCCTGACAGCTTCAGCCTGAAAAGAGCAGTTTCATGCTCCAGGGAACTGCTTTAAAGATACAAAGGCTGTATTCGCTGGACACACTCTGTAACCTCTGCTCATGAGCAAAGCTTTGCAAGTTACTTCCCAGCTTTCACCGGAGGGGGAAAAAAGTAATCATAGCTTTCCTGATTTAGTCCCCCCCTCAGTGGACTTTCATCTGCTTAGGGCCACATGACAATGTCCCTGCTAGCCCAGCCTGCTGCCAATTCAGCCTTCTCTCACTTCATTTACTTGGCTGCTAAATGATGCTGAAGTCACAGTCAGAACATCAGTCGCAGTGAAAGAGGGGACTAATACACTGAACCGAGAACCTCTATGGAAACACCTCCCAAAATTATGAAAGGTGTGATGTAAAACTGGCTTAGGTGTGTGAGTGCTGCGTCTGCATGTCACTGTGATATTGGCCTACAGCCGGTGCTAGGAAACTTGTCAGTGCAAGCTACACTAGATCAGGTCCAGAACCTCCAAGACCCCTCCCATCCCTCCAGGTGCCGACTAAAACTCTTCATCCCTGCCATGTCCCAGGCAGGTCTTGTCTTTTCTCTTGCACCTTGCGTGATCTTTTAGATGACCAGGAACAAGCTGGAAGAGGCCACAGCCATTGCTGTTGTCCCCCAGACCTCTGTCTCAGCCGCACTTGCCACTCTACCCTCAAAGGAAGTGAGGTCTGATCACGGTGGGGATTTTGGGGGTGATGTGTTAAAAAAGCTGCTTCACCATTCTCACCTGAGCCTTCCTCTTGCCACCTGCCTTACCTACAGTCAGGACTGTGCTGACTGTAGATGGCTGCTAGTGCCAGAGGTGACAGCAGTCACAAATCCTCAGCTACCCATGTCCCTTCAGCATCCTGTTGGGAGACTTGGGAGCTTCTCGTCCCTTCCCCACATCTGTGCCATGGTCTCTCAGCTATAACACTGCTACAAAGAATTTTGTCCAGGCACCCCTGAGATGAGCTCCTTGCAGCTTTCCAGAGTATTAATGGTGGGCAGCGGTTCTGCAAGATCTGGCCTAGGTATAGGCAGTTTTCCTCACTACCCACACGGCTATGGCTGAAGCCCAAACAGAGAGCAAAGTATCTGACACCAAGCAAGCTGGTGAAGGTACAGCAAGAGACCACCCAAGCCCTCAGTGTTTAACATGAGCGGATCATGACCTTGGGGGAAAGGAAGAAGTGATTTTCCAGTATTACTGAGAGGAATGGAGGCAGACAGGTATCAGGATCACCCAATATCACACAAAAACTGCATGACATGATCAGGAATGAATGCAGATTTCCTAACTCCCAGACCCATAGCAGCCATCGTACTGGTTCCTGCCCAGTATGGGCCATCAGGCTTCATTCAGCCTTTTGAAATGACAGCTAGCTATTTATAGATGCTGCCTACATTACTCCAAGGAGCGGCATCTTTCTATATTGTACAAACACACTCCAAGTTTCCTTCTGTACCCTGCCAACACAGGGTGAATTTCTGAGAGTAATCTTCCCTCCTTTTTCCCAGAACAGAGAACATCTGGGACTACTGAGGTATCATCTTGTGGCATTGGCTGACTTTTTGTTTTTTTAACGAGTTTCTGTGTAACGACTTGATGATGTTTTTCCTGGGTGGACAACTGTCTCATCTAAAACCTTGTCCCACATATTCCTTTACAGATAACGTTTTATGCTAAGATTCTTGAAAGGACTTCCTTTTGTGCTCTGTCCCCACCTTCCTCTGTTTAATTCCTCCCAAATGTCTCTCTGATGCTTAACCTGCAGGTCTCCCTATTCAACAAACCAAAGCAAAATGCGGGTTTGAATAAGCTCAGGATACATTGATGTCATTTCTGAATATTAGCAGGCTACATGATACTACCAACTTTATTTGATCCCATTTGCTGAAGCCGCCTGAATTTCTCAGGGGCAGGTTTTTTTAATCCTGGTTCATTATTGTTCAAGCCCATCAAGTAAATGGCTGTGGAGCGGAAGCTTGAATGGGCTTGTTTAATAGGAAAAGTCATTCATCTGCAGCATAGCAGCTCTGCAGTGAGGCTATCTTCCCTCTTCTGCTTCTTACTGGGTCTGCATCGGCAGCAGTGACGTTAAACCCTGGTAAGGAAATGCTGGGGAGAGTAGGTTTTTGGCTTCACGCTGCTTTTATTCACTGCAAGAAATCCTTTCCACAGTAAACAGTCTGATTGTTTCCATGGGTCACAATCACCTATTTTAAATTTATTTCTCACATATCACTTGGTACTGCTGAGGACACTGGCCCCATGGCAAGCTGTATTTCTTATCTGAAGCCGCAACCCTCTCAGGCCCCAAATTGTAACCTTGGGATCCGTTGATGCTACATTTGCAGCTCCCCACAGGTCTTATCACTGCTGGTATGGAAAGCCAAGATAGGCTGTGAAACCATGGCACCTGCCAGCTTTGGAAAACTAGCCCTAAGGTGCTGGGATGGGCGTGACCCTGTGAGCTAGGAGCTGCACTGAGCTTCTTTACCCTCTTGACTTGTACCATGTTTGAATTAAGAATCAGACCCTCAAATGGCCTGAACTGGTGCATGGAAATTCAATGGAGCACTGCCAGGTAATGGCAGATGAAGTTCTGGCACTCAAACCTATATTTTTATACATAAAACTTGCTATTTTTGCCCAGCCTTTGGCTTTGCAGCAATGCCAAGAAAGCGCCTTGGCTGCATTTCCCCTATGAAAGCTCAAATGTAAGGATCTTGTTGCTGGACACTTGCACCAAAGACATGTAGGCAGGTAACTGCTAGTATTGCTCACAGTGCCATTCCTGCCCCGAGCAATGTGCGTGGGACCCCAGCCTGTACCCCTGCTCCCTGCCTGCTAAAACCCAACAGAAACCCATTACATACCAGGAATACCAGCATCCCCACAAAGCCTGTGCTGGGTGGAGGAGGAGGCTCTCCCTCTCTCCCTTTTTTCCTTTCCACCCAGCTTGGCTAGTTCTTTGGCAGAGCCCCAGGACTTGGGAGGGGGGAGCAGAGGGGGGCTTGGGAGGGCAGCAACTTCCCGAGCTTACCCACGGCCTCATTTTGATCTGCAGTACTGCCTGCTCATTTCCACTTCACAGATGCTGCTGAGCTCTGCCACGGAGAGACAAATCCCAGAAGGGGAAGGGAGCGTGGTGGGGAGGAAAGAGATGAAAGCAGAAAAGAGCCGCATTTATTAAGCTGTTTTTCTTTCAGTGAAAAGAAGCATTTATCAGTGATTTCATATGTCATGTGAGATGTGGCTCCCCGCCAATTTCTAAGGATGCAAACAAGCCGCTGACATCATACACTAAATATAGAGCGGCTCCTGCTTTAGGTGAATAAATAATGCAGATGCAAAAGCCCAGGTTTTCAGTTACACATTCATTACCATCCGTCTGTCAGGTTCTCAGCATCAGGAGAAAAACGTCCGACTCCAGCAAGGAGTGACAGGTGAAGAATGCAAAACAACTGCAGACAATAGGTGATTAAGCAGAATTTCCTTGTTCTCTGCTTTTTTTCCTTACAGCTACATTTCGTTTCAGCAGTAATCCATGGTGCAGCTTTTCTAGCACAGCTCTGCTGCCTCCCTCCCTTTCCCTTGAAGCCAAGCTGGAATGACAAGCCTGGGTGGGGAGAGCCTGAACAATGAACACAGCCAAAATGTGGAAACTTCCCTAGGCACTTAGCAGAGGAAAAAAAGCAGAAGAAAGAAAGTGGCCAAAAAAAAAAAAAAAAGCCTCTGATCAGACTGTGCAAGCAGTAAAGCAGCAGCATCCCCCAGTGAAGCAGTTTTCCATGCCCTGTCAGGGAGAGGTTTTAATTATAGTCTCTCAACGCTAATCATTCTTGACTCCTTTATTGTTTTTTTTTTTTAAGGCACCCATTTTAACAGCCACACAAGCAAACCTGTAACTGGTTCCATGGCATATTATTTCAGCTCTCAGAAAGCCCTCCAGGAAGGATTACAATTGGTAATAAAGCCGAATCGATAATTTTCTCCCTTCTCCTCCTTCAGATCAAAGGCCCTGAGCAGGAGGAAGCATCCCAACCCATCCTTTCTGGGGGAGAACAGCGACAGGAGAGGGGGAAACAAGAAGACAATGCACCATCAAAGCTGCTGCAAGGTGTTGGATCAATGACAACATCTGCATGAGGGTCTGGGCTACAATAGAAGCTGTTACCATGGAAACGGGTGCAAAAGCATCAGGCGGGAAGAAGCAGGCAATGATGAAAGGTGAGAAAGAGGGAGAGAGTATTTTTAGATCCCTTAGGAGGAACGCTATTCAATGACATCACCCTATCTCATTAGTTGCACCCGTGCTGTACAACACATTGTGGCACCTGCCCCAGACTGCTAAATGGAAAAATGTTATTATGGGTGTGAATTATAAATACTGCAGTGACACTTGAGCTTGGGAGTTATTAGACATCACTATTCCATAATAAAGGAGAGCATTTTATATGTTGTGCTGTAGAGATTCACTGTACAGTGTAAGAAGCATCATGTCTAGGATTTTACTCAGAAAGTAATTATGACTCATCCTTTTATTGTTATTAAGAAGCAGAGTGAAAATAATTTTACACATTTGATATCCCACACATCAACAAGCCTTTTGCGCTGGAGAAACATGGCCTAATTTCCCAGAGCTCTGCATGCCAACATGTTTTGAGGGAATGTGGTAGTAGTCATAGGTGCTCAGCACTGCCAAAAATCCAGCCATCTGTGTCACATGTGAATGAAGCCTCATTAATTTCAAAAACACAAAGTATACATTTCACTGCCTGCGTTCAGCTCCTTTGGAAGGGCCAGACCCCTTTCGCAGTTAAGGACCAGTGGCTACCCATCACATCTGCTGAAGCCCTGATTCCAGGCAGGGAAAAAATTCTGGCTGTCAGACATCGCTCCTGGCTGCCAAACAGAGGGGAAAACCTCCATCCTGGGGAGTTGAAACAAGCTGGGACTCATCTGCCTTGTGCCAAGAGGTGGGTGCCCGGAGCTCACCACTCCAGAGAGGCTGGAATCACTATTCCTGTCGTGCTGCTCACAGTGAAGTCGGAGGGATAAACCCAGAGGAATGCGTGTTTCTTGTGACTGCAGAATTCTGAGCTCTCTCCCAGCCCTGGAATAACTATCGATAAATGTCACGCTCAGCCAGAGCGTGTTGGGGGCACCGGGGCCTGTCACTGGAGATAGGCAGGAACTGAAATTCCCAACCCGTGCTGGCACCCACCGGTGCTGCCAGAACAGCGGCGGGTGAGTGACAGGGCTTGCCCTAGCTTTTGCCCTGTTCACAGCGGAGCACGTGGGCACTCAGCCATTTGTTGTCGCAGTCTGGCCGGGCCCTGCGTCAGCAGGCCAGAGCAGGAGCAGGTGACCGGGGCAACACCAGGCACCGATGCCAAGGGTGTAGGGCAGGCAGTGGAGCGTGGCCTGGCTGCGAGGAGCGAGCCAGGCTGATGTCATGCTGTAGCCCTCCTCCTTGGTGAGCTAAATATACCCTCCCTGTTCCCCACCGCCTGTCCCAGGAGCACGGGCGGGCTGGGGGCAGCAGCGAGAGGCTGGGGGCACAGCTGAAGCACTGGCCTCGCCTGCCCTGCCATAAAAGGCACTGGTGCACGACCCAGCCAACTGGGGAAACAGAGCAAGAAATAGCACAGGGACCATGGTGGACGACAAGAAACACGAGCAAGGCAGGGAGTTACCACCTAGCGGCAGGCAGAGGGGGCTTACAGCAAGAATAACTGGTAGCAAAATCTGATTTTCTTTTTGGCTTGGGTTTTTTCACCGTGTGATCATGATGTGCCCTCTTCTCTCTCTGTTTGAGCTATCTTTCCTACCAGAAGATCTGAGTCTTTAAATATATAATAAATAGTGAAATGTACTGACGTATGTGTGCTACTTCTGATCCATCTTCTGGGGGGAGAAAATGAAGGTTACCCAACACAGCACAGCTCAGGCTGCTGAAGGTCCCATAGGGCACATCTACGAAGAAGGGTAGAAAAGGTGAGTGAATGTAGCTGAGCCTGAAATAACAACACCTGAAAACATTTTCTTTCCTAGTCTAAATTCAGCCTTCTTGCTCCAACTCCCTGAGTCTATTGTACCTAATCCTCATGATGATTAACCAGACCAAGCCTTTTTTTATTATATAGCTGCCTAACTTGAACTATTCTGCACATCAGCTTCACTCAGCTTAACCTCACTCCCATTTCCTAGTTAAGCTAATGCCCAGCACAATGCTGAATTGCTCCTGCTTTCTTCCTGGCACCTCTTTTTTAGCACTTCTCATTCTGTTTTTAAGGAAGGAGGCTACAGTTCTACTTCTTACAGTATTAGTGTTGGATATAGATGAAACAATATTTCATGTGACTTATCATTTAATTTGTCTTATATGTTAGCTTTGGCACTACCAGCATTGTAGTCATGCCAGGAGAGAAACTTTGATCTGATGAGTGTAAAACTCAGCCAGGCTTGATGTAGGGTTGCAGAAAATAATTTCAAATATGAAAAATCTGGCCTGTGCTTTTGGGGATACAAGTGCTGTTGATGTTCTAAATATCACATTTTATAGGAGGTATGACCTATCTGCTAAAATCAAAGACCATTTTAGGACAACATAAGGAGTCACTCTGAGCACGTGTGGAATTCACTAGACACATTTTGGGCACTGCCCCAATCTGAATCACTGCAGTCATGGACATGTATGGCTCAAGAGACCATCCAGCCCCTCTTCCCCTCCCCTTCTCTCTCTTTCTAGCTGATATCCCTGGCTGATATGTGTTTAACCTTTTTAAAATATCTTAGGGGACAGGAACAGCCCTCAGCCAGGGCTCACCTCACTTGCTGGTTACAGCATCTTTTTCTCTAGCTGTAACCCAGCTCACTCTTACTGAGAAAGAGCTCAACTTCTCTGCCTACCTGAAGATTAGTTGGTCTAATGACAATCCTTAGATATATGACATCTGCCCTCATCCTCTAGTCCTCTGTCCTGAAAAAACCAATTCTTTCAATCTCTCCCTGTAAGCCAGGCCTTCCAGCCTACCACCATGCCCCTCTCTGTTCCATGCTCACTTGCATCATGCCTGGATCAGCGGGATGCTGTTCTCTGCCTGGCTCAGTCCTGACAAGGGAGAAATGGTGATTTCCCCAGACCCACATCTGGCATGACCTCTGGCACCTCCTGCTTGGCCCCTTCCCCATTCCAGACCTCCATCTTCTGCCTTGCCACTCGCCCAGACCCCGCCCTGCTCTGCTGCTGCCAGCCTGGCGCTTCCCCACAGCATCATTATGTGCTGGAGTCCTCCTTCTAAGTGTGTGCTGAGCACTCCCCTGTATTGAATTTCAGTTTATTGATCTCAGACCGTTACTCCCATTTGCCAAGACCACTTTGACTTCCAGCCCTCTAAAGTGCTTGCAAGTTGTGCTTCCCCACCTGGAGGAACTCACCCATTTTAAAGTGTGCCTTCTATTCCATTATGCTCCTCATTAACAATATAAATAATAGCAGCACCATCCAGCATTATCTTCTTGCTTGCTGCTCTCCCTTCCCTTCAATCTCTCCAGGTACCAGGGCAATGAGCACTCTTGCCCACGAGACAGAAAAGACATGGGTTTGCCACCTGGGTGGCACCTGGGTAACAGCAGCAGCCTGAAAACAGGGGGTAATGCACATTGTCCCATGCTCAGCCTCTTGTTGCTGCCAGCATCAGGCACTAGGGCCTCGTGTCTGACTTAAACTTGCCTCCATCCAAAGTCAAAAGCTGCTCCCGTGTGCAGTGTCCACCCATGGGGGTGTTGAACCACAAGCTTGTAGCTAGAAGACAAGAGGGGATTGGTTTGGCTCAGCAGGACTGCTGAAGGTCAGGCTACTAGAAATGTTTACTGAGCGAGTTTGTGCAGCTTCAGCTCATGCTTGCCAGGGACCCAGCTGAACAATTAAAGGAAATATCAGTTCAGTCGCAGGTTGCAGCACACTCATAGCCCTGCCTTCAATGAATAAAATAAATCATTCACACTGATTCTCTAATCAACCCAATCCTCAGAGGTGTAAATTATGCTGGCAGGTGTATAATCAGTGAAGTTTCCAAATTAACCTAAAAAACCCCAAAGAACCCTCTGAGTCTCTCAGCATTGGCTGAGCTGAGCAAAGGCTGTCTAAAACAAGTGCAACACAAAACTGGGTGGCAGCAACTGTGCCTTGCAAAATCTGATAGAAAAACAACCATCCTGGAACATAGAGCTTTGGTTCAAAAGGATGGAGCTCCAACCTGGGCTGTCCTTTCCTCACTGACCCTGCCCAGATGCTCAGGGCATGCCTTGTTTGCTTGGAAATCCCATCAGGATCCTATGCCTCTGCAGGAGCATCTTAGGAAAGGTTCTAATCCTTTCAGCCAGCAGACCTGTAGGCAGGAAATACACCATAGCACATGACTAGGAATAAAACACAGAGTGCAGGGGTATGGCCAACAGTTGGTGTCACCCCCTGCTAAACACACCCCTGACAGCAGCCGTGGTCTGGCTGTTGGCTGGGAGGGGACATCAGCTTGACAGTCTCAGCTTGATCTTGTCCTCTCACTGCTTCTGTGTTGGGAAACACCAGTGTTCCTTGAAGAAGTGAGGGTGGCTGCTGTGTGACAGCACCAAGCAAACAGCTGATGTTGTTCACCCACTGCCCCAGGTCTGCAAAGAAATTTGGAACCACTTTATTTATTCTCTATAGAGATGTGGGTTGAAATAATTTACTGGTGTGGACCGAGTAACAAAAAAGAAATATCAGGATTCTAAATGCAGCATTTGGAGTTGTTAGAGGAAAGCAGTGAAACAAAGCAGCAAAAGCTGAGTTAAAAGCATATTGCCTGTTCAACCTGGGGGAACAAAAAGTGTGTGGATGGGGCCCAGCCTGCTGCTTTATGTAGCCACTGTTTTATTGTGTAAAATAAAAATAAAATGGATTCCAGCAAATAATGGTAAATATTTGATGATATAATTATGTCTTATTAATGCAATGTTCTTTCTTTTGCAAATTAAATTTTCACAAGAATTCATCACCCATTTAATTTTTATTATTTAGGCCGTGAGTATGGCACAGTTGTTTGTTATGTACTTTCATAACCATTTGATTAATATTAAATGTTTAAAATAAAAACCTCCATTTATATTTTAGTTATAATGGCCCTACAAAAATATTACAAATACAAGTTGGTATTTATGGCCCACATTAGCTCTTAGTACTACTTTTGATATTTTTATTGCCGTACAGCACATGCACAGTTCATTATATATGAAAAATAGTTTAATTTTCAGGAGCTTTGTAATGATCCGTAAACTGAAAAATGTTCCTTGCCATGCCGCAGAAACCCTCTCAGTACTCCTGATTGCACCTCTTTTATCCTGAAGAAGGGAGACCCGAGGAAGGGACAAATCTACCCTATTTATATGTATGGCTGTGAGAGAGGATCTCTTAAAAGGCATGAATGCAGGAGATACAAGGTTTGAAAATCCTGAATACACAGTGCCTCTTCATCCAAAGGGACAGATATGGACTGTGACTGGGCAGGAACTGGGGGAGAGCATTAACCATCAGGAATTATCTCATGGGTTTGCAGGGAATCTGTCATACCTGTTGGATGTGGTAATAAGCTGAACCCCGTCTGTCTGGCAGTCACCACACACAAAAAAGCTCCTTCTGGCCACTTACAGCAGGGGGCTGCTGTGGGTTTCAGGCTCCAAAAATGCCCAGGAGCAGGCTCCCTTGCAGCATCAGGAGCAGCATTAGGTTTTCTGCTCCAGTAGCTCAGGCAAGTGCATCAGCTTTTTTTTTATTATTATTTTACAGTACTACAGAGAAGTGCTGTTGGCTTCTAAACTAAACATCCCTCACCCCAAAAAAGGACCAAAAAAAAAATCCTCCGCAGCATTCCCCCTGCTCTCTGCCAGTCCTCTGGGAATCAAGCAATATTTTCAGAAGGATAAAACGCACCACAGTCATTAGTGTGTCTGTGTAGGATGTTAGACCTAAACCTACGAAGGCCTTACTTTCCTTTAGCTATACCAGGCTGGTGCTCTGTCAGCTTTGACAACATCCTTACAGACTTAAAGTGTCACTGTATCTCCTGCCAGCCACAGGCTCCTTGTACAGAACATCTCCTTCCCTGCTCCATTTATGCTGGGTTTCACCTACATGGTCATCCATTACCTCCTGGAAGAAAATTAGGATTTGCTAAACATCCTAATGCCAGCAGCAAACATAGAGCTGCAGATAACAGCATCCATGCCCACCAGCACTTCCAGTGCTGGAAAATGGCAGGGTGACAGGACACAAGTAGGCTTTTCTTGCCCACCTTTCTCTTAGCAACTTGGAAGAAGCATGCTTACATCCAGCCGTGCTGGGCTTTTATGAGGCATGGTGGACTTTTGCCACACACCTCATGCTCATATATAGTGGTGCACAGTGAGTGCAAAACCTCTCCTGTCTGTCCTGATGGTTTCCCATATACCTTTCCTTACTACATCTGACTAGCTGAGGAAAGTACAAAAAAGACAAGGAGGACCTGGAGAAGGTCCAGCAGAGGGCCAAAGATGATTTGGGGTCTGGAGTATCTCTTTTGAGGTGAGACTGTGGGAGCTGGGCCTGTTTCGTCTGGAGAAGAGAAGGCTGAGAGGGGATCTCATTAATGCACATAAATATCTCAAAGGCAGGTGTCAAAAGGAAGGTACCAGACTTTTCAGTGTTGCCCAGTGACAGGGCATGGAGCAACGGCCATAAACTGAAACACACGAAGTTCCACCTCAACATGAGGGAGAACTTCTTTACATTGAGGGTGGCAGAGCACTGGAAGATGCTTCCAAGGAAGCTTGTGGAGTCTCTGTCTGGAGACATTCAAAACCCACCTGGACACATTCCCACTTCATCTGCTCAAGGTGACCCTGCCACAGCAGGAGGGTTGGACTGGATGATGGACCAGAGGTGCCTTCCAACCCCAACAATTCTGTGATTCTGTGACGTGGCTGCAATGGTGGGTCTATACAGCAGCAGCATGCACCTCACCTGGGTGAAGCCAACTAATGGTGGCAGGCTTTAGAAAGTTAAACAGTCCTTCTAAATATTCTCTGCTCCTCTGCTTCTGAAAGGCTGCCATACAGCCATCCTACCTCTGCAGTGGGTAGTGCCCCCTGCGATTTGGAGTTCGCTAGGCAGAGTGAGCAGACACAGCCACCAACAAAAGCCATGTATTCTCCACAGAGGCTGCTGAAGTGACATTTCAAAGAAGCACAAAAAATGCTCCTGAAGGTGTAGTGGTTTAAGTACTGGAGTTAAAAGCGGTAGTCTCCCCCTGTACCACCAGCCCGTGCTCTTTAGAGCTTGTCCTGATTCTCATTTTAGTTCCCTGGGTTCTGAGTGTGCATCAGGCATGGCTTTTCACTGAACTGAAACCTCTCGTTTCAGGTGATGTTTAGCAAAACATTTTCCTCCTGAGGCTGGTTTTGAGGCCTCTCACTTTCGGGCTGTGAGAGGCAG
This sequence comes from Dryoscopus gambensis, assembly GCA_013389985.1. Lineage (NCBI taxonomy): Eukaryota > Metazoa > Chordata > Aves > Passeriformes > Malaconotidae > Dryoscopus > Dryoscopus gambensis. Next base: position 16,300 of record WEIT01008529.1, on the reverse strand, counting down.
AGTGTGCATGGGGCTTCATGTGTTATTTTCACCTCTTCCCTCTCTCGGCCTCATGCCCATGCTGTCTGCCTGCACATGTAAAGACCACTGGAGGAACACAAGCTGCGTGTGGCCATGACCTTGTCATTGCAGCCCACTGTCTGGGCTGCTATGTCTGAGGAAGCAAATCCAGACCTTAGTTTGCAGAGGTAGGGCAGCCAGGACCCCATTTCTAAGTGCTGTTGAAACCCCTGCTGGGAGCAGGGATCTTCTCTTACTGCCAGAACAGGATGTGCTTTGTTTTCTTCCAACGCTGCCATCTCACAAAGCAGGATGGGAGCAGTGCCCAGCAGTGCCCAGGGTGGGGCTGGTGGCTGTGACCTGGCTAGCAGGGCACCTGGAAGGAGGTTTGTGTCCCCTCACCCTCAACACTGCTCTCGACTCACTGAGCTGCTGTTTCCATTTAGTGCAAAAGCACTCCATGTTTCTCAGCCACCATCATAAAACAGGTTAGAGGGTGTCAAAGTGGGAGACTTGATTAATTTGGTTTGTAGGTAACAGGTGCCATGGAAAATAGAAGGCTGTTTGGCCCCTGGGTCCCTCATGCATCTCTGCTAAACTGAAGGGAAGCCTTTCTCCCTTCAAAAACTGTGCTTCCCTTTAGCTGTTTGTTTTCAGGATCTTTGGAAAGAAACACAGCTCTGGTATGGAAACCAAGCAGCAAGAGCCTGGGACAACAACCGAATTACACTGTTCAAAATACTCAGTCCTTTGAACAAACTAAAAAGATTTTTTTCTTACATACTAGGAGAAAAGATGCAGCTGCATTATCAGCTTCAGTGAGGGCTAGACAGTGCACAGGCACAATGTACAAAGGCAAGGACAGGGGGAATTAAGCCCACTGAGTCCCTTTGCCCTGTATCATTCCCAAAGTGCAGAGCCCAGCTGTTTCCAGAGGTGTTGCCATGCTGGGCTCTGCAGCAGCCAGGGCATTGGACTGCCTCTTGTGAGCTTTGTTTGTTTCTGGAAACTGAAATGCCTCAGCTTCCAAATCATGACAGGAGATGATGCTTTACTTAGGGTTGAAATTTGAGCCAAAATCTATTCCTGGCAATGACTTGAAGGTCATGCACCAGTGAAGAGTTCCTACCCCAATGGTATGTGCTATTAGATAGATGCGGCTGTTGCTCTTTCTCTGACAGTGACAGATTTTAGGCCACCCTTTCATGGGTGTGTTTGTTTTCTCCTCCAGTCTGCATTGCTCTCCTAATCTGTACCCCCAACTCAAGTTTCACTCACTTGTGCCCTCCCCAAAGGGATGTGATTAAGCACAGCTAGTGCAAAACTTTACAGTAACAGCAAATTCCTTTGTGCCTGCAGAGTTCACCAGCAATGAGATGGCAATGTGACTTCGCAAGCGTGCCTTGCATAGCTTCTCGGCTTCATATCCCCTGAGGTGAGCAAAGCAGTTCACACACAGCCCTTGCACCTGTCACAGGAGCTGGGGACAGCCTAGGGGACTCAAAAGTGGAAGCCAGTCAGCAGACCCATTAGAAGTGTCCATGGAGACATGTCCTATCACTGTCCTTTCCCAGCTGGTGGGATGCAGCACTGCACACTGACCTCTCAGGTGGCTGTGAGGAGCACAGCTCTGGTTTGCAGCACTGAGGGTCTGTCTCCCTTTCTTGAGAACATGACAAATATCCTTTACAGAGCAAACGTCTTGGTCTTCACACCACAGAGGGGTTCAGGCTCCCACAATACAGAGGTAGTTTATTACCAATTCCCATTCCTCTTCACTCTTCTCTGGAATAACACCCACCGTGCAGAACAGGGAGGAATAAGGCTCTCAAAAGGGCTGCACAGCTGCCGCCAGCCACCCTGCACCACTCTGGTGCCTCTGCATCTCAAGAGGATGATTTTTTTTTAAGGCAACTCTCTGTGGGTGTTTGGCATATAAGGAGACAGCAGTAAGAAACGAAGAAAGCTGAGTATTATGAATGGTGGCCACAGGATGGGCAAGTCAATCAGAGATAAATTGGGAGTAAGGAAAGAGGAGCCTGGTGCACCACTTATCCCTGTGGTCAGAGCTGGATTAGAGCAAACAGTTGCTTGTATTTATAAACTTCCCAACACCCTGCTGCGCCTGAAGAAGAGGGGAGAGGAAGGATCACAAGACCCTCACTGGCTGGGGCTTGGGAAAGGAAGTCTCTGAAATATGAATGCTGGACATTCTCTTCCCCTCCCCCCAGGGTGAAGATTTTCCATGGTGTCATTCCCACTGTCACTCAGAGTGGGAGCACCCTGGTAATCTGATCCTCACTCCCCAGCCCTTAGGAGAGTTTTTCGTGAGCCCAGAGACCCAGCCTGAAGGGAGGCAGGGAGGAATCTGTTCCTCTGGTCCCTGCCCCTCACCCCCTGCTGCCTCCAAGGGCTGGTGGAGCTAATTGATTTATTATTAGTACAGTCCTTTTCAGTGTGGGTCTGTGTTTATGTTTACTTTCAGGAGCTAGAGATGGTACAGATGGCTAATTTGTTTGTTCGGTATTGTTCTTTCTAGCTGCCTAGAGCTGTGTTTGTACTTCTGTATTTGTCATGGTTACTGCATACTCAAAATCTCAAGTGCCTCTTTTCCTGTGTGATGGAAAGCTCACTGAGTATCAGCTGAAAAGTCATGACTGTTTAGAAGGATTCTCTCTTTCGTCCCTTTGTCCGGCACTACCCCCCATTGCCTTTGTTTAGGTGGGGAGTTCTGGGAGGCAGAGAGCCAGCTACAGTCCGGAGGTTTCCCAGAACACTCAGAAAACATGGACAATGGGCTTTTCCCTGGCTCTGAGCCTCCAAAATGGGTCACCTTCCGTGCCGGTTAGCAAGGAACATGGGCAGGGACAACTAGTGCTGCTGGCAAGAGAAGTGGTGGTGGTGGGGAGGGAAGCAGCTGCATCTGATCACACAGTATTGCTGCCCAGTTGCTGCTGGTGGGAAGAACAAGCCTGCTGATTAGCATTCCCAAGAATACAATTAGGAGACAAGGCTATTTTCAGCAGTGTCCCCTCTCAAGGTTTGTAAAGCCACAAGTGCAAAGAAGCCCAGAGTAGGCGCTTCCTCCACCGCAGGCACTGGATGGCTTATATTAGCACAATGCTCCAAATCCTCTGTAAGTCCTCCCAGAAAGGGAGAGTAAATATAGTTTGTCAAACAGTTATCTTTAGCACACTGTCTCGTCTGCCAGCATGGATCTTTCTGCATGACCTCTTGCTAAGTCAGGGCAATTTCTTCTCGTTCACTTACTCCTGCCTGCGATGCCGTTCCCAGAGGGGAATGAGGGCTCCCTAGGGCTGAGGGAGAGACCATTTCCACCCCCCTTCACTGACCAGCCTCTGTACGGACATAGCTGGGTTATTGACCTCTAAACCCAGTTTTTCGCATCTGCTTTAAAAGGAAAAAAAAAAAAAAAAAAAAAAAAAAAAAAAAAAAAAAAGGGATGGAAGATCACACAAAAGGAGGGCGAAGGGAAAGCAAGCTGGCTCTCCTGGGGACCCCCTCTGAACTCCAGCAGGCAAGGGACATCCTGAGTCCACACCTCTGCAACAGATTCTCTGTGATGATGGGATGGTAATGGAAGAAGAAACACGGGGAGGTTTTGCAGGAGGCTGAAACCAGCCCTACCTCACACTGCTGCTTAGACAGGCAGTCCTTCCCTGCCTGGCCTCACTTTGGCATCACTTCTCTTGTGCCACTGCTCATGCACACACACACAGTTCTCTGCTGGGCCAGGCTGCCCAGATTCTGGCCTGCCAGTTCCACGAGCAGTAGTATAAGCACAATGAGGAGGGTGGGTAAGTCCTGCCTTTGGAGGTTTGCTCAGGCTGGGATGGTTGTGGCTGGCTCATGGGCCATGCATGGGGTTCTGGCAAGGCTGGGACATCACAAGGCAGCAACTAAACCCTTTTGAGCTGAAAAGGGGACACGTGGGAAACGGGGCCCCACACACCAGCAGGCACCTTGCCTGCAAGATGAAGAGCATCCTTTTTGTAGCAAAGGAAAAAGAGTGAAGGATCAGAGCTGACTGCAGCTCTGGCTGCCCACCAGCTGCCCTGTGAGCTGAGGCACTGCAGCAGGGGAAAACCCCTGCCCCTGGATCTGCGGTCCCTGCCCCACTACAAGGCAGCCCCATGGCAGCAAGCAGCTATCTGGGCAACTTGATAGCACCCAGCAGCCAAAAAAGCCTGATCCAGGACAGGTCATGGCTATACCAGAAAGTCAGAGGCAGAGTTTGCCTCCCCCAGAGTAAGCTGGAGCAGGGAGAAGGCAGGCAGCCCCAGCATGCCGTGTCCGTAGGAGCGCTGGGCTTCATAGAAAATCTCCTGTGCCCATTGCAGTGGGCAGTGACGAGCCTCTGCACAAAATTCCATATGTCTGAACCACCACTAATTTTCGAACAAATCATTTCCTTTTTATTAATCTCAGTGGAGTCTCATCTCTTCAGGATACTGCCACAGGCAAGTGGTGTAATACAAAGCTCAGAGACTCCGTTGTAATGAAAAGGGGGAGATTAGAGAGTTAATGGCCCCAGCTGCTACTATAAGCTTTACTCTCCAGGCTGCACTCAGTTGGAGAGGCATCATGTTGCAGCTCCTTCCCCTGTGCCACTCTACATGGTTGGGGAACTCTCCAGAACAAGAACAACATCATTTTGTTGCCGTCTGACAGACGAAGAAAGCAGACCGTGCTCTTTTGTCAGGAGGCCCCCTGCTTCCTTCTGCACTTCTGAACAGAGCTCTTCCTAACTCACCAAGGCCAGGTCCCCATCTCTGCTGTGCTACTGTACATGTACAGCAACTCCAGCTTGGGGGAAAGAAGGCCAGTGTGGGGCCTGGCAAGCTGCTGCTTACCCCACAGGTGTTGAAGAGGGACCAGCTGTCCCATGGGGTGGTTATATTTGATAGTGCTCTGGGGATGGAGAGTGAACCCACCTCTGGCTGAACACCAGGAAGGGGATAGAAGAGGAGCTGTCACCAGCATCCAACCGACCGCTGCAGAGAATCACAACCAAAAAGCCTCCCTCTCCTGGCAATAACCAAGGGTAGCTCCATTAAATATGTATCTGTAAGAAACCTGCGTGCTGGGGTGACCACAGCCAAAGGAAAGTCAGACAGCTGCGTGCCAGGTGTGTGGCATACAGCTGCATGTATCCTATGGCCAAGCCAATGCAGGGGCACCAGAACCACCTCCTACAACATAGGTTGTATGACAGGCTCCAGTCCATGTGCTCTTTCCTCTCATGTCATCAGCTCCATCTTTTCCTCCATTAATTTGGAGTGATAGAGGAAGGGAGTGCCTGCAGGAGCCTGTGCTGCCCAGGGTGCAGGGATACCGCTCACCTCTCTGCATGCAGGACATTACTCAGCCCTCCTCTCTCTGAAAAGGCCTTTCCCAGGCACCTCGTGGTGCCTCCTGATAGTGCAACTCCCTTGCAATTCTCCCCTGCCCGGTGCATGCCAAAATGCACTGCCTTGGCCCTGCACAGCCATTTGGTGCTTCCCCACCTCCCCGCAGTAGGGAGATGAAACTAAGACCAGCCACAGGACTCCTTCATCCAGCACAGCTCCACTCCAGCCAGCTATGGCATGGTGGTCAGCCTTACTCCCAGGTGATTTCCCCGTGGTTTCCTGAGATGCCAATGCACACATGCAGCACAGACATGCCAGCAGACAAAAAACCTCTTGGAGAGCATATCCAGTGATTCAAATGAAGCTCACTACTTCAGCTCAGTTCCCCAGCTTATTCTTTTCCTTAACTTTGAAGCAATTCCTGACTCTATCGTAATTTCCATATGCCTGACCCAGTTATGCTTGCCCTAGTTTCTGCCTTCACCAGCTCTCCGGTGGGCTTGAGGGTAACAGAGTACACCCCAATACTGGAGTCCAGCCACCCCCACCCCTGATCCTGACATGGTTTGCATCCCAGGACTCACAAAACCCTTTCCCATTAGGACACTGCTAAGGAGACAGCAACAGGAAGAAATGGCTTCAAGAAATTCTCACAGCCCTGCATAATTATTATAAAACAGTGAGATGCCAGTAACAATGAGCAAAGTCTTAAAACACTTGTGAGATTCTGCTTGGAAACATGACATATTCCTCCTGTTATTCATGGACAAGGATTGTATTTCTCAGGTAAATTAACTTGAAAAACATTTCTAAAGTTAGTTTGTGTGAATTTTTCAATGACATTTCTTGCTTGTTTTTCAAAAGGCAAATTAAACTTGCAGTGACAACAAAAACACTTTTGCCTTGAAGGTAAACAAATGCTGTGAAGCAAAGGCAGACCAGTGGATCACTCTACATCACTCCATCAATTCTGTACTTCCTTCTGATTATTCTGAAAAGCGGCCAGAATATGCCCAGTATGGGGACAAAAGCCCTGCAATGCTTGGGACAGGACCCAGCATTTTATTTCACTCATTGGCCACCCCCTGCCCCTTTCCTTCCCAGTTTTTCTGAAGACATGGTTGTGAAAAAGTTGAGGATGGAGCAACTTTGCTCTGCTCAGGTCCAGATTGCTCTTCTGCCTTATTTGAACATACAAAGTACCCTGAAATAACCAACATTTCTTCTGAATTATTTATAGTTTATGGAAATGATAATAACATAGAAATCTGCAATGATTTAATTAATTATGGATAAGTAACAAGGTAATGTTAGCAATACATTAACTGAAAAACCTATTTATAATGAAATGATTTCTTATAAATAATTAAAGCAAAACTGTCTGTGTTGTAACTCATAATTTACATTTAAGTCCTGATTTTTCTCACATTTCTGGTGGAACTTTACTTGTAGGAATGCTCCCATGGAGCTGATGAAGTCAATGACAGAGCTGTTGGCCGAATGGAACCCAGTTTAGAATTAGAAGAACAGATTCCAAAAGAAAAACGTTGCTTTTTCTGGTTTGTGTTTTAAACTAAATAAGGGTCAGCAATTCAGTCCCTAAAAGATGAGCTTTGCTTTTTGTTTGGTGAGGAAATTCACCTTATTTTGCCTTCCTTAACTCCATTTTAAAAGCAAATGAAGCCCAGATGACACCAACTGTTTCACAAGTATTGCTTACCATTTCTGTAAACCACTCTTGCCCGACTGTACAACAGCTCCCAGCAATTTGGACCCTCACTGATACACTTGTGGGTACCATGACAAAGCCTAAAGTTTGGTTACTGAGCAGTGGTGGGAGGAAGGGCACCTGAAGGAGTATGCCATGTATCAGCTAAGCAAGAGGAATCAAATTCAGACTGCCATCACCAGCCTCTCCCTGGTGAGTATTTCACTGAACCTGAGGATTGCAAGATGTTCCTTTTTCATTTTGTCCCTTCTCAAGAAGGTGACAGTAAAGAACCATCCTTTCTATTTACTGTGAGGTCAGTGAAGCACTCACTTCAAGTACCTTGGCATTTCTCAACAGGCAAGGATGAGCCTTAAGGAGTGGAGGGTATCAGTCCAGGCCCCGTTGTCAGCTTTCCTTGATGGTCCTCAGAACTTTGCAAGCTTGAGAGTCTGTGAGCTCCAAAAGGTGTCCCACTCAGGGAGATACTGGTGGCAGCCTGCTGTAGTCCGGGAGAACTCAAGGGGCCTTACATGGGACTGTTCATAGAGTCGTAAGATGACTGGCTTTAGAAGTCCATAAATTTCCATTCTGGACACAATCTGGCTCAGTAATTACTGGAATTTTCCGAAGTCCGATAATAATGATAGAATTCCGCCAGGCTACAATTCAGGTAAGGAAAATTCCAAGGCTGTCAGGAGATGACTGATTATTCCTGCTCTTTTCACCACCTTGGCCATGCAAGAGTTCCTGGTACAGTCAAGGGATGCTTCATTGGCCAACTCTTTACACAGAGCCCAAGGCCTGATAGGAATTCCTTAGATCACAAAGTGGTCCAGAGGAACAGAGGTGAACTCGCCATCACAATCAGGACAAAATGGGCTGTGCCAAGCACCTCTTTGGAACTGCTTGGAGAGAGCTTAAATGAGCCCTGAGGCTGCACACGGTGAGAAGGATCAGTATGGCTGAAACCCAGCCCTCTCAGACAGCCCTTCCCCTCCAGACACCTCTCGAGGCTCTCCCACAAGGAAGGTGCTGCCAGCAGCAGGAGAAGGGAAAAAGGGAGGCCAGCAGGGCTGGTACTCCTGTCCCTCTGCAGCCAAGGAACAGCTAAAAAGGGAACCCGGAAACTTTCCTACGCAGGCCACATTTATTGGTGTTGCTCCAGCGCTTCATGGACTGTTATCCATCAAAAGCAGCACTGAAATTGGCAGTCTTCATAGAAAAGGAAGGGATCCACCCCAAAACACTAAATGTCAGGAAACTTTTGTGACACAGGATGAAGAAACACATGCTGCCGCTGCAGTTCAAAATGTTCCTGCTTGGAAGATAACTGGGAAGCAGCATGGCTGGTTCACACCTTTGGCCAGTGCCAGGACGACACAAAACCCCCAGAGCCCTTGCTGTGAGCTCTCCCTGAGGGGTGGCCAGAGGCCAAATGACTAACCACCCAGAGTGCACCACCATTCCCAGAAAGTCTTACTAGTTGGAGAGCCTCTCCATTAAGAGGCAGATTTCAGGAAATACCCAAATTGTGCAGGAAAGGAGAGGAGCTGAAATCAGTCATCCACCTTCACAAGTTAATTTTAACATGATCAGACAAAGAGGTCTGGACAAAGAGCCACAGTAACCCAAAGAAGCAGAACTGGTAAGATAAAATAACCATTTGGATTATAAAAATATTAATTGGGGGCATAAAGGAGCTGGTTCAGTTAGGCACAGGGCACAGGTTATTTGTATCTCCAAAGCAAAGCAGAGGGCTTACACAAATGGAAGAGTTCTCACTATGAAAGTAAACATCAAAATACTAATTTAAAAGCACATCTAAAAATGTTTATCATGGCTTGTTGCCTCCAAGAAAACCAGAATGGATGTCTAAGCAGAATTTTTGAGCTAATTAGAGCAAGTTAAAGCCCCAGCTGGGCCCATCCAGCCCCCTTCTTTCCAGGTGCATGGAAGCCCATACCCAGTGCCATTATAGAATGATGTGTTGTGTTGCCCAGAGTTAATAAAGAAAGCATGGTACTTTCTGCAACGAAAATAACACCTTCCCTCTGTAATTTCTGTAAGGGAGTTTGCCCTAATTGTATTCTCATGGGGAAGATGGATAGAATCCTATTTAATCACCACCACAAAATCACAGGGAACTTAATGTTTGGATTTTTTAAAATTATTGCAGTATGAATAGTTATGAAAGTGTGATGGGAAAAGTGGTCCTTAGGCTGGTTTGACTTCCCTGCAATTCCTGAGGTAGGCTCTGCAAAGGCATGAGTCAGTGTGCAGAAGCTGATTTATTTCCTGATTTTTTATGAAGTGAAAGAAACCTGATGTTCAACATCACCTTCCTGTGCTTGTATTGAAGTCTTTCATCAGTACCCTGATTTTAGAGTTTTGTAACTATCAGCTGAGGGGTGATACATCTTAAAAGAGAAAATTATTTGTTCTTAGTGCTTAGCAGCACCTGAATAAGGTAGAGGGGAAAAAAAATTGTAAGTAGTCTGGACAAAATTAAATTCCGCATTCTGTTACGCAGTTGTTGTCTAACATCTGTAAGTACCTTTCTACATACAGTTGGAGAATATAGGACACATCTATAAAAAAGGGTTAGAAAATGGTTGGAGAAAACATGGATTTCTGGTTGAAAACCATTAAGGGTATCTACTCAAACCACCTACGCCCCCCCCCAAAAAAAAAAAAAAAATCAGGCCTCCTTCAGCTCACAAAGATGCAAAAAGAAGAAAAAAAACCCCAAAACCATGTGAGGAAGAACGGGAAGGTCCAGTTGCTTTCTCGTACCCCAGGCTGAGTGGGTGGCAGGGTGAGGCCCCCATTGCAGCTGGGGCACTCCTGAAGCCCACCACGTGCACACTTCCCCACCAGCAGCCTGCCACTCCCACCCCGCAGTGTGGGAACGGCTGGACTTGCTGCCAGTGCAAGGAAGCAACCTGGTGAACCAACAATCCATTTCATCTCTGCATACTTATCTCCTGTTTGTTTTTAAAGGGTTGTCCAAAAGAAAAAAACAAAACAGCATGAGGCTTCTCTGGGCTGGCAGTGGGTGGGGGAAATAAGTGGTTTATAGTGAAAGAGGGTAAAAGACAATGCAGACATGGCATTTTTGCAGGAAAGAGCAAATGCACTCCTTCCCAGAGGCAGCAGCTAAAAATCATAGACTCATAGAATGGTTTGGGTTGAAAGGGGACCTTGAAGATCATCCAGTTCCAACCCCCCTGCCATGGGCAGGGACACCTTCCACTAGATCAGGTTTCTCAGAACCCCATTTAACCTGGCCTTGAACAACTCCAAGGTGCCTCCAAATTGGAGGCTCTCCAGGATATATCTCTCAGGGAAGCCACAGCCACCCACCTAGAAGGACACCCCACAGCCCTGGACAGGGCACCCTAGGATGGGAGGGGGGCACCCCACAGCTAGGGACCACCACGGCAGGAGGCAGCAGGTTGGGGGGCAGACAAAGGGACCCCAAGATAGGGACATGGCCATGTGCTGTGCCAGGCAGAGCAGGTTCTCACACCCACCCCACTGCTGCTAGAGACAGGAGCTAATGGGCAGGGATGTTTCTTGAGGTGTTTGCCGAGTCAGAGGTGATGAAATGAACACCTAGTACAGTGAGAAGCTTTTATGAAGCACTTCCTGGTTTCTCTATTTGTTTTATAGGGGGTTTCAACTTGATGCAACATTTTGGGGTTTAGCATGTACTCTTCTATTCCAGTCTCTACGAAACGATCTCTGGAGTGGCAGAAAGAAAAGCAAAGTTGGGTGAAGTATGTCTAAAAATACCTGCAGATCTGTCACCCCATCTTCAGTGTACCTCTGCCAGCCAGCAAGACAGCCATATGGGCACTAAGGTGCACTTGGGAGCTTTCTATGGGAGACGTCTGTGTGTCTTCTTTCCCAGGAGGGAGAGTTCAGCCTCTCAGGGAGTTCCATGATTAGAATTTGAACCCCACACTTAGTGCTCAAAGCCCATGGCATGCTCCAGAGGCTGTCTGGAGGCAATGAAAGAGTTACCTCTGGAGCAGCTCAGCAGCTCTGGGTGATGAAGTGGATAAGCAGGCACTCCATTCATCTCCTTTGAGCACTGCCTGACCTTGGGCCCTGGCAGAGGAAAGGCATCTGCTCCTGGGAACAAAGGGCAGGGGAAGGAGGATGACTCAGGAATACTGGTGGCCTACAAGGGATCAGGGCAGGGCAGCTGGGCTGTTCCATGGCCATGCCTGGCAAGTGGCAAGGGTCACTGCCTGCAATGCACCTACTGCAGGAAGTGCATCCATACACTGCCCAAGCCCATCTTCTGTTTTAACAGGGGAAATTTTTTTTTTCAGTTTTCCGTTTTCTTTTCTCTTTTCTTTTTCTTTCTTTCTCTTTCTTTCTTTTTCTTTCTTTCTTTCTTTCTTTCTTTCCTTTCTTTCTTTCTTTCTTTCTTTCTTTCTTTCTTTCTTTCTTTCTTTTTCTTTTTCTTTCTTTCTTTCTCTTTTTTTGTTTGCCTTATTACAGGAGCATATACTGAAGGTAGTTTATAGTGGGCTGGACTATGGCATCTGTAGAGACAAGAGGCCACTTGAGGAAAGGTGGTGGTTGGGTTTGGGTTTTTTTTCAATTATTTTTCAAAAGATGCAGCTGCAGCTACCTAAATGCAGATGCTCAAGGAGGAGAAACATTAAATACTGCGGGCTGAGCCTTTTCAAGCCTGATGGCTGGACATAGCCCTGCTGTGGTGCAGCAGTAGAGTCAGGGCTACAAGCAGCTCAGCTAACCCTGGTGCCATTTGTTTCCACATGGTCCAGTGTTTTCTCCTCCCTCCTGCAGAGAGGCTGTGTTGGTGTGGACGCTGCAGCTGCACCCTAACACCCTGCACAGCACACGGGGTGTCCCACACTACTTTGGGGCCAAGTTAAGGCACATGGAGCAGGTGCAAAACCGCCACTGCAGGCGGGCGGGTGGCCGAGTGTCCCGAGAGCAGCACCCCATCCCGCCCCACCGAGAGCCACCGCCCTGCCAGCTGGACGGACAGGCGAGCAGGGCTTGGACCGGGTGCAGAAGGAAAGGATCCAGGGGCTCTGTTGACAGAACAAGCCACTAGAGAGCACTCTCAAATGTATTTATACCCTTTGCCTAAGTGCTAGTTCATAAAAACACGCGGTTGCCATGGCCTGGTTTACAGCACGTCTAAAAAGAGAGCTCTCAAACATGGCAGGTTTTCTGAGGCCACTGCAAAGGCGGTCAAAGCCTCCCTTGTGTGGCACCTTTCCCACCTGCTGGGACCCAGGCACAGGGCAGCACCCACCAACTCCACGCATCCCTTCTTGTCCCACACTGCTGTCTGTTTACAAATAAATGTCAGGACAGTACTTAAAAAAAAATTAAAAAATAATATTGTACTTGGGCAACTATAGCTTTTTCAAGTTTTCTTTTTTTTACATACAAAAAATGCAGTAAGCATTTGAAGTTCCTAGTTTCCTTATGCTTAGTGTCAGAAGTAAAAAAAAAGAAACAAAACATAAAATGCCGAACTGGCAGCAGGTTAGTTCAGCAGCTATCAACAAAAGCACCATGCAGTTTAACTGCCAGGAAAAAATACCTTTGAAAAAAAAAGTCACGGAAGTGGGTTGGAAAAAAAATATAATAATCACACATTCTTCATTAAAACACTTTTAATACTACACAAGTTACAGTATCACCTTTTAAAAAGTTAAAAAAGGAATATTAACAGTAGCACTGTTGCAGCTAAAGCACTTCAAAATAATAAGGAAAAAAAAAGAAAAAAGCTTGTAGCCCAGGAAGTGGTAATAAAGGGAGAATCCACTGGAGCATTATTGTAATTGAGCAAAGCAACCAAAAGGAAAAAGCAACATTCAATGTGAGAAAAATGAGCTATGTATGAACACCCTCAAATTTCTTTTTTGTTTGTTTGTTTGTTTGTTTTTCTTTTGCAGTTCTGAAGTTTTATGGTGGAGATTAGACTTGGCTGGGGGCTGAAAGTCAGCTGAGTGAGCATAGCCACCATGGCCATTTCTTTTCCATCTATGTTGTTTCTGGGCCACTGCCTGGCATCGCCGGCTGGGGAGTTTCCATCCTCTCCAGGAGTCACAGAGCTGCAGGAGTGGGCGGCTGGCAGGAGGAGGAGGAAGGTGTGCTTCCTTACAGGCCTCTCCGCCGAGTCACTCCAATGTCCCTCGACCCCAAAACAAGGGTGTACTTTGTCAGGAGCAGGTCTCACCCTCGGCACGCTCACAGCTGGGAGACCTGATGACACAAAAGGGGGGGGCTTTTTTAGGCAGGCTTTGGAATTCAGTTTTGCTTCTTTTTTAAGCATAGGGATACCACCTTAATCAAAAACATGAACTTCATCCCATGTATTATGCCAAGCAACTTTGAAGAACTTGTTACCATCTATCAGCTCGAATTCCATTTTTTTTAATAAAGTGCCTAAATACACATTTACACAGATCATAGTGGTTCCAAAGAATCCTTTACAGTTGGCATTTTTTTTATATATAGGTATATGTATAGGTATATATATATAATGTGCGTTTTCCTCAAATTGGCTAAATGTGTTTACATAAGACACCAATCTTAAGTTTTAAAGCGTAATATTGACTCAATGAATTTGTTTATCATGCAAGTCTTATCTAATATTACATTGACCTGTAATATGGAACACAATGTAGTGAGTGTGCTTATTAAACACTTCATAGAAAATTACTGTGCATGTGCAGTTCTGATCTTCAAATACTAATAATGACCATTTTTTTCTTAAAAAAAAGTAGTCTTCCAAAAAAAAGAAACTACTCTGCATTAAATTGCAGTTTGAACATTATCACAATAAGAACAGTTGACTAAAAAGCACCGAAAGTTCTTCAATTTTATAGTTGGCTGAACAGATTTTTCCTCCTCCTCTTCCGATACTGAAAGTGTTTATTAGCTGGTCCCTGGGAAGGGACGACCTCGCCACCCTTTTGCTCAGAAACAACCGCACGTAACCAAGTTATAAACACCTCGACAGAAGGGCTCGTACAGCTGCAGTGTTGCCAATGAACTATAAACAGCACAAAAACATCACTATAAGACTTGAACTATTTCTAGTAACCAATGATTTATTGATTTTAGAAGTCTGCTTGGTGATGCAGAAGCGTGATCAAAAGAAGTGGCTTTACAAAAGAGTTCTCCAAAGTAGCTTAAAAGGCAGGGCCAGGGCCATTATGTGCAGCCCTAATTGCTTTCATTTCAACCAGTTTATATTTTCATTTTCAAAGAATAGCAGTAGGTTTGTTTCAAGCAAACGTAATAAGGAAATTACAGGTTTCCTCCACCCACATTTGGGCTGTCACTGATATGCCCACGGGCAATTTGGCAGAGCCTCAGTCACTGCTGTCACTGTACCACACCATACCTGCCACTACTTGGAAATACCGGGTCAGCGATAGTAACAATAGCAACAGCACTAGAGGTGACTGATAAGCAAAATCAAAATCCATATGCATTATCAGAAAATTAAAATAAAAAAAAAGAAGTCTCTTCCCCACATCCCCAGCTTTGTCCAAAGACATAAAAGCCCCACAAGTGACACTGAAGACCTTCAGAAATGGCAGTGCTACATTGGCACCTTCGCCAATCATGTAACTAAGTTCGTTATCAAAATTCCACGTTATGGTATACAATTGGTGAATAAATGCAGTTTCGTAATCTTACAACTGATCACGAGAACTGCGGTCAACTTTGCCTTAAAAAAAAAAACCCAAAACACCAAACCAAAAACAAACAAACCCAGAAATCCCTAACTCAACAGCGCCTCTTGGACACTTCTCCACATCCTACTCTGGTGGCAACTTCCCTTAAGAAACAGTGAGCAATTTGGGACTGGATCTGAAGCATCTTCCATCGCAACCTGAGCCACGCGCTTCTGGGAGAAAGCCCTCCTGCTCCCTAAGCTCGCCTGGCCAGCAGAATGGCAAAGGGCATGCCTGCCTTGGCTAGCCACTCTCATCCCCAACCGCCTCAGACCAAGCCTGCATGCGACCAGCTCTACAGGACAGGGGCCAGGAATAAGGAATCACAGACAGTAAGGCAATCTTTACAATGTCAGAAAGTGTATTTGGCATTTAAAAAAAAAAAGAAAAGAAAAGAAAAAACAGAAGAAACAAGTGCATACAAATACAGCTAGAAGCATTTCTGGTTTGCCAAGTGCTCTCTAAAAAAAGCAGCGCAAGTCACAGCCTACATTGAACAGTAACTGTCACCAGGGAAGCACAACAAATAGTTGCTATAACAAAAGGGAAAAAAAGAAAAAACAAAACAGAAAAAAAAGAGAAGAATTAGAAGAAATGCCTTTATAATAAGTACATACCTTTTGTCTTCAAAAAATATAGAAACACAATGTATTCAAAAAAATCAAAATTATACAGCCATGTTTATGAAGTCTACATTTCCCTTGTCTTGGAGATATATATATATTTATATATATATATTTATAGATATATACAGAATT
>WEIT01008528.1:12604-29280 GCA_013389985.1 Dryoscopus gambensis | reverse complement strand
GTATTTCTTATGTATCTCCATATAAGTTACTCTGAACTAATCACAGCCAATTTTTCACAATGTTAGCAACAATCTGTTAGTTGGTGTCTGGTATTTAAGTCTCTCTTGCCAAAGTTTCAATCTCCAAGGCTGAGAAATAAATCTGTTTCTTTGAATAGCAATGAGAGACACTGGTAAGCATTTAAAAAGAGGTTGACAGTGTTCAGCTACTAGTATTTCTAGCAAAGTTTTTATCTTCTTGAGATTTATGCTGGGGGGAAAGGCTGAATTGTTTTCTAAATGGGTGTTTCTAGTGCTTGTAGAGAAGAGGTAGTTTAAGGTGCAGAACCATTCTAATATACTTGCCCTGCATCTCTTATTGAAAGTACCACTTTCAGCAGCTGCACCTTTCCAGAGCTAAATGAAACTGCTAAAATACTTCAGTGGCGTAAGATTCTCTGATAAGCCCTTCTAACTTGGAGCTTTCAGGTAGTGCCCCAGGAACTCCCAGTTAGTGATGTCACTAGCCAATATTTCTACTTTAGATTGCTGGGAACGCGGGTAACACACCCTAAGCATCCTTCAGCTTCCGCATTTATCAGTGGAATTGCTTTACCTTGAACGACTGTACACAGCCATAGGTAAACAGAGAAGAATGTGGTGAGAAAGTACACAGGAGAAGGATTTATACGAGGAAAAGTTGCGTCTGCTTTGTTCAATGAACAAAAGAAAATAACCCTTTGAAAGGCTGCAAGCATTAGCGCGTTATTATCACATCCTATTTTCTGCAGGCAAAAAAAAAAAAGGAGGAAGTTTAAAGGACAAAAAGAACTTTTCTGAGAGGCAGAAATCCTCTCTCTACTATCTACGTATTTAGCATAGATGATGTGGTTTGTGTGCTACAAGTACCACAGCTATTTTGTCTGTCTGGCGCGTGATGCGTTTGCCAGATTAGAAACATTAGTGCCCTCTATTGTTCATCAGAGAACTGCAAATATTTTTACAGATTATGATCCTTATTATCGTTCTTGGTATCTAACAGATTTTAACAAAACCCACGCACAATATAAAGGCATACTTCTGTAAGCTAAACTGCTTCATCAAGAGGAGTACATATGTTTTTTTCACTCCCTCAACATTCTGCTACAACTTTTTCTGCTTTATGAAATCCAATAAAATACATTATAACCCTTACTAGGGGAAAATATCTTGAAATACCTATATAGATATTCTTTTTGCTCACATACTTGCTGACAAGTTCACTTCTTTCTGTGTGTATTTTTTTAGTAGCAAAGATATTTTTAATCAAGCCATTCTCGAGTGTCTGAAAGAAAAGTGTTTTGAAATAAATATTGCCTATTTTTTACCTCAAAATTGTGTTTTATTTCAAGAAATTGGACTCTTATTATTTTTATAGGCTAGCAGAAATATGAGAGAGTGTAACTTTTCGTAAGAACAATAGAAAAATACCGTGGCCAAGCTGTGGTTGGTGGGGTTTTTTTTTTTACTACATTAAAGTGAACTGCAAGAATGACAACTTCATTCAAGCAGATCATTTGGAATTACATTAAACAGCTGCTATTAAACAGCTGACAACAAAGGAGACCATTTTGATCTCGACAGCAGAGAGATTCGAGCAGCATGCTCCCTCAGTGATGCTATGAAGAACACATTGTGCTCTTGTATACCAACACGCAGTGTACTCCCCACTGTGCTTGTTGCCAAACACCGTTTTTTCAAATCACTTTGTATTCAGTCAGGGATCCGGGAAGTCCAAATCCAGCCAGACAAATGCAGAACAGCTTAGTTGAAGCAGCTTTAACAGGTGCCATCAGCACAGACTTGTCGAACCAGAGAGACAAGGCAAACAGCTATGGAGTGGTGGTCAATAGGGTGTGGATTTGCCCCATTGCACATGATGGCACGGGCTACTAAATAGCTTTGTTGGCACAGAGGCTGGTTTGTGGCACTTGGGTACAGGGGAGGGAATGTGACAAGAAAAATACGTGGTCAGTCCTTAACAGACAGAGCCTGCTAGACTTTTATGCTCACATTAATTTGTTCTTCTCAGTCGTGCCAGGCTCCGAGTGGACCAGAATAAAATGAGCATACCTGTAAAGGGATAAATGGAATGAACGTAGGATTGATTTAAGAGGGTGGTTCCCATGCTTGAGATAGTTGACTGAAGGATGAGGAATAAAATAAGAGTGGAGATAATTGGATGGGTTCTTGTCTTATGCTGTCCTTGTCTTTCAGGGTACGAGAGGCATCCCTTCATTATATCACTGTAACCTGCCATTGCTCGTAATATGCCACATGTGTTGCCCACAGAGTTGTGTTACCCCTTCCCAGTGTGGAGCTGTCCTGCACTTTCAGTGCCTTTTCAGCCGTAACCTTGACCCACTCCTGCTGACCTTCTTTTGGAGGTGTGGATTTTTTTTTCAGGTGGTAACAGTGACAGGAAATAGGTTACAGTACTTAAAGCAATTGTTCATTCTACTGTTTTCCTTAAGTAAGGACATTGTGTAGTGGTCTCTGAATACAAAGGGACATAGTTAGTTGATCACTGGACTAGAATATGTTTTACTGCCTTCTAGCAAAGGAGGGAAAATCCAGCAAATTACTTGGCAAATGTTCAAATTTGAATTTCAATTTGAAATTTATTATTTACAATATTGGAGAAATATGAAACTTTAGCCCCCTGAGAAATTNAGCTTTGCATTAGAAAATGCTTAGCTGGGCCAGAAACTGCACACTTTGTCTGTTTTACTGTAAGGAAAATTCTACTTTTATTGTTGCTATCACACTTATGATTGGTAAAACCAGGAAGGTGGCCTTAACAGAAGTGTTTAGAAATAAATGATTATGAGGAGTGTCTGTCTTCTGTTCTTTGTCACACAGAATAGAAAGTAGTGAATTGTGTTCATGTTGGATGCCTGCACTTCCACTGTAGAAGAAATTGAGTTTAAATCGGACTGTAGTTATGCTGGACTATGTATCTTCAGTTAAAAAACCCTTGTATGGAAACTTTTGTACTGCACTTTATGCAAAATAATTCAAGCTATATCACATGAGTTACCTCAATGGTCAATTCTTCCCCTTGTTTTGTCCGAAGAACTGTCTAACCTGAAAACCATTGTCATACGTGTAATTTGTGAATTCTCATCAAATTAACTCTCTCCTTGCTGAATTAGATTCTTATGATGTTTCTGTGTTTGTGGAATTGAGTGTTGTCCTTAAAAGCAGTGGTTCTTGGCTGGTAGAGGATGGTGAACCCTTCCTCTTGGGCTCAGCCTCAGGAGGAGGCACAGCCTCCCCCCTGCTTAAGGCAGCAGAGATGGGTGGAGTTTTACGCTCAGTCTTTGCAGAAAGCCAGCTAGGTGTTTCTGATTTACTTCTGACTTCTTTTCTGCTGAGCCCAAGATGTCTCTTTTTGTGAGCTGGATTACATTTAGTGAAACACAAGTCTGTATTGACATGAAAAGAAAGCACTTACTGAAGTCAAGCATTAGGTATTCACATTTACAGAGGTCTGCCTGCATGTATGTCCAGCACCGTGCAATGTCTCGTACGTTTATTTTTAGCCAATAAGGAAAAATTCTCTGGAGATGACATGAAAACTCAAGTAATAAGCAAATAAAAATCTTAAAGAGATCAAGCTGAAAAAGTCTAAAGCAGCCTTGTTTCTTTATGTGCTTTTATATTGGCTTTGAGTAATTTGTCTTTAACTGAGACATATTCTTCTCAACGTATAGCTCAGTGTTAAGGAGCTGACATTCAATGGCAAGCCACAAGAAGGCTGAAAAGGCAGCATCATGAATAGTGAACTCTCTCTTGGTTTCCTTGACACCTGCATAGTGCATACTGCCAACTATGATAAATGGAGCAGAAATATAGACACTTACTAAAAAGATGGAGCAGAAGTTAAAGGCTGGAGTGAGAGACATAGAAAGATGTATGCTTGATCTCACTTGGAAAGAGAAACAAATGGGTAGGGGAGCAAGTGAAGTTGAATGACATCTTGAAGACAGGAAAGGACTGAGGCTGAAGTGGCAGGAAGCCAGCAAGAAGAGCAGATGGGAGGTGGGACAAGTTTATTACCAAAGAGGCCATTGGATGGTAACAGTGCACATACTGCTAGAGAAACAGATGAGGTGAGCTGATCATTTTTCTGAATTCTATCTGAACGTGTCTCCTATTCAGATTCCTCATTTCTTGAACTTGGTATACTTTTTGGGAAACTTCCCTGGCAGATGGAAGAAAACTGTGCCATGCGATGCTCAGAAAAGCGATCATCAGAAAGGCAGCAGAGCAGGAGGGGGGAGTTGAGCTGTGTTCCAGAGTATTTGCACTTGTGATCCAGAATATTTTTGTAAATGGGAAGTACTGTGTTTTTAATTCTAAACTGTTGCCCCTGGAAGAGAAAAGTAACATTAGAGAAGCACATTTTAATAAAGCTGAATTGGCCAGAAGAGTTCTGCCCTTACTGTAGGGATTGGACAAAATGTACCATGTTGTTTGCCTTGATAGTGGCCACTATTGTCTTACAAATCTTGTGTAAATTGACAGATGATCGAGTCTGACCTGATGCTGGGAAAAAACCCCAACAAACCAGCTGACCTTGTAAAAGCCCCAAAGAGCAGAAGAAATGATGTTTTGCCTGCAGGGCTCATTAATTAGTTGAATTTCTCATCTAATCCTTCTGGGTCAGCTGTGTTGCTTAGCCTACTCCAGAAGGGACAGGCTTGTAGAAACCATCATGACAGGTATCTTCAAGATGCAATACGCAGGCATAAGCTATGTATGCATTCAGCAAGGTACATGCTACAGCTTCTGTCCTTGCATGTTAATGAAGGGGTAGAAGTAAGGGGTTATTTTTATTTGGATAGTTACAGCAAGCCTTTTAGATGATCTGATTTGAGATTAAAATAAACCTTGGACCTATCTGTGGAAAAATGTTTTCCTTGGTTTCTTTTCTTTATTCAGCTACCACATCTCTCTCCCATCTGTGCTAATTGTTGTTTTAATAAGTCAACAAAAACAAGTAGTTCCAACAATGTAGAAGTGTGTGATACCTCATAGTGTCTCTGACACTACAGTCTAGAAAAGTCTTTTAAAATACCGACATATTAGTAGCAATTGTTTAATTCTGTCCTATGTTTTATTTTGATCACAGCTAGTGTAAGGACTAAATTTTGCTCTGCACTGCACCATATGCCCATGCGTTGTATGAATTTTGCTCATATGTCTGTACAGTTGAAGGTAAAAGTGATCTGTCACCTTGACAGAGTTTGAGGGATCTGCAGAGCTTTAGGAGGTGTGATTCCAGGACAATGCTAGTTTCATGCTTTCTTGGCAATAAAGCCGTTCTTGGTGCTAAGGATAATAAAAGGTGGCTGTTCCCTTACGAGCACTTAAAGAGCAGAATGCACTCCAGCCTCTTGCTCCAACTCATGCAAAGGCAACAACCACAGAAGCTTTTGATGCATCAATATTACTAGAATTTAAAACAATGGGCTGCTTTAAGGAGCTTTGGGTTTCCTTTGAATCCGACTAAGTGCTCTGTGTTCCTCACTGTCTCTGTGTTTAACTGCCTTGTTTTTTGGCAATAGTAATATCATTTTATGTTAACGGGATGATATTCATGCCTGTAAATCTTCAAAACTGTGCGAGTGAGAAAAAGATAGAGAATCGCTACTCATTGCAACCACCTCTAGGGAGAAATTCAGCATTTGTTCAACAGAAAAGAATAAACTTACCTGGAAGTTCAGGACAATTAAAGTATAAGCTAGCAGTTTAAAATTTTGTATGCTATGTAAAAGGTATATTGTGCTTTGGGATATACTATTAGGAACAAAAAGAGGGACACTCTCCCACCTCCCTCTCCATGCTTGCTACCCCAGGTTACTTCTGCATATACAAATAAAAATCTGGATAACCCTCTTCACAATGAAGTTTCTCATAGTCGAGATTGAGGCCTGCTTTGTTACCCTGAGTATTGAGAGCAAGAGCAAGAGGGACAAGACAACAGATACAATGTGTGTGTATGTGTGTATGTATAGATAGATAGATAGATATGTGTATATATATGTATATGTATAAAATGTAAAGACTAAGCCCAGACTAAACCCAAAGTGTCTACAGAACCGTGTCCCTGTAATTTTTTTTCCTTGCCGTTTAAAGCCCTAGCCTGTATTATAGCTGGCTTAAGTCCTGTCATAACACAAGTTTGATCTGGAGGTTTCAGCTTGTGCAGGTTTCTTCGTGTCATTTCTAACTTTTAAATCAGACGATATTAATTTTGAAGGAATTAGCCGGAAATTTCCTCGTAGTGCAATGAAACGGCATGAGTTAGCTAGCCTAGCTGCTAAAGGTTTTCTAATGAAAACTAGGGTGATATGAAATTTCCCTGATAAAAGGATCTATAGGTTTCATCTGCTGTATTAAATACTAGCCTAAAAGGGACGGCGGGAGACACAAATGGTTGACTAGATATTATCTACTTCCACATTCCAGGGACACTCCTTTGCGCTCCGAACAAAGCCGGAAAATCTGGAGGGTTGGGACTGTTTTCTTCCTCGAGGCCGGCGAGCTCCTTAAAAGTCTCGGTCGCTTTTCCTTGTATTTTATTGTTGTTCTCTTAACCGGCTCCTTTTCGGATGCCGTGCGAGGGTGTCAGGCTGTGGCGTGGCCAGGTGTTTGTGCGAGCGCCATCCCCCCAGGGCCGGGGGCGGGCGGGGGGGGGCACCAGGAGGTGTTGAGTGCTGAATGTTAAACTCGTTCCTTTGTATGGCTTAGAAATCTCTGTTGTCCGGAATTGTACAGATAAGGCAGACCCATTTGCTTCATTGTCAGGCAATGTAGCTGAATAGAAATGCAAATGTGACATAAGGGGACTGCGCTGGGGAGGCGTTTGTGTTACCTCCTCTAACAGTGCTCCTGGCTGTTGGAAAATTCCTGCAGAATCCAAGGGGTGTAGGGGGTGTGGGGGGTTTTAAAAATTTTTTTAATTTTTTTTTTTAATAATTACCTACAGGTTCTAGGGAAGATTCTCCTAAAGAAAATGCCTTTCCCTTGCTGATGCTTTTATTTTTATGCAGTGGAACGGCTGGGTTTTAACTCCCTTATCAAGAGCTGCATGCACTGCCCAGACTAAATTGGGAGCATCTCCACACTGTTTGACAAATAGATTTTTTGTAAACTGATTTAGCCTTTTCATTGTTTGCATTTCATTATATAGCAGACTTCATGTCACAAAATCGGTATTCATTCAAAATAGAGAATTTAGAGATAGGACTGTAGCCAGATAAAAAAAATATTGCACAGCTCAGGTCTATTAACCATAGAATAATAGCAAGTCAGTGATCCAAGGGGTAGTTCTTCTGCAGGGAAGGGCTAACATAACTGAGGTCAGGAGTCAGACCTCAGGACTTCAAATGTGGCTGTCACCAGATTTACAAGTAAATCTACTGGGAAAACAGGGAAAATGAAGGGACCCTGCAGGATAAGGAGAGAGAAAGGCAGCCCAGCTCTTTCATCTTAAATCTCAGGCTTCTCAGTGAATGAAGAATAAAAGTCTGATTTGCTTAAGTGCTTCACTTTATTCAAAAACTCCAAGTTGCATCTTCCAAAGCATGATTCAAGGATCTAACTCAATCAGGTTTAGAGAATTTATTTAGAAAAATAACATTAAAAGAGAGCCGATTCTTGTTTTTCTGCCAAATTCATCATTGAATAAAAGACTGTTAGCATTCTGAAAGTATGTGTACTAAATGCAAGCAGTGCTAAAGAATGCAGATATGGCCTTTAATAACACTGGAGAAGTTTATGTTAATGCCTTGGGAGCAGATAATCGGAAGTTGGAGTAAACGGGTCAGTAGGAAGACCGAGTTGCAACTTTTCCTTTTGATATTTTATTTCTGAAAGCCTTTCCAATTTTTTAAGCCTATTGTTTCCTTGACAATATTAGAGAAATTCTTATCTGTCTCTTAACAGTCTCATTGTAATGGTTGCACGCAGAAATTGCTTTAGATTTTCTTGCTATAACAGCTCCCTGGCATTATCCTCGTGCTTGTAAACTGCAGCTCCTTTGGACATAGTCGTGAAAGGGTTCAAGGCAGGTAACAGCAAGGGTGTTCCCGAGGAAATCAGTATTTCATTGGGTAGTATTGTTTGAACTCAGGCTCAGATAAGTTGTAACCATATTATTCTGGGTTACCTGGTCAGTAAAGATACTGCATTATGGCCCTACTATTAGATCTGTTTTCTAGATGCACAAAAATGGGTGTACTTTCAGGAACTGGGTAATCAGGAATCTGTTACACAATGTTTAAAGCATTGTAGGTAATCAGGAATCTGTTCTGCACTGCTAAGGTATTGAGTGGGGGTGTGTGCTACTCAAGTCAGCATGCATTTGACTGAGAAAAGAATGTAAAATCTGGCTGTCACCTGGAAGCTCTGTAAGCTTGGATGGTCAAAATTAATGTCAGTGGCTTCTAACTCAATTGAAAGATGGAGATATTCTCTTCTGTATGCTTACTTTCTTGCCACCTACTTTTTGTGCGTGAAGACGTAGGTAACCAAGAGCCTATAATATAATACATTTACATGTGGTTTGTGTAGGTGTACGCACACACAGACATATCTGCAGTAATTGAACTAAATTGTTTGTGATACAAATGTCACAAGTGCAGTAAGTCTAAAGGCTGTACTGGATCATTTCACACCTTGAATGACTGTTTAGCAACGAAATATTGACTGGATCTGCTTAAAAATCATACTGCTATTTTATTGCTTTATTCAGCATAATCAGAATCAAATAATTATAATTCTTACTTTTCCTTTTTTATCTGTGAAAGATGGAAATTTATGTCATAGGCAAGTTTAACTTGATTTCTGGAAATGTAACACTTGAAATGGGTGCAGAGCTGGTGGAAGGAGAAAACAGCCTAATATGAAAACGTAAATTTGCATGTTTCTTAAAAGATAAATTAAGACATAAATTCAAATTTTCAAGTAAATGAATTAAGCTGAAAGAGCATGTGCATCATGTTTACACCTTAAGCATTTTATGTGGAGCTAAAACTATTGATTTGAGATTGAATAATTGAACAGGGCTAACTGTCTGGTCAATAGAAGTGAAGCTGCTATAGGACAGAAACAGAGTTGATAACAGAAGGCTTCAGCTGCAGAAGGATGTCATTATGATTATATGCTGTCATTTGATCATACTTACTAATAGAGCCAGAAAAAATGTTTTCATTGTAATAATGTAATGTAACACAGGTATTTTTATTAAAGTGTGATTCTTATGTATTGTATTAATGATGCCAATGATGTTAATGTTCCCCTAAATGTCAGTGTACAAGTCTGCTGGAGATAGCAGGATTGCTGCACTTGTGTTGGTGTGCACTGGCATCTTCTTGGTGGGCATTCTAAACCTCCTACCCCCCGCTAAGGGGAAAGGAATATAGCAGTGCTCAGCAGCATCTCAGTGCACCCTGACACATCAGATCTTGGACTTTCAGGGGGCTGGAGCTGAAGGAGCTGGGAAAAGAGCAATTGGTGGTGAATTCCACTTTTCTTTCAAACTCCTGGAACCACACAGTTACCATCTGGGAGCTGAATATCCATGATAGCCTTTCTTTTAAGTCTCTGTGTCTTAATGGTTGGGAGAAGTACAAGGAGCTCTTAATGTCTTCTTGGGCACATGTGTGTGTCCAAGAAATCATGTAACCTGCAGTCTGATTATGCCTCTGAACAAAGTTTACATTATTGAGTGCTCAGTCAGCTGATACAGGCATTTTAAAAAGGCACATATACTGAAACAAAAATCAGAATTCTGTTACTACAGGGACAGAGTTCAGTGGCCTTCATGGAAGGCTCTACCTATTTTAGATCTGGGTGTCTAGAGATAAGGGTAGCTATTACTCTATGGGGAGGAAGGATTTGTTTACTCTTGAGCATCTGAACTCAGCCTTTGTTACCAGTGGTTTCAGAGCAGTTAATTTCCCATGGTGAAAGCTCTTTTCACCAGCACAATCAGGTTATCCTGAGCTGAGGACATTTCACTAGTCTCATTTGTCTCCAAGTATTAATTCTGTGCCAAATTCTTGCTTCCTAGGTCAGTGAAATGTTAGAAGATAGAGAGTCTCCCCTCGATCTTGGAGAGAACAGTTATAGGCTGCTTTATTATATTGAATTGTTCCTTAATAGTTATGGATAACAGGACAACCATGTAGAAAGTCCCTGATTGATAAACAGATTGGGGGTTTGTGATTTTCAGTAGTATAAATAGATGCTTTCCTGAGGTTGGTATTTATTGGTAAATTAAACTGTGTTTAATTTAGTGTTCCTTGCACCTTTAAAAAGTGTAACCCCTTTAATCTATTGTTTTAAAAAGCATGCATTAGATGTCAGACAACATAAAGACAGCATGTAGAGATAACCCTGATGTAAGTGATGGTTCCAGTCATCTAGTGTATGGATAAAACATTTCCAAGGCTATGTTACTTGGCAGTTCAACATGATCTAGCTGTTTGTTAATCAGAGAACAGGAGAAGAACAAAGGATGGAGAACAAGAGCGTTGAAAAAAAAGTGTTGTATAGCTAGAAGATGTACAGTGGGACAAGTAACACGGAGGTGGGATTGCATAAAGCAGTCATGGAAACAACGAGCCGTAAGAGGGCAAAATTTGTTTCACTTTGTTTCTTGTGACTTGAGTTTGTTGGTAGAGGGGATAATATTTTGTATTCAGGCAGAGAGCATGTTCTGTAAATCTCTTCAGTTACCCGTTCCCTGGGTGTCGCAATAGATTAAGTCGCTGTGTGATGATATGACACCGCCATCACTCGTCTTCCTGGGATATTGCTGGAGGCAACAACAAACCTGTGTCTTTGGCACATGTGAAGGAATTTAGTGCTTGAGGGGTTAAATTACACAGGCTCCCCTGTGGATCAGCTTATGCTTGGACAGTAATAATAGCAATAACATTAATAATAAAAACGCCAGAGCGAGGGGAGTGGAGGGGGAGCAGGGGGAGAAAAAGGCAGAAGAGTGATGGAAGATGGGCTGGGACGGTCGGGGATGGGGGAAGGCAGGCTGGAGGATGCGGTTTGTACAGCAGGTGTCCCGTCTCCACGTCAGATGTCGTAGGAGCTCCTGCGACATGGACATGCACAAATAGACAGCACAGAAGCTTTGGGGGTGGTTGGTGGCTCTGTGCGTGTCTGCGCTCTCGCTTCAAGCCATGATATCCTAGGGCAGTGTAACAAGCAATTCATGTCAGCTCACCGTAAAGATTATTGGTGTTTTCACTGGGGAAATATTTACGCTCCATCTTCTTCTATTTTTAGCGCTCTGAGCTTGCAGTCAGGTAGAAGGGCAGGTGGGGGAGTGGGAAGGGACCCATTGAGGGACACATCTCATCCCTCAATTAGATGGAGCTAAACCCCTAATCTTGCTTAGGAATAGCTGCTGATGCTAAGTTTCCTTCTTTCCCTTCTGGTTTAGGGGGATATTACATTTCACTGCAGTATAGGTGATAGAATGGGATGTCAACTGGAAGGTTTTGACTCTAACAGAAAGCATAAATGCATTTTCAGGAAGGTATTTTTACATAGGTGAGGCCTCCAAAAAAAAAAAAACCACCAAAAGGTAATGTAAGTGCAGAATAAAGTGTTGGGCTTTTTGGTTTGGTTTTTGCTTTTTAATTCCTGGGTAGAAAAGCCATTACAGTAAAAGACAGCAGTTTATTGCATTGCTGGGGGAAAAAAAAAGGCAAAACAAAATAAAAAACAACAAACAAAAAGAGAAATCTGAATTTGTTCTCTTTCAGATTTGTTTATCATAATAATCCTTCTAGTAAAAAGGGCTAATTTACTCTTTCTATAGGAATATTTTAAGTGTGATTATCATACTATCACAGCTGCTGAAAAGGTCTAAAATAGGGCATTGACCTTGAACGTGTTCCTGTGTTTAGTATGTGGTGCTTAACATTCAAGAAACAATACAACTGCAACTCATTTATTAATGTATAATCTCAAAATGTTAACTCTTGCTCTGTAAATACATGCCACAAGGATTGTAGAAAGCTTGCAGTATCCCATGAAGTACATGTGGTATTTTATCAGTGTAAATATGTATAAGATTTTCAAGATTTCTGCTGGGAATACTCCATAACTAAAGTAAGTTTTCCCTTTGGTACTGCACTAGTTTATGATTTAATTTTTACTGACATTCCACCAGTCATATTATTAGCTTCACAAAATGAAAGTGAAATAATCCTGTATTAATTAAACAGAGCAACTGAATTCCCTCAGTCATCTTATCCTTGGCTGTCTGAGACAGTAATGCACTTCAGTTTCTCTGAAGAAACTTACACTAAAAAAAGAGCTTGGGGTAATAGTGAGATATCCATATTGAAGTGTGTGCCTGAATTATCTTTAGGGAGGAGACCTTTTTTGGTGGGTGACAGGCAATGTGCGTGTGGCTCCCTTTTTCTGTTTTTTTTTTTTTTTTCCTTTCTTTCATTTTGTCAGAGGCTTTGGAAAAGGTGTTTCGTCAAGAGAATAATACTCATTTATAGCAGTGTGAACAGATTCTATTCTGTACCAGTGAAAGCAGTCATTTAAATACCCATGCCCTTGAAAATAAACCAAGGAGAAAATATGGAGTATTTATTTGAGACCAGATAAATTGAATGTAGTTCAGTAACATGGTAAGGCAATTGCTGTTATTTCACAGAGACATTTTTTAATATGCTGGAACTGAATGCAGCAGCAAAAGCTAAAAGCTTTGCTCCATGTATTTGTGAATACACTGTGGAAAAGTTCTAAGGAGCATCAGAGATTGTGTTGTGTGAGCTTTCCCCCCCATGATCAAAACAAAGAGTAATTAATGCTAAATACAGACTGAAGTAGCAGATGGCTTTTAAGTAATAACTTGATAGCTTTTGTCCAACTATGTACAAACAGGTGAGCAGAATTAGGAACTTGTGAGGCATTAGTGTTTTTACCTCATTAGCAGCATATCCAGGGGGGCACCGAGTGCCTTCCAGTGAGAAGCAGAAAGGAGTAGTAGACAGTGGCAATGCTGTTCTAATGTTAATCTCACTGTAGCATACAGTGAGATCACATCTGAGTTGTGTTTCTTTAATGAGTGATTGTGAATAAATAGAAGATCACAAATTTGATGACACTCCAGTATTTATTTCAAACTCTTTAACAATACGGTATTTTCCACCTGGACTTGAATAAGGCTCCATAGTCTATTGTGAATTTCTGTATAAAGTTAACAGTGTGCTTGTTCACAAATAAATCCTCAGCAGCTACCACACTTTCATATTCTTGCTGCTATCCTGCTGGCTTGAGCTTGTTGCTCCTTTTGGTAAATACACATTTGACACAATGCACTGTGAGGCTTCCGTGAAGTGCCACTGAACCTTACTCCAGTGGCCTTGAGGTGGTTGTGCTTTAAGAATCCGGCTCTTCTGATGCCTTGAAATGCCTGTAGTATTTAGATGTGAAGATGCTTAAAGACGTACTGTTTGGCACACAGGAAAAATTAGATGCACAGAGAGACATGGAAATGGACGTGCAGCTCAGCAATGGCCCTTGACTGGTACAGGCACTCCTGACGATTTTTTCCTTCCCCTCTCTTGATTCCATTACCACTGTTTTGTATAGACTCCTTGTGGTAAGATTTTGCACTGTACATTTTTTTGATAAGTTATTGCAGATGTGTGTTTGCATGCATGTTGTTATTGTGTATTCCCTGATAAAGTTCAGTAAACTGATACCCAGATTGCTTTTCCCCACCCTGCTACTGCTTTTATTTATTTCTACAGAAGAACTTAAAATGAAGCTACAGCTAGCCCCAGTTTATTTGTTGCTGTAATCTCCTTCTTATCCTTTTTTTCTTTTCCACTTTCCCCAAACTGATCTGTAACTGTGAAACCCGAGTTCAAGAATGTAGTTGGAATTCCAGGTCCCAGCCTGGTGGAGGTGACACTTTCAGTCCCTGGGGGAAGAAGCCAACTGCTTTGTTTATCAACATGCAAAGTACAGCACAGTATTTCTGGTTCTCCAAGAGGCAGCACTGGCAGGGCAGAGAGCCGCTTGCTTGGATGAAAGATGCTTGATAGAAAACTACTGATGGCTCACAGGGGGAGAGGAAAACTGCATTATTTGGGGGTGTAGAGGAGGGGGGTGGGGGACAACAAGCTCACAAGGTAGTGGAAACTATGGGAATATGAAAACGAGGGCTTACAGGAAGACAGACCATGACAGAAGGAGAGACCATCGTGGTTCAGCCCCTGAATATAAAATCGTAGGAGATAATGAACAAAAGTAGGAATGAAGCTAACCTGTGCTTTGGTAAGTTTCAAAATGGATTAGCTGTCAGTTTTCAGGAGGGTGTATTCCAAGGAATGTAATACA
This sequence comes from Dryoscopus gambensis, assembly GCA_013389985.1. NCBI lineage: Eukaryota > Metazoa > Chordata > Aves > Passeriformes > Malaconotidae > Dryoscopus > Dryoscopus gambensis. The sequence goes on along the minus strand of WEIT01008528.1, from coordinate 14,862 downwards.
GAAAAGTGACCATATCAAATCACACATTTACAGGGATTCATTTATGGGTGATTTTTATATACGAAAAAGACATACACATGCATTGAAAGCATTTTGGAATAAAAAACATTTAAAAATAGACATTTTGATTATAAATCTATAAACAGATATACTCTTATATACTTAAAATCTACACACAGAGATACTAATTTTTAATAAGAATGTATTTGTATTTGCATGTTTGCCCATGTGCACATGTAAATCATTTTGTAGGACTAGTATTTTGAGTTTATATAGTCATACAGATAACTATACATAAAGACATAATATTCAAGTTCGATTTGATTCCAAAATCTACATTTATCGAATAGTTACTTAAAGAGGATGTTCTAACACAGTAACATGATTTAATGCCTCTTGTTTTAAAATTTGGTAAAAAGTGTTGTTGGTTGTTTTTTTTTTTTTTGTCCCTGATGTTTCTACAGACTACTTAAATTTTACTCTACATTTCAGAGCTTTTTAATTCACTGCTCACAAGCAAATTTACATCTTAATTACAGAGTTCACATTTAACAATATAGACAGCATAATGCTACTGGTAATTAAGCTTTTACTACCTGCTTTTATACAGTAGTCTGAGCTGTAGTTTTGCTGTGTGAGTTCTGATTCCTAAAATTGCAAGTATTTATACCAGGTTCGTGGGAAGCAGGCCCAGTCTTCACATAAGGTTAAATACAGAATGCTGGAATCTCTGCTGTAAACATACACAAACATGTCTATTGACCCTATATATGTTGGAATTTGGTTCTGTTGCTGTATTTTTTTTTTTTTTTGGTAAAATGCTGTGAAACAGATCTGGAGAGGGCATTTCTGTTTCCATTTGTGAATGGTATTACTGCATTCTAGGGTTTGCACTGATTTGTTTTGATCTAAAAGACTGCCATTTGCATCATGTTAGGGCTCCAGTCACAAAAGATCTTGTAAGAGTTGAGCTGCATTCTAAGAAATTATTGTCTTTCTAGTGTCGGTTTGGTTTTTTTTCAGGACAGAAACAGCCTGCATCTGTTTTCACTGGTAGGGGCAGAAACACTTTGAACCTGGAAAACATGTATGGTGCCTTAGTTGTAATATTAAGTAAAGGGGGTAGCTTTTGAGAAAAAAAAAATTCATCCCATATTCATTACTGATCCTTTCAAAACGGGGTATGTGCATGTGTTTCAGTGCAAACTGTCCTTAATGTCCCTAAATTTGAGTATGGTCATTGTGTCGGAACAAGTTTAATCAAGAATCTTTCATATGCCAGAGAACAACTCTGAGCTGGCTGTAAGCAGTGTTTTGCTGGAACCGGGCTTGGTGATGTTTATGCAGGCATGCCTATAGGGCTATGTGTTAATTGCCCTTTTAGTTCAGCAAAACTTACTTTACAAAATACCCAAACCCCCAAACGCTGTAGAGGTCTAGGCACCCTCCCATATTTACTAACGCAGAGTTACAGCGCAGCCCTTATCTCATTAAAATGAGGCAGGCTGAGTTGGTCCACTCTAATCCCTGCACACTAACAGAGAAAATTGATCAGTTCTGGATCTTTTCTTATTTCTGAATATACACATCTAAACATCCAAGTACTCGCACAGGGGCATATGCCCTATATATATAGAAACCCCCATGTTACGATGGAGCTATAACCTGTATAGGAACACGCGTACCTGTATTCACTCCCAGTTGCACCCATTATGTTAAGGACTGGATTTGAGCGCTCGTTTTGTTAGCAATGCATTTTTTCTTTTTTTTCTTTTTTTTCTTTTTTTTTTTTAACTAAGTAGAAAAGGAAGCTTTTAATTTTTAAATAGGAAATTATATATCTCTGTATTAGATAGCTGTATAGTTTTTATATATATGCTAGCATACATAAAAACATATACATAGTCAAATTCCGGCCCGCTCCCCCTCCCCTTTCCCCCCAAAAGCAACTCGCACGACAATGAAAAGTTGAGTTACCCAGAGGCTTCGGCAGGCTGCGCTTGGCGTTATAATTATTTGTTTTTCCCCGGCGCCGAGCAGTTCCAAAGGTTAGGGAAGCGGCGTTCAGGAGAGCGCGCCGGGAGCCGAGCCCGGCTGCCGCCACAGCGAAACGCCACGACCGGCGGCGGCGGCGGCGCAAACTTCATCCTCTACCTTTGCGCGCAATCCTTAACCGGGAGCCTGCCAAGGTACCTGCCGAAGTTGGGGCCGAGCGGAAAGGGAAGGAAAGGCGGGCGGGAGGGAAGGAGGGAAGCGGA
>WEIT01008528.1:1322-11905 GCA_013389985.1 Dryoscopus gambensis | reverse complement strand
CGCCGCACGGCGTGTCCCTCCCCGCGCCCGCTTCTCCCTACAAAAGGCAGCCGAACACACTTTTTAAGGAGCCCCAGTTCTTGGCTGGTACTTCTCAGCTACCTGGCGGAGTGACTCCGGTGGAAAGCGTGGCGCCCAAACAGAACCGGGCGGTCTGGGACTGAGGAGCGGCTCCTGAACTTGATTTCAGCCCGTAGCCGGGATTAAATATTAGTATATCACGGGAGCTGTCACCGGTTCATTTTCCTTCATGTCGAGCCACTTACGTCGCTGTGCCCTGGTGTTAGGCCGGGAGCGCCGAGGAGAAGCCCCGGCTGGCAGCCAGCATCGCCCCAGCCGCGGCCGCGGAGAGGCTGCTCGGGAGGTGACAGTGTACTATAGGTAGATGCCCACTAGCTGTCCTTACTGCCTGCACAGTGCATGGCTGGTGGTAATTAAGCCAGGCATGAGAAGTGAATTGCCGTAATCGCATGTTAGGGAAATAATGTGGGAAGTAACAAATAGCCTGGCTCGCAGGAATACAGTTTGGGAAGGGGACGCGGGGATAACCCACTGTAGTGTTTTGGGGGTAAAGAAAAGAAAATTAACGGAGGTAGGGTGCCCTCTCGGTTATGGTTTATAGGTCAGCACACTGTATATAGTGTAAGATAGCTTTGTAATGTAAGAATGCCGTTTCCAATAGTGACACGTTTTTCATAAAATACATAAAAAGACGATAAGTTAAGTATTCTATGTGGGGTTTTTTTTTGGTGGGTGTTTCACCCCCCCACCCCCTAAAGGAGCTTTCTTGAATTTACCTTCTTACAGCTAATTTGAATGATTAGTTTAGATAAGCCTCTTAGAGTAGATGCATTTAAATGAAATCGGGGCACATGTCTTTTTGGCTCTGGTGCAAGATTCAAACTAATTTTTTTTCTTCCTCTGGCGCAATTAAAAGTCATCTTAAAACACTCCCAGTATATTGTCTGAGTGCAGAGCTGGAGGCATGTGGGATTGAGTGGACACAGAGAAAGAGCTAACATTCAGAAACATATCTGCCTCTCCATCTCAATTAATAAACACCAGACTTTTTCACGTCATTAATATCCATAATAACTGTGATTTGACTACATACTGTAACATGCATATGCGCACGTAAGCATAAGGACATACAAATAGATGTAGGAGTTTCTGCAGTTCTCATAGATGAGGGTAGACAGGATTTGAGCTAAAAATTGTCCGAACATTTTGGGAGTGCACAGACATCTGTCTGACCATCACTAGGTATGCTTTGATTTTAAGGCAGAGCTTGTTAAAGAATGCAATAACTTAAAGCCAGCTTCAGTCTTAGCTTTTTGCTCTTTCAGCAATAACAATGGCACTAATAATTACTAATAGTTAATAAGCTAACAGATGCAATAAATATATCTGCTCATTTTGACATATGTGTCAGTTTAATAATTTTAAATGAATCACTGTGTTCATAACGGGAAATCTCCTTCAACCTCTGATTAAAATGTAACGTTGACTAAAGGATTATAGAGCGGACTTAATTTTACTGACTGTTTTAACAGTTGTCACAGCTGTTGGAAGAAGGAAAGGCAATTGAAACACTCCAAAAAAGCAGGGGGGGTAGGGAGGGGAGAGAACAGGAGTAGTTTTGTAAATTTAAACATGGTCTCTGAATGCCAAACATAGAAAATTGAGTGGATTCGTAACTCCAGAAAGCCTCTGCGCGCTATGTACATTTGGGGTTTGTGGCTCCGTATGTTTCATTCATTTGAACATGTAGCTGCTTTCCCAGTTTCTCCATTTAAAAATGTGCAACAGTGTTTAAATGTGAAGCAAATTCATCTGTTCCCATGCATAGATTTTCATTTTACGACAGACCCGATATAATACGCAGATGACAAGAAATAAAGGTTGCGTAGAATGGCTGTAACATTTAAAAAGTGGACGTAGGTGTCACATCATGTGAGTACTTCAGTGCAGTGATGGTTGGTGTGCATATTTTATATTTTTCTACTCATTCTCATGTTGTGATGTGGGAATGGTCTGTGGAAGTCACCCTGTGAGTCTGGCCGGTTATGTTTGTGTATGGATGAATATGAGTGTGTGCGTTACTCACATGTACATATATTTGTGTGTTTGTGTGTGCGCGAGGTGATTATGTGCTAAACATAAAAGAGTTTCTGTCAGTTTCACTCTTTAAAATATTTTGGTATAGTTTCTAATTGCTGAAGAATTTTTTTAGAAACGTCTTTCATTTGTAAAGGCAGGAAAGGGGCAGACTGAAGAACGCTTCTTTGTGAAGTGGGAAGCAGCCCTTGATGCCGCCCCACGGTTTCTCCAGGCTCTGAAGGTCTTTAACCTCCCCCGTTTGTCTTATTAGATGGCTTGTTAGAGTTGTTCCTGAGAAATAAAGCCCCAGGCTGCTGTTCCAGTGGGTGCCCGGTGTGTGGGGTGGCACACGGCCCTGGGTGGGCGCGCAGCCCCTGCCTGGGCTCTCGCAGGGCTCTCCCCTTGGGCAGCAGGCAGGCCTTGGTCCCTTCTTCCTTCCCTGTTTCCGGTCGTAGGGCTTTGCTTTTTTTGGTTCTGCTACACTGCTGGCAAGTTTTTGAATCCTGCAGAAAGGGTTTGTACTGAAGCGTCTGTCTGGCAGATTTTCCTTTACTGGGGCTTGCCCCTCTTTCGGCAATGGGTGCTCATTTTAATGTGTTTATGGTTGTGCTCTTTTATTTACTGAGCCTGGTGCGTTCCAGCGGTAATTAACCCGTGTTATTAGCAAAGCCCTTGTGGATATCCATTAATGCTCTCGAATGGCTGATCATTTTTTTTGTACTTCCCCCCGCCCCCCGTTTTTTCCTAAGAATTGCTGTCCTTTTTCTGACACAGCTTAAGCTTTTAACGTTCCCTACAAATTTCTTTTTAAACTGAGGCAGGTAGAAGGGCATCATCCCCATAGTTCCATAATAAAGAATAACTATTGTCTTAACAAACTGTTTTCAGAGATGCTAATGGGAAGCAAAACAACTGTGAGAATCTGTAGGGAACAATTTATTTAATTATTATTTTTCAAAACACATGCTTAATGATAAGAAAAGAGATAAGAATTTTCTTAGCTTTTTTTTTGTGTAGCCACATTAGCTGTAGTGGATATTTTAGCGTTCATATTTTAATCAGATTTCAACTTAGTTAATAGCACTTTGGGCATTTAAAAAATAGTGAGCCAGCAGAAAAATACTTGTGCTTGCACTGCTGAGAAAAGATAAGAGCCACCTCATTAGCCAACCCTACTTTTGCAATTAATTTCAAATACATGGTGCTATTCATCAAATAGGGAAGGTAACTTGTCTATGATAATATTTAACAATACTTGAAGCCCACTTTGCTTAGAGTAGCTAAAAAGTATATGTCTATTCTCACAGATATGTCAGTCCACATGCTATGCTGCTATTTCTGTATGTTACAAAGTTATGATAGAAAAATTATGGTATAAAAATATAATACATTCATGAATAAGTGACAAGATTATTTGTTTTATGGAACAGTTTTTAAAGGATTGACCCGGGGCCTACAGGGAGGTTGCTTGCACCTCTGTGGAAGTGTAAGTAGGATTGAAAAAAATGCTTATTTGAACCTCTCGAGGAAGTGTACGAAATAATTATTTTTTTTGCTTAGAATAAGCAAAATGTGTAGGAGAAGTAGGAAAAAAATATGAAAGGAATTCTTGCTCCTATTGAAGCCTGAAGTAGCCTCTGTCTATAAAATGAGCTTTGCTATGAATTCTTTTTCACAGCAAATTCATGAAGGGAAGAAACAATAAAATGTTGATCCGTTACAAGTGCATATGAGCCTCACGCTACCGAGCTCTCTAGAGGAAATCTGTGATTATGCTGGGCCAGTTTGTTCAGTTTTTATCTCTTTTACATCCACTGGCCTTGTATTAAATTGTCATTGTCCTAAAGCACATGAGAGAGAAATGAATTGCATTTCTCGACATGCTCTGACAGTGAAATATTTAGGCTCTCTGTCTCCAATCATACTCATATGTATGTTTGATAGTGCAGGAATGACACCAACAGTCGCTGCAGCTTGACACTCCACTTATTACATGTTCTTTTACATTTCCTGTATCGTCTTTTAGGCTTGACTTAGGTAGTCATACGTGCACAGTTGTATCTGTAGCAGCATGTACATACGTGGTTTTGTTTTGTATACTGGCATTTTAGGTGAAATCTTCTGTCTGCGCACAGCAAGTTTTGTGTTGAAACACGTTTATATCCTTGCCTCTGTGTGTGTTCCAGGTGTATAGTGTATTCCTTATGCAGTTTTGGCAGTGTGCATCTATTGTTGTGTGTTAGCCACAGACATATACACAGTAAGTATATATGTATACAGAGCTATATAACTTCCCTCTGTGCAGTTGCTTGTCAAAAAGCAGCTGCCTTTATGTGGTTTTATGTGGTTTTTTTCCTTATCCACGAGAAGAGAGCTGGCCAGCAATGTAAAGTATTTACACCTCATTTTATATCAGATTCTCCATGTAATCTAACAGGTTTTGTATTGTACTCACAGTTTTGCTTTTAAAAGATGCTGTATTTGTTTATAAAATTTTTCTCTTCCAAGTAAGTGAAAAGGCTCATAATTATTCACAATTCCGTAAGTTTTGGCTGTCAAAAAGAGATTTATTTTTTCAGCTAAATGTGTCCACTTGGACACACAGTTATATTTACACCTAAAGACTATAATTAATTTTAGGGGCAGAAGCCTCCTGCATATAGTTGTTAATATACATCATGATGTCCTCAGACAAAAATATATAATACATATTCAATTTTAATGGTCCTTAGTCCTCTCCAGAAGTCCTATAGTTGTGGGGTTTTTTTGTTTTCTTCTTTTGTTATGGTTCTGTTGTCCAGAAGTAAAAACACTATGAAACATTACAGAAAAACACAAAACTGAATTGCATACTGCTATTTCAGATAGTATTGCTTAATTTCTCTTTAAAGAACTTGGTATTGCTTTTTCAGTAGCACTTTGGAGAGTAACTTCTATAGGACGTTGCCTTTTGACTTCTGCCTCTTATGAAACAATTTATGTATTTTTTGTGTTACAGAAGGTTTAAATCTCCTGGGCTTGCTTACATAATGCTTGTAATGTTTTTCAGTTAATTTGTATTTCCTTCAAACAAAGAAGGGCTTTTCTCTTTGCTGTTCCTCAATATAGCAGGTTTGCATCAAAGGTAATCTTATCTAATTTCCAATTATTTTCCTCTTTTAAGTAGCATAGCTTTTTAATCACAGCATCATTACCCATTTCTTTTAAAATTGAAATAAAAATTATTTTTTTCACTTCAGCTTCTTATACTTGCTAGAAAGAACGTCTGTTAACAGCCTAATGAAAGTTAGAGCGATAGAAGTACCTTTATGGAGTATAAAACAAGCATATGATGTTTTTCTTTACCGCTGAATGTCTTATTCTTACCGTGGGTCGCCATCCTGAATTTTTATGTCATCTAGATGAAATTTTCTTATTTAGATCAAAATGATTTACATGGCAAAGGAAAACAAACAAAAAAAACTCCCCACAAAACTTATTTTTTGTGATGCTAATACAGAACCTTAAGTATGAAATCGGAGGAGGATCACCATATACTGTGGTAAGTTAGTATAGCGAGGTGTGTGAAATAGAGGGGCCTTGTTCTCTGTCTCATCAAGCTGTTTATAATATCCTTTTACAAAATTGTGCACATTTATTTATATGATAACCTGCTGAAATATGATTAGTTACCCTTATGCACACGAGAATAGTCTAAATATATCCTTTTATCATACAATGAAAATTATATTCTCTTTCCCTGGGTAAAAACTCTTTGCAGCTTTGAGCTGCTGTCTTTATATGGGAGGGCAGATTCTCTTAAGGGTCGTATTCTGAAACCAAACTTTAAGATAAAGTGATACGAGGTTTTCCAAGTTACTACTCTGTAGCTTAGCGTAGATGTCTCTTACCACTCTGTGTGTTTTCATGTTGCTGTAAGTGAAAAAAACCCCCTGCACATCTCCTTTTCATCATTTTGATTGGAACTACAAACCATATGTAATGTGTTTTGGCAGCACTTACCTAGCCAAAGAAAACAAATTAATATTAGCCATGCTGAGGGGTGTCAGAAGTATCACAGATGTGTCGATTTAGCTTTGCTCCATCACACACTCTTTCCTTAAACAACTGGTCAAGCTGTCGCAAAATGTAGTGTTGGCTACAGTGAGATTCTAATAGGTGTGATCAGAGATTGATGGCTTTGGCAAGTTAGAATGAGAAGATGATGTGGAGTTGCTGTTGCTTGTTTTGAATGGCCTCAGAAAAAAACCCCAACCCTAAACAAACAAAATAAAAAAGGAAACAAAAATTTAAAAACCCTAAAAATCTAATAAAAAAATTATAAGCCAGTCGTGTGTGCACACACCCCCCTCGCCCCCCCAAGCCAGCTAGATATGAAACAATTTAAAGTCCTGTAGATGTAGAGATGCTGATGAGTGAAATTAAAAAGTCATAACTAAAATGTACTGCCAGCTTGTTCCTAAGCATTTCTGAGATTCCTTCCCATATAAAGGTGCCAGGATGGGTGGGGAGGAGATGACTTGTTTTATTCAGTCTGTTTTTATCTGTGATATTACTGCTCCTTCCCCTTTTCCCTCTATTTCTGGGTTTTGTTTCTAGAGCTGGTTTTGGAAGAAACACTTTTTTCAATCTCACACATGAATATTTTTAAGGAAATACAAAACAGGAAAATCTAGTAAAAACAATAGTTAATAAAATGGTGGAATCATACTCTTTGCAGAGTACTACTGGCAGTTTGTATAGTTTTCCATATATTGAAAAGGTAAGAGAAACAATCAAGCAATTTTCTGTGTATTCTTTATTTACTTTCAAATTTTTTTCTGTCTTCAGATTGGCTGTAGGATTTGGTTCCTGTCTTTGTGAAGGATGAATGCCAGTGTCCTTTTATGTTTAAGTTGGTATTTTATTCCTTTAGGTGGACTGTGATATGCTTGGTTGGCAAGTATTAATGCTAAAATAGTTTTCAGAGGGATTAATTTCAGCAAGGCTGTGAGGCTTTCTCCTGTGCAATTATTTTTTTACTTTTAAGGAAAAAAAAAGAAAAAGCATCTAGTTAAAAAAAACCCTAAAACTCATGTGCCATCTAGATTTAGAGTGCGTTTCCAAAGCAAATGCCCATGGATTGCTAGCACAATTATCTTTGAAGAATGGTAAAATTCTTACAGCAAAAAGTTGTTGGTTTTTTTTTTTTTCTTCCCTTACCATGGTAGTTTAATGCTCTGTGAATGTAAGATTTCCTCTACTGAATTATATTCGCTTTTCCCTCAGTGAAAGAATTCCCTGACAATGTTCTTATAGCGGCTGCCACCATGGTGGGACAGATGAGATGTTCCGAAGTGGCCCGAAATGCCACGTCTGCAGCCAACTGTTCCCCCCAGCATTAAAGGGGTGACACTGGGATTCCCCAGAGCTGAGTAGCATCCAGGGCCACCCCGTGGCTCTCCTGGTGGGAGCCATTCGGGCCCAGCTGGTGCTGGGCGATATTTCGGGCGTGGAGCAGCCGCTGCCGGTGGCTGACATTGGTATGAATGACACCTGTCCCATCAGTCACCAGGCCCTGGTGTCACAGATGGAGAAACAACAATCGGCCGCATTACCCAGCGCTGCACACTTGGCTTAGTTCGGCTCATTGTTCTCCCACAAATCTCGAGGATGGCTGGTTCTGCGCCGGGAGCCCAGGCCGAGGCGTGGGATGGGCTCAGGTGGTGGCACGGGCTTGCCCTTGGCTGCTCCATCAGAGGTACTCAGGGAAAGGCTGGCACTGGGAGGGGGCGGTGGGAAGGAGCCTCCACGCAGGGGCTGGAGCTTCAGCTTCCAAGGAAGGCTGTAATTAATCAAAGAGCTGAAACTCAGGGTTTCTCCTGGCGTTCCAGAAGTTTTCATTTAGCGGGCCGAGAGCGCCCAGCTCACAGCCAGGTTAATGTTTAACTCTTCAAATACTGTGCTGGTCCCGGGAATACACTGTCACCCTGAGGAGAATGAAGGGGTGCTGTGCCTGTTTCCTGTGGCTGTGCAGCAGGCGACATCTTCAAAGCCATGGCCCTTCCGACGTAGTTGGTCTGATATTATTCCTCAGTAGTTAGCACTGAAAATTCTGTATCTGAGACGCTGAATGAAAAGGAGAGTTGCCGAGAGGCTTTTTTGAGGGAGAGTGGGGGATTTTTTTGTTTGTTTTTGTGGTGGGTCTTTTAGTGCAAGGTGAATGTTGGATCATGAGAAATCACTGTCTTGTTCCAGACAAAACCAGTAAAGGTATTTAAATGCCTTCAGACCCTGTAATCATTTTCTTTTCTTTCTCTCACTTTCTCACCCCTTGCAAATCAGAGACAGTTCTTAAGAAGAGGACAGGAGAATAAAATAAGCAAAAAAGCAAGTAGAATTTTTTTTTTCTACTTGTAAGGCCTATGTCAGATCTCTTTTGAAGGCATTTGAAACCTATTGCTTCCATGCTCTTTTCCAAGTAGTATGAGATAAATACCTGTGAAATATTGAGATGGAAGCGATCATTCTTCACAAAATTTTCTCATTTTTTCCCTCTCTGTGTCCCTTTTTGTGGTAAGCGCTGTGGAGTGACTGTATTTTTGTTGTAAGCTATTTCACTGCTGCTGGTTTAGTTACAACTAATGTCAAGCAGAAAACCTGTAACATGCCAGAAACAGGCTACAGTGTGCTGAAGACACAGCTTATGTTTGATTGTGTGTAAATACAGTTAGTTAGTTGGGTTTATCTGATAGCCTGGCAGAAGGAGAGAGGAGCAGTACAAACTGTTTTCAGTAACTGTGCTGTTCATACACCTGATAAGATTGAGAGTGCTTTTTGAACTACTGATATGCTTTGAATAAGAAAAGAATAATCACATCCATTGGCACCGGCTTATCAGGAATGAAGTTAAAATGCCAGCACTTTTACATTAGCAAAAGTAAATGTTTTAGACACTTTGGGCCTTTTTTCCATTTAAATTAAATAGCAGGGTGCTTTTGAGTGTGCTGTAATGAATGGAAGGATTTATTACCTTGACAAAATTACAGGTGAATGTGTTGAGAGAGGAGTCCTCAGCAACAATAACAGCTCTTTTGATAAGTGGCTACATCTATTCATGCTTTTGGTACAGAAATGCAGCAATTTTATCCTTTCTTGCTTTGTGAAGTGCAGAAGCTAACTTACAATGTGCAGTTCTTCACAGTGTAACATACTTGTGCAATTTGTAATATACTGGCAACACATTTAATATTTGGCCCGTAACACGGCTGTTCATAAAATAATCCTTGATCACTTACTAGTGTGTCCACTGCCTTCAGCTGCTGTGTATTTTCATGTTTGAAAAAGAGTGTATCTCAGAGTCTTTACTGGGAAGGCAAGGTATGATTCATCATTAACTTACCCCAGCAGGCATGAAGCATGCTCAGATGCACTATTATTTTCTCAAAGTTGGCTGATTTTTATTTCTGTACCCTTTTAAAAATTTTCTTTCTAGGTTGTTTTTCTTTCACATGCCTACAATTAATTTTGGGATATTCAGATTTGATGAATGATAGTGCAAGAGCATATTTGATTGATTTTGGATTATTATTGATTACTGTCAATGAGATCACTATGACACTTTGAAATCAATGATATGTGATTAAACCAAGGCTCCACTGTTCTATACATTAGGTAGGAGTCGGGAATTTAGGAACTGAGTGTTCACAAGCTATAAATTGAGAAAATGTTCAGATTTAAATAGTCCTTTGTTTGGCATTTATTCCCCAAAATATGTTTCTTGGGAAAGTTAGTTTTCCCAAGTGCGAGCTTTCAGTAAAAGAAAGGTCATTGATTTAAGGTTTATTAAATTTTAGCTAAAAACAACTGGCTCCATTTGGGTGTAAAATAATTTAAGTACTTACTGCAGGCAACCTTCATGCTTTAGAGCTGTTGCTCAAAGGTTTCATTCTTCTATGAAGATGTCAACTGTAAATATAAAAATGCATCACTGAAAATGTAATGGTTTAAAGATTCTAACTGAAATAAAAATTCCTGCCTGGGGAAAGCACTATAATCAAAATAAAGTAGTCCTAACTTTTTTTTTTTTCCCTGTGGAGGCTGCACTTGAAAAGAGCGCTTCAAGGCAGCAGGTAGCAATGTTGGTAGGGAATGCCAATTTTTATTTATTTATTTATTTATTTATTTATTTATTCTCCCCCACAGATGATGATAGTCTCTCTTTGGAATTAGGAACACACTCCAGCCACAAATAGAGGCAGTATGTAAGCTGCTGCCACCTCTGAAATGTGGTATCCTGGCATTTAAGTCAACTTTATAATCTGTCAAAAACCCTACTTGGCAGTATTAAAATCTAGCTTCTGAAGCACTTTTATTTCTGAAAGCTTTTTATGTCTTTTTGTATCTTTTTAGCATATATTAGATTTCTTAGGAGCAGTGGCCTGGATGTACACTTGATGGATGACTGGGGTGGGGATTCTTCTCCCCCCTTGTCCCTCCCCTTC
>WEIT01008526.1:1942-32930 GCA_013389985.1 Dryoscopus gambensis | reverse complement strand
CTATAGTATCTGAAGACATGCTGCTCCTAATTTTTAAGAAAGTGCAATACATGCTTTCTTTCTCATATGTACTATAATAAATAATTAGTATCTACTTTACTTACTTATTATAAATCAGTCACTGCCTAAATACGTATTTCAAAATGACAGCGCTTTAACAATGAATGGTTTTGAAAAGTTGTAGGACAGAGAACGGAACGTGAAACTATGCGTCTGGTGGAGTCCCTTTATCAGTTAAATCAAGAATCTTTTAACAGCATTTTCTGCCTCATTGGTGCAGGTCAACATAGGAGCTGTGTGTTTGGAGTTAATTTGTTAACAATAACCCTTTGATTTCTTCTCATTGTGAGAGATGTCCATTTAGTAACTATGCCAGTACTGTATGTTTGTAAGGCTGTGGGACGCACACTCACAAAAAACCCTTCTTTCTAAGTGGATTGTGAACCTAGTCTGTTATTTCCCACTAGGGACTTGTTTCCAAACATAAGGCAATGATTAAGAATAGACATTGAAGAGAAACCCAAAACATAAAACCTTCTTTCAAATTTAGAGATTTATTTTGAATGAAATGACCTTTGGACTTATTTGCAGTGTGTGAAAGTGGCAACCTTACCCCACCTAGCAACATATAAACAGTGCTACTTATTGTTATTGCCGGTAGATGGCATTCTTTATATTAACTAAATAACTAACAGTTTGAAAGTTTTTTTGTCAGGGTTTTTTTGGGGGGTTTGTTTTTGTTTTGTTTGTTTTTGGTTTTGTTTTTTTTTTTTCAGGGAGGGAGGGTGGATGATAGACATTTGCTTTTCAGGGTATTCATGGAAATCATACATGCCTGCTATTTTGAAATGTCTGTCAGAATTCCTTACTTTAATTCAGCTAAGCAATCTTCATTTATTTTTTTCTTTCCAAAATGAAAGCAATTATGGAATAATTTAAGGATACAATTCAACTCACTCAGTAGTTTTTACTTTTATTTTGGTTGAGGAAAACAAAAGGGTTTCTCTTTTCCTCTTTTGAAAGACAGAATATTTAATGGAGAGTTTAGAGTTAAATATTATTGATGCTTTCATTCTAGAAAACTTCTTTAAAGAATTTTTTCCTCCCCTATTGCTTACTGTCTGTGACACCTACAGACTATAGACACGACCATTTCTTCTGTAGTAGATCTGTGGCAGAACTGAGGGAATAACTGAGTGACCCAAGACCAGGTGTAGCTTATAGCTCTTCAACTGATTGGTTGGGGTTTTTTCCCTATTTGAATGCTTAATCCAAAAACCACTAAAGTTAAAAAGGAGATGTATATTGGCATCAGATATTTTGTGACCTATTTCAATGCATACTGAAATAAGAGGGCTGCTTTCAAAGAAAGGTATGTTGATGGAAGCTAACCAGAAGATTTTTCATGCATTAATCATATTGGAATCCATGACCTTTCAAATGAAAAATGAACAACTGAAGTGTAGAAGATATTTCAAGACCCATTAAAATTCAAAATGTATTGCATATTCCAGCGCATAATCCAGATATTGATCACTGTGGCTGTTGCCTCTGCTGAATGTTCATTTCATAGGCACCAACAACTAAATAGGAGCCATATACCCCTGAGGTTGTGTGGACTAAAATTCTAATTTTCCCAGCTGGGATACTGGAATACAGTACACTTGGTTCAGTTTGCTATCATGTGTGGACACATTCCATCACATTTTGCCTGTAAAAGTGATCTGTACCCAGATGTGAGCTGGACGAGAGTGTGAACAGCAGCCTCTCAGATTCTGGGCAAATGAGCCTTCTCTGGCTGGAGGAGGTACTGCCAAATGCAGAACACCTTCCAGCTACCAACGCTTAGTGACAACAAATATGTACCTATGAAATAATGAATTCATACCGGCGATGGCTCAGTTTCTAAACCTCGCCTTTGCATTGCAGTGACTTTCCGCACTTAATAATGTACAACTGTGTTAAACAGAAGAACTAAGATGGCAGTGGACCTCTGTGCCACCAGGTCGATTGACCTGGACAGGCTGATACCCCCTAACTCTGAAGACAAAAATTAGACTTTTACCTGAGTGCACATTTGTGCTTGCTGGGAGAAAACTCTCTTATTCCCAGGACTGTCAGAAGTCCTGTGGCTTCTGACCTGGTTGCAGAGGTGATTCTTGTCATGACCCTGTAGTTAGAGGACCAAGTTGAGCACCAGGGAAGAAGAAAGATATTTGAACTATGTTTATGATTATGCACAAAATGCCCATGGAAAGAATACTCAGGTCATCAGTAATGCTCTGCTACTCAGAGGTTATTCCATTTACCCAGTCTTCATTGGAAATTACCTTCAAAAATGGTGCTTTTTTAGAGAAAATACTAGCTCGACACATAAGGAATCACATTTATTTTATGTAGAGAAATAAGGTATTTATCCCCCACCGCACAAAGGTTCAAATTTTTATACAGAACATGCACTGAAACCATAATTGAAGAGTAGCTCAAAGTGTGTACCACCCTTTAAAGTTTCATATAAGCTTTGAATGAACTCTGAAGATAAAGGGATTTAATATAAACCAGAAATACCACAAATATATGCAGATATTTCTATATATGTATTGATATACTAGAATTCTGTTTTCTGCTTATCTGTTGAAGTAGAGGTGCAGTTTAATATTTATCAACTAAATTTGATTGAATATCCTAATCAATGCCTTTGCCAAAAAGCACTGACTATTAATCTGTGTTATCATTATTGGACTGATATTTAACTTGAGTTAGCATGCAAATGTTATGAATTCTTTCCACTCAAGTTTTTACCTCTCATAACATTTTTTGAGCTTGTGCCCAGATGAGTAATAGTTTTGTTTTATTAGTTTCAGCATGTTTTAGTACTTAAAAGCTGTTGCCATAAGGAAGAAATATGGTGATTTTTTCCCTCTTCTGCTAGATGTAGAGAGAATAGGATAGCTAATCTGAACAGCATGAACTTTATTTTGTATTAACTTATCTTTTGTTTCACATCACAGATTCCAAAATATTTTTTGATACCTCTGTGTGACCTTAGCTGATCCCTTAGCAACTGGAATGTGATGCATCATTGATGATCATATAATACATATATTTGCAAGAAGTAATCATCTTAGAGACCTCTTGGTCTTGTATATATGAAGTAGTCAATTTGTTAATTAGCTTCCTACACTGACTAGCCATAGGTGACTTATTTTTGACTGTAGATATCACCATAATCTTATGGTCAAGAAGGTATTTGTCCATTTTTTGTGAGGATACAGGGGAACAGTAATTGAATAATAAACATTCAATCATAACTTTACAAGAATTTTCAGTAATTAACACAGCAAAAATAGTAATGGTGAAAAGAGGTAAATAAGAAGTGTAGATATGGCTCTATTATATCCTAAGCGTTAAGAATTCTTGGGTGGAAATGTCAACAAAGAAAGATGCAGGGAAAAAAAAGCTCTGAAAAGACATAAGGAAGGGCATTGCAAATATAAATACAATTGTATTAATTAACATTAACACAGGTTTTCCAGAGGTCTAAAATTAAGTGCATTATGATGAGCAGTTGCGCCTAAATCAAAGCAAGTTGTGCAAAAATCTGTCACCTGTAGAACAATCTCACACGCAGAACTTCAGTTATTAATTGCAGTTCCACTCTTGGGTCATCTCAGTGAATATATTTACAGTAGTTTACAGGAATTTCAGGGAAAACTTCTCATTCCTGATGTTGAGCACTGTCCAGCTTATGTGCCTCTTGAAGAGATCATCAGTTTTCTGAGCAGGAAGCTTGAACATCAGCAAACTTGCAAATTGTATCAGTTTCTATTGAGATCAGATAGATCATTTATCAGATGACAAACTTTCAAGGATGATCTAATAAGCAGGTACTCTATAGAAAGCAAATTGTTCTACAAGTGTTCATTCTCCTGTTCAGCAGTTTTTCTTGTTTGTATGCTTAACTTTTAAATATGTAAGATTAGAGTTATTTTCATTATAGCAACGGTCATGAAGCTTGACATGATGCATTTGGGTTAGCTAGATCTAGCTGCAGTGCAAATGGGACATGCAAACATAGCCAGAGGTAAGTAATACCTTAAATAAGATCTGAGGCTCCTTTAGGGACGAACAATAACTCACACTAAGTGAATGACCTTATAAATAGTGCTTACTGACGTGGAATTGCATATTGACTGTCATTTTGTCATATGACATGTATCTGTATTTCTGAAGAGCTCTTTCTGAGATGTGGTTCTTTCTCAATGGGAATGACTCATATCATCACAAATTTGATATTGTGACATTTTTGGGTGTTATTCCATCTTGTCCATCTAGCTTGGTGTTAGTCTTCCGAGTGTTACACATTGACTGAACTGCATCAGCAAGGTGACATAATCTCTTCTAG
Source organism: Dryoscopus gambensis (assembly GCA_013389985.1). Lineage (NCBI taxonomy): Eukaryota > Metazoa > Chordata > Aves > Passeriformes > Malaconotidae > Dryoscopus > Dryoscopus gambensis. The sequence continues at coordinate 28,525 of WEIT01008526.1, read as the reverse complement.
ATTAATTTTAAAGGATTGTGGAGCAATAGATCATTTAGATAATGGAGTGCTGTAATGATTTATGCTACTTAAAATCCAGTAAAACAGAATTTTCTCTCCTCACAGAGAGGTGACTTCTTGACAGCTATCTTTTGGGAGATAGAAAAAGGCTATATTACCTCCCATACAGCAGGTTTTCTTTGGGGACTAATATGCCTAGATGTCCAGTGGTGGAACATTTAGTCATAGTTAAGGTGGATGACTGTAGACCTCGTATTTTCAAATGTAAAACTGAATTTTCATTTCTCTTGCTTTTGCCTCTATAAGAATTCATATCTTTGAGCAGATGAGTGGAATTTACTTACACAGACATTTACAGAATCTCAATATTGCTGCACTCTTATTGTTTTAAATTTAGGGCAAAGCCTGGCTCAGAAAACCAACAGAATTTTTCAGTCTTCTTCCAGAGGCAGGTAAATAAGCCAGTCAGGGACCTGATTACAATCTTTACATGGAATTACTTTACGTCAGTAAGGATTGTGTGGTGCTAAAGGCAATGCACTCTGCATTATATTACAGAGAACTCCAAATAGTGTAAAACAGACTTTAAAATAGAAGAAGAAATTGAAATGCAAAAATACTGGGAAAATATCCATTCTCTTTTTCTCCTGTGCTGGGTGCAGGTGCCAAGGTGGTAGGGGTTGTAGGGATGGCCTCTGTGAGGGGGGGGTTGGTTCCAGACAACTCCAGGCCGTCAGACATAGGGAGATGGTGCTTCTGGGAAAGGGTATTTAAGGATGGTCAGAAAATGATGGACAGGGAGGAGGGGAACAGCGACTGACCTACAGCAGTGTGAACACTGTGGTCAGAGAGGAGGAGAAGAAGGAGAAGGAGAAAGAAGGAAGAGAAGGAGAAAGAGAAGGAGAAGGAGAAGTAGAAGAAGGAGAAGGAGAAGGAGAAGCAGGTGCTGCATGGCAGAACACACATCCACTGCAGCCCATGGAGGACCTGCAGTGGAGCAGGGGAGAAATGTGAGGAGGAAGGAGGCTGAGAAGAGATGACCTGACCAGAACTTCCATTGCTGTTTCCCTCTGTGCCTCTTCTGGCAGGGGAGGAGAGGAGTCTCCTGAGTGCAGTAGCGAAGCTGAACATAGGAAACTGATAAGATATGTTTAGTTTTAATGTTTGTCTTTTTGTTTCCCAGTACCCAAATTAGTAATTAAATATCTATTTAATATTACCAGATATTAAATATTCATTACTAGTAGTTAAATATTTATATTATTTTTATAATTAAAATTAATTTTCTCCAAGTTGGGTCTGTTTTGCCCACTGAATTTAACTTTGAAAAAACAATTCACAATTCCGATGTTTAGATTCTGTACAGACGTACTGAGGTCATTAGTTTCTTTTTAATTTATGAATGAAGCTGTATCTTCAAGAAAAACCTATGACTCTCATTTGGAAGATGAAACCAGCACTTTGTCTGCCTGCATTTTTATTTTAAAAGACTTTTTTTACTATAACCATTTGCAATCCAATTACCCAACAAGTCATTGATACTGTCTCCTTTACTCCATACAAGAATTAAAAAATAAACAAGCATTAATTCTGGGGCTGGCCCACTAGGAAAGAGAAAAAAGGGTTCCTCATACAAAATCAATGCTGTTTTTAGCGATTCATTTGTCAGATGGTAGTTATCCTTAATCAAGATGAAATCAAGACTAAAAATCATTGTATGAAGTTTTGGGTAATGATGGTGATTGCTGTTGTGGACTAAGACTGAATAATGGCTACTAATACCTGATCTCAATGATACAGGTAGATAAAAGCACAAACTGTCAGTACTTTCATGGAATTTCATTACAGCTATGTTCTACGTGGTCTTGGTGTCACATTAAAAGAAATATCTGGGTATTCCAAATAAGCAATCCAAAAGTCATCATTCAGGAGTTGTACTTGCATTGCACTGTACTTGTTTCTGAGTACTAGTATGTTTGAAATAAGGTTAAGTAGTCCCAAAGTCAGAGTTTCTTCACAATTAGTGCTAAATAGCTAACAGGATCAGAAAGAATGGTAGGTAAAAAATTAAGACAAACATCTCTAATAGTAAAAGATGATACTATACTAAGCAAAAATGTATAAATTTCTATAAACCTATACACTCATAAAAAAAAATTGCAAGAAGGATTCAATTACTTATCTTTTCTACTTCTTATTTTTTAAAGAAACAGTACTTAGAGGTATACATTCCCTTTGTTTACCATTTCTGTTTTAACCTATGACAAGAGAATTTTGTCCAGGATTGAACCCCTCATGCCTACTGTGAAAAATTAACCCTGTTCTTGGCTGAAACCAGGACAGTATCCTAGAACAAAGCATCAAAGGATAGACTAAGACTACTTTTACTGTTTTGACAGGTAACAACAGATCTCTTAAGGTCAAGCAATGATTTTTNATTATTAAACCACCAAAATGATGAGATGATATTCTGAATGGTAGTGATGTGATTAGTGAAACCTGTTCTCCATTTCAAAAGGCCTCAAATAACGGTGTTTCTAACTGGGCCTGTAGCAAAGTTTGCTGTTTTTATACTTACAGCTGTATGGAATGCTGTGAATTTCACAAAGTACATCACAGGATAGTTTTGTAGCTTTACAGGTAGCTTCAAGGTAACCTCTTGCTTCAGACTGAGATAGCTCAGATGTCTTAATATGTGCTTTCAAAGACACCACATTAGAGGTAAGGAAGGATGAAGTACTGCACGGTGAGTCTTTTAAATGGCACTATTTTTGTGTGAGTAGATGCATAATGGCAGGCTAATGATTCTACTCTGTCTATATGTTCAATAAACCAAACTGAGGTTTATATTTAGGCTTTGCATTTAGTCACCAGCTTAATTTCAATTACCCAGTCATCATTTGTATTCTCTTAGTGTCTCTGCTCTCCACTGGGGAGTTACAGCAGAATTTCTTTAAGCACTGTAAGCCTATGTGGCAACAAGTGATGACTTCTGTCTGAAGAAGTTTCCTGTTTAAGGAGGGACTGTTCTGTCCCGCTGTCAATAAATAAGGGCACATGGGAACAAAAGGGAACATTCCCTTCTCAGGATTAGTGTACCTGAGATTTTAACTGTTCTCTTGACTTCTCTGTTATAATGTCACTTTCTCTGCTCTCAGGTTTGACAAATTATATGTTTTATTGTGAAGCCTCATGTTCCCCTGTAAGAAATACACAACTAGATATTTTAAAAGGGCAAGATGGAATATTTTGAACTTTTAGTCTGAAATACTGACTAACATCTGCTTTCAGTCCCCATAATGGGGTTCAAGAACCTTCCTAATTGCCAACAACCTTGATGGATCCATGAGGAGTAATTACAGCAATTAATATTTCAAAACAACACAGATTAATTAGATCGCACCAAACATTTATTATTGTCTTCATATTTACTCTGTCAGGAATTCTTTTTACTGCTTTTTATTTAGTGTGATTTGGGTTTGTATTTGGTGTTATGAACTCTTTTGACAAAGAGAAATATTGGGCAGTTCTAGTAATGAGGACAGACTTGGTACCTGAACGAGAAATTTCAGCATGGTTATCTATTTGATTTTTTAGTTCACATCTTATAGCTTCTGCCATCTTATTAAAAGAGGACTTTGGGATACCATAAGGAATAGCAAAAATTTCAAAACAAAATGAAAACTCTTGCAGAATTATTTTTAAGTGCTCTTCGATAGCAACTGAAAGAATTAGCTTCATTTTATGAGTGCAAAGTGCCAATGCATCAATGGCAATGATGTTTACAATTTAACCTACAGCATCAGTGTATGCAAAATCATATAAAAGATTACATATTCATAGCTGCATTCAAAACACTGCCCATAATGATGATTGTGTTTCCATTCTTACGAGTCAATGAGAAGTGTCTATACCTCTTTCAAAGTTTTGACTTTCATTTGAAGGTGCTGAAATGATCTTTCTGATTGTTGTTTGAATTTCTTGGGGAGAAAAGGGGAAAATTTTGAGGATGGAACAAGGCAAGGAGGGATTATTCCCTCCCCCCTTTTTTTTTTCCTTTTTGTTTTATCTTCCTGGAAGTTTGCTGCTTGGACACCTGGAAAGAAATGGGCTTCTCTGTACATTCAATCAAGCAAGAATGGTAATAATTCATGAATGTTATATGCCCTTTCCTCATCTGATTTTTTATAATTATTTTGTTTGCTTTTGGATCCATAGGCAATCTTGAAGGGATCCTGCTCTTCTGTGAGGGATGCATGGTAGGGACCCAAGTTTTGTAACACAAAGTTTGTCATAGCAAACTGAATTATTATGAGTCTTCCAAAGCTCTTCATGGTTAGTGAAGGGACATAGAATCAGATATACTATGTTTATGTTGAATCAGGTTCTCTGTGTGTTTTGGCAGGTTTATTCAAACAACCAACTTAACAGATAGTCCATGACAGGTGGTACCTCAGCTTCCAATTTATAAACAGGGTAGCACAAAAATCTCTCAATATCTTCTGTAAATATAAATAGATGATGCCTTTCATCAATATACATTGTGAGGTTACAATCAAACTACTTTGTGTTAAAGTGACATCCAAATACCTTCTATGGGTAGGTCCTAACTTCAGGGAAAAGAGAAAAAAAGGGTGCAAAACATGTGCATGTCTTCCTTAGTCAAGTTGTTGGGTGCAGAAATATCTGAGCCTATTTACTTAGGCTTTTTGTTCCTATTGAAACTATCTTTTTTTTCCTGAATCACTGTGTAATCTCCATTTGTCTTCTCAACTATTTCAGACACATCCTGCAGATACAGCTAATTAAGAGCCAACCACTAGTTGGAGTTTCCCTCAGTGCTTTCCACTGATTTGTTTTTGTTTATGATGTGCTTTGTTTGCTTCATTTCAGTGATACATTTGTGCAGGCTTATTTAGCCTTTAGAGCATCAAGTTACTGGAGCATCAGTGCACACAGCATGAAAAGAAATGAGTCATTCACCCATTCCCAATCTTTTGTTTCCTCAGCTGATTGAAGGGTTCAATAAATTACTGTGGTTCATAATGACTATAAAAGTTAAACACTATTTTTATCTATTCAGCTGTGTTTTAAATACAGCATTGGGATCTATCATTCTGTCATGGAGAGAGGCTCTGGAAGCATCTGACAACTTATAATCTTTCCTCCTTCACATATTCATGAGACAGAAAGATTATGCATGCAAGCAATAACTTTACACATTAATTATTGAGTCAGATATCAGGAAGACCATAACTTCATGAAAGACAATTCACAGAAATACTTCAATTTGAAGAAAAGATGAAGCTCAAGGGTGAAAATCCCAAGGTTTGAGTAACAACAGATAATTTCCTGTCCTTCCTCCTCTATCCTTTATCTAAGTCTCGGGCATATCTACATTATGAAAAGTCCCTAAAGAAGAGCAGAAGTGAGCAGCAGGAGATACAGCTGTGCACTGGGCTCATTAATGGGCTTGGGCAATGCCTAACCGGTGCCGATTACAGATGGTGTAATGAGATCCTTCTCTCAGTGAATCAGTTGTGTTTCTAAGCATGCTGCAAAGAGTCAGCAGGGCCATGACTCTATCATTTTCTACATTTCTTTCCTCCTGCAAGAAGATGAAGCCATCCAGTTGCCTTGCCCAGACTGTGCAGCAAGAGTCGTGGGCTTCTACTACATCCTTCTGTCCTCTATATTACCTTATTATTTGACTTAATGAATCAATGCACCTCTCTCGGTAAATCAAACACTGATAAGGTAGCCCCCTAATTTGTTCATGACTGTTGGTGACTCATGGTACTGATTTCAAGTCATTCAACTGGCTGTATTGTGGAAGCCCCTGCACTCATTCTTAGACTATTACTGGTTTTTTGATGCTAGCATTTATAATTCATCCTGGTATTATACAGGAATAATTCACTGAAATAATTTGTTCAAAAGAGAGAGAAAAGAACAATTCTATTGCCATTTCATCTACACACGGATTATTCCCTCCCCCCCTCGGAGTTGTTAATCTACTCGGAGTAGGAGTTAATCCATGCTCCTGAATAATCTTTTGCAGATTAAAAAATAGAGGTATACTGAGAAATTCTTTTCATTCAAGTGACATTTGACCTTGACGCTTCCCACAGCCCTTTTTATTCCAATAACATGGGCAGGATATGAAATAAATTTAGTGCAGAATCAAAGATGGCTGTTGTCTTTAACCTGCAGAGTGTCATGATAATCTCTACAGACTAGAACCCTTTGCTTTAAAATAATAAATATTCTGTTTCTACTGATTTTGGGTTTTTCTATATATTGCTTATGATAAGAACAAAACAGTTACAGTTATCTATATACTTGTATGTAAGTGAACAAACACAGTAGCAATGACACTTTGGCACCGCTGCATAATTTGTGTGTGTTCAGCTACACATCCTGCTATACAAAGCTCAGATAAGGACAACTGAATTGTGTTATTTGGAATTGCTAAGCTTTTGTATTTCAGAGGCTTTATTCTACTGTCATGCTTCTTTTGCCAGAAATTGTGTTTGTGTCTCCTAGCATACACCTTTTCTTTTTCTTTTTTTTTTTTTGAGATGTGCACTGGTGTGCTTTCAACTCCACAGCATTCTGCTGGACAAACAGGCTGTTAATGACTTAGATGGATGTACTGTTCACTGGGTGAAAAACTGGCTGAATGGCTGGGCCCAGAGTGTGATGGTGAGTGGAGTTACATCCAGTTGGTGGCTGGTCACCAGTGTTATTTCCCAGGGCTCAGTACTGGGACCAGTTAGTCCTGTTTAATATCTTTATCAAGGAGCTGGGTGAAGGGATAGAGTGTACCCTCAGTCAGTTTCCCAATGACACCGAGTTGAGCAGGAGTGTTGATCTGCTGGAGGGCCGGAAGACTGCAGACGGATGAGGACTGACTGGACTGTTGGGCCAAGGCCAGAGGTGTGAAGATCAACAATTCAAAGTGATGGGTCCTGTCCTTGGGTCAAAACAACCCCATGCAGTGCTACAGGCTTGGGTAAGAGTGGCTTGAGAGCTGCTTAGCAGAAAGGATTGACAGCCAGCTGACCATGAGCCAACAGTGTGCCCAGGTGGCCAAGGACGTCTGTGGCATGTTGACCTGTATCAAGAATAGTGTGGCCAGCAGGACCCGGGCAATGATCATTTCCTTTGTACTTGGCAATAGGTGAGATCACACCATGATTAATGTGTCCAGTTCTGGGCCTCTCACTTCAAAAAGGGCAGTGAGGTGCTGGAGTGTGTCCACAGAAGGCCAGCAGACCTTGGGAAGGGTCTAGAAAATGTGTGCTGTGAGGAGCAGCTGAGGGAACTGAAGTGGTTCAGAGAAGGTAAATACTGGGGCTCAGAGAGGACCTCATTGCTCTCTACTGTTGCAGTGCATTCTCTGCAACCTTCCCAGAGACAGTTTTGCCAGCAGGAAAAAATAGGGAATGGTCTTTTGCGTAGATGTTTCAGAGATGTTTATTTCCAGCCCATATGGCTTTGAGTCCGCCCAGAGACTCAAGAATCATGGGATAACCAAAGAGTTCTCAGGGTGGGGGGATCATTAATGACCCATAGTGAACAGGACTTGGGTACATGTGACCAGGGAGCAGGGGGAAACCCCGTGTCCAGGCCATGCTACCACCCCAGGGCCCCCTCCCCACAGAGGGAGGGGGGGGCCGCCCCACAATGAGGGAAACCTCCACACTCTACAGCTACCTGAAAGGAGGTTGCAGTGAGATGGGGGTCAGTCTCTTCTGCCGTCTCTCAGGTGAAAGGACAAAAGGAAATTGTCTTAAGTTGTAACAGGGGAAGTTCAGATTAGATAATAGAAAAAAAAATTTCATTAAGAAGTGGTTAGTCATTGGAATAGGTTTATGAGGGAGGTGGTGGAGTCACTGTCTCTGAAAGTGCTCAAGAGATGTCTTAATGTGGCACTTGGGGATCTGGCTTAGGGGCAATTATGGTTGTGCTAAATTGACAGTTGGACAGATAATCTTGAATTAGTTGGTTGGTGGAAGGTTGGACACATAATCTTCCAACCTTGATGACTTTGTGATTCTGTGAACTTGTCTTGAGATCCTACTGTAGATCTTGTGCTAGAGCGTAAGACAAACTATCAGGTATTACAGTCAGTGCTACTGACTGACTCAAAATGAGAACACTGAATATCTTTTCATGCAAGCTATTTGTTTCTTTGATCAAAGAAAACTGAAAAATAAGTTGAAATTTCTTTATAGAGCACTTAGAAAGATAATTGTTGTCATAGTTTCATTCTTGGCTTATTTCTGATGTGATGTCTTACAAACTTTCATCTTCCCTAGGAAATATACTTACAATAAATGTGGAGCACAGTTTTGATAGTATAAGATTATTTTTTCTAGATGGGTGCCATTTATAACTCTGAGCTTTTTTCTGAGGATCCTGCACCCAGTGGGGTAAGCAAAGTAAATTACTTGATGTGCAAGTGTAACGGATTTAAAAAAGCAACACTCTTAAGAATTAATTTCTGTGTTATTTAGAAGCAAGTAAAATATATTGCTGTATTGATTCTGGTCCTAATTTATGTATTTGGAAAAAGCATAACCTGTTATTAACAAATAGTATAAAGCCTTTGCAGAAAAAATACATAACTTCATTTTCAAGGAAGTGCAGGGTGGGCATATTGAGCTCTATAAAATATTCCATTTCCCAGATTGTTTCATATTTTTATGATAAATCAGTTAAATGTAAATGTGTATTGTGTAGTTCCACCACATGCTTTTGGGAAACATGTATTTGTTTTTCCCAAAACTCCCTTAATGATCGCTAATTAATCAATAAACATTTTTTTTTCTTCACCTCCTATAGGAAAAATATCATAATAATTAATCTTGAAAGTCTGTGATTTTCTGTGTAATGGAAAGCCATAAACATCTTGGTGCCATGGTAGTTCAGCAGAGGAAAAAGTTTAAAATGAAAGAAAAATGTTTTAGTATGAGAGTGACCCCACAATAGAAAAGGTTGCCTGAAGATTTTATGTAATCTCCACCTTTGGAGTTGTTTAAAACAAACTGGACACCGTCCTAGGCAGCCAGCTATAGATCACCCTGTGCTGAAGAGAGGGGTTGGACTGGAGGGTCTCCAGGGGTGCCTTCCCACCTCAACTATTTTGTGATCCCTGTTAATGGCACCATGACTTAGGTTAGCTGAAAAGACTTTCCCACAAGGACACATTAATCTGTTGAATTTTGCAGCATGGCTTCATGGTAACAGTTTCATTTTTCCATTAATACAAATGAATTAATTTCAATTAAAGATAATGTATTGCAGTCCCATAGGAGTAGAATACTTCGTCCATCTCTTTTCTAATTTGAGATGGTGTGAATTCATTTTAATAGGCTAAATTCTGAGAGTGGTGTTGTTATGTATGTCAATGCAAAGGAAAAGATAAAACACTCCTCAGCGTGTGTATCTCTCGTCTACATATCTATGCTGACATTACTGTTAATTTATCTTATGCTCTGTTTCCAATTTTGCTTGTGTAACAAGTATATGTAAACTGGAAGGTCACTCATCACTTAACTACTCAGGAACTTGTTCCCATGCAGCAGGCACTTGCCACAACTGCCTGGACTTTACATTCGCAGCAAGAGGGGAGCTGAAGTGGAGCTGAGGGGAGCTCACTTAGAAGAGCTGGTCCTTCTGTTTTACAGGTTTTGGAAACATACATGCCCTGTTGGCCAGTTTATGGTTCACTTTAGCCTTTGTTCTGCCTAGTGGGGCTCTGCTTTACTGAGATATTTGGAGCCACAGGCATTCTTAAATTTGAGCTTATTTTCATTAACTATCTATATGCAGAAAACAAACATATGAGCTTCCACACAGCTTGGGTTCCAGATACATCTCCCTAGTTACCATGGACTGCAGCTAATCAAGGCTTTTGTATGGTATGTACAGCTGTCTAGGAATTGATATGATTCTTCAGACAAATATATAACTTCATTAGGAGCATAGACCATGAATGAGCTCAAAACTCTTTAGCATTGCTAAGAGTTTTTTCATGGGGTCTTCTACAGAAAGTCCTGAGTTTGTTTCCTAGTGTTAGCCATGCCATGCAAGATCTAGCTGCAGAGATGAAAACACATTAGTGTACCAGCATGCTTGAGTTGTTGAACTCTGCTAAGCACCTGTGTTCATGCTGATAACTTAGTTCTGGATCCAGTTTTGTTTGGAAAGCTTGTACAGATCAGTCATTAAAGTTTTTATCTACTTCCTAGCAGAAGCAGAAGGAAGGGGTGAAGGCTGACGTGTAGTTTCTTACCCTTTAGTGTCAATGCAACCGGGGCTTGTTCTGTGTGAAACTTTTTACAAGAACAGGTAGTGATAGGACAAGAGGGAATGGCTTTAAACTGAGAATAGATTTAGATCAGCTATAAGGAAGACTTTCTTTACTGTGAGGGTGGTGAGGCAGTGGAACAGTGTTGAGGTTTCTCTCCCCCGTTCCCCTGGGGGGAGGGGGTCCCCTGTTGGGAGGGGGCCCTGGGGTGGACACATGGTCTGAGCACGGGGTCTGCCCCTGCCCCTGCTCCCTGGTCACATGTACCCAAGTTCTATGCTCCTATTGGTCCCTAAATGTTCCCCCAGCCCGGAGAACCCGGGGTTTGGGAGTGATTGTTCAGTCTGTGTGCTGGCTTCAGCCATGCGGCTGGTAATAAAGATCCTGAAACATCTACAAAAAAGAGTATTCCCTTATTCTTTCCACAAATCGTCCTGTCTCCAGAAGGTTGCAGAGAACCTCACTGCAACAGAACAGGTTGCCCAGAGAAGTTGTGGATGCCCCAGCTCTGGAAGTGTTCAAGGCCAAGCTGGACAGTGTGCTGAGCAACCTGGTATAGTGGAAGGTGTCCCTGCCCATGGCAGGTGGGTTGATCTTTAAGGAATGAGATGATCTTTAAGGTCCCTTCCAACCCAAACCATTTTGTGATTCTATGAAACACAAAATTGTACCATTTGACTTATGAGCAGATTTCAAGATGTTGGAGATCGGTATGCACACACTACTGTATCTGCCATTCCAAATTTTTCTCCATTTGGAAGTTATTTTATTTTGAATTTTTTAGGTGGTGGTGGGGTTATTTTCCCTGGAATTATATTGATCCTCAGTGTCATGAGTCATATGATCATGTGATTTTGATACAGCATGCTGTGAAAGCTCAGCTTTTTTTGCATTTTGCCTTTAAGAAACACATGCGTGTGGTCTTGCATAGGGTTCACATAAAGAAAATATCTGTTTCCATCTGTATTACCAATTTTCAGATCAAGTTCTTGCGGAGGAAAAATGATTATGAAAATGATTACATTTGCAGCATAGAATCAGAAGCAGAGAATCATAGATTAGTTTGGGTTGGAAGGGACCTCTAAAGGTCGTTTAGTCCAAGCCCTTTGCATGTTCAACATGTTCAACCTGTTCCAGTGTTTCACCACTGTAATAAAAAATGTGTTCCTTATATCTAATCTGATTCTACCCTCTTTTAGTTTAAAATCATTACCCCCTGTCCTATCAAAATACTGTATTTCTTGTCTCTTGACATTTGAGGTGGGGCTTGTTTGGTTTTGTATACTGATTTTGTTGGTCTTCTGAACACCGAACCTCTGCTCAGCAGCGGTGGCTTTTTTTGGGTAAGACTGTGTTGCCTTTCAGTTAGATACTAACGTGAGGAGGGGTTGTGTGTATGGCTTCATGTCTATTACTTATGCTGTATAAACTATTCAGATTGTGGATAGTTTTCCATCGTGCCACAAAACTTCTTGGGAAAATACAATTCTTTTTCATTTATTCCAGCTATAAATAAAGTAGTGGAGAAACAGATAGAGATGGGTGTGATGTTTCCTGTTGTGATCTTTGAGACAGGATGGATGAATGAGTCATTCATTTAAGTAGCTGTGCTGATAATGAAGGCTTCAAGAAAGATATTAAATTCTGTCATTGTGATATGCCTATGCTTGGGCTCTGGACCCTGAAAGCGACACTCCCAGACTGTCCATGTCTGCTGCAACACAGCAGTTGCCTGCTGATGCTTTGGCTGTTGACCCCTTTTACCATCAAAGATTCTGAAAGCCAGACTACTACTGTGCAAAGTGGAGAGTCCTGATGTCTCTGGCAGTGATGCTGAAATGCATGTAGCCTCACTGCTGGGGAGAAGGCAGGGCTGCTGCTCTTGAGAAGGAAGCAGAGAGTGACTGACTTTTTAAAATAAATGCTTCATTTCTGTGTTTATGTGTGCACTGCAAGAGTTTTGGTGTGTTTTGCATGCTACTGATGTTATAGTACATGTGGTTGCTGCTTGTTTTCGTCTGATGTCTCCACTGCTCTTTTTCCTCTCACAACTGAGTATCAGTTTGTGCCCTTGTCTGTTCTACAATTTCCGCCCCCTGTAACTTATGCCTCCCACTATTTCTCACAGAAAAATAATGAGTTCTACTGATTATTTTCCTTATTTCTTCCCACTCCCTCAGCACCAAGCCTAACTAGCCTTCCCACTCCAGGAAGGGGGAAACGAAAATAGCAACAAAATTAGTAATTCTTCTGTGGCAGACTCTTATTTGCTACTGTCAGTGCTCTGCCATAACTCAAATTCCTGGGGAGAAGGGTTAAAATCCAAGTACTTGCTGTACATCCTACTGCACAGGAATTTAATAACACCAGTTTTTCAGTTGTATGGAGCTACTGAGAGGAAGCTTAAATACAATTTTCTTATGACTGTATTAGCAAAGAGGAGTCAAACTATGTTCTTTGAAGAAATAAGTGATCTTTAGATCATTACTGCTTGCTGTTAGAAACAAAGTAAAAAAAACCCAAAAAACTTTACTAGCTTAGGCAACAGTTTTGTTGCCTTTATATATCTGAGTTATTTAGAGTACTTTTCTCTAGAACAGCAGTGAAAGTAGACCCCAAAATTCATGCTGTATTTAAAGCAATTTTCACAAATTTACACTGGTAATACCAGGTCCATTTTTTTTCTATAATTAAATGTTTATAGCAAATATGGAATACTCCATCTAGGCCTCATTTCCAATTGAAATTAGGTATGACAGAGATTGTCAAGCTCAATGCGTTCTATCTGGTTAGCAGTAATTTTGGGTGGTTTTTTGTTTGTGTTTTTGTTTGTGTTTTGTTTGTTTGTGGTTTTTTTAGGTTTTTTTTTTTGGTTGGTTGGTTGGTTTGGTTTGGTTTGCTTGGTTTGGTTTGGTTTGGGGTTTACTTTGGGTTTTTTTTGTATTTGCTAAACAGAACTCTGACATTTCCTGGAAAAGGGCTGGGATGAATTTTTGATAGTCTGTAAAAATCCATATGAGCGAACATGGCTTAACACTAATTCATGCATGCTAAAGTCAGAGATGGCATCCTAGTGCTGGAACCATGTTTTTCTCCACAAGGATTTGCCTCCTGTCTGTTCTTTCATATCACTTCAATCTCTCACAGTGAAAGCCATGAACAACGAATGCTACTTTACACATGCTGCAAAGCTTCCTGGTTCATCTCCAGTGGTTTTTGTGAATCGAAGTCTAAGCTTAACAGCTGAGTTTGTCTCCAGGGACAGCCACCTTCCCCTGCTTGCAAGGCATGGGGGGATGTGAGTTTTTTTCATAATACCACCTCGCATGCTGACTGCTTTTAATACACTGGTTGCTAGGGCTCTGCTTCTCAGGTGCTGTAATCCTGCTTCTTTCTTGTAGACGGGTAGGTGTATTGTTAATGACTGCCTGAATTCAGATCCAAGGTGAAACTAAGAAGGTGCAAACATGCACCATGATCCTGAGGGTGGTTTGATGCAAGTGTGTAAGGGGTGAAGTGACCATAGCAGTGACAGGAAAATTGTTCTCAGACAAGAACTGGTAAAGCTGATAAAGCTTTGAACAATGATGGTGCAGGAAATAGTGTTTTTTTCTGTTGGCTCAGTGGTCTCTAAAATGATACATTGCTTCATACTTCAGCAAGGTGAATTTTTTGATTAATCTGAGCAGTCTTGCTATGGAAATGGAGTCTGATTATATATTAGGGAGAATATATTGGCTCTTTCTATAGATAAAGTCATTTTGACTTGGATGGAAGTTCTTTTTCTTTTAGAGGATAAGAAAGCATTTCTCTCTCTTCACACCACTGGTTCACCTAGCTATTGTGTTTAATTCTCTTTTAATGACAATTTTCTTCAAACTGGAAAAATTTTCCTGAAAAAAACCAGGTTTCTGTTTGCTGGAACATCTTCCTCAGAATTACTCATCCTCATCCCTTTGGCATACCATTCTATTTTTGAGATTAATTCACTGCATTTTGCAAAGCGTCAGTCACAGGTTCTCCTCCTTACTTTGTTCTTTCTTTTGGGTGATCATTTTGCATTCTGTTCTCTCACCATTACCCACTTATTCTTCTGTGAGCTCTGCTGCTTACCTGCCTCCCTTGTCTGTTCCTCAGGGATGAGAGCAGAACTCATCACTCTCTACAACAACCCAAAAGGAGGTTGTAGCGAATTGGTCTCTTCTCCCAAGTAACAAGCAGTAGAATGAGAGGAACTGGCCTCAAGTTGCACCAGGGAAAGTTTTAGACAGGATATTAGGAAAAGTTTCTTCACTGAAAGGGTGGTCAGGCGGTGGAACAGACTGCCCAGGGAAGTGGTTGAGTCTCCATCTCTGAAGGTATTTAAAAGACATAGAGCTACTGCACTTAGAGACCTGTGTTTTACTGGTAGATTTGGCAGTGATGGGTTAATGGTTGGACTTGGTGTTCTTAAGAGTCTTTTCCAGCCTAAATGATTCTGTGATTCAGTGATTTTCAGGGATCTTTGCTTTTCATTTTGCATCTTAATTTCTAAGGGTGTTTGGAGAACTCCAAACTTATCCTTCGAGCTTTATTCTTCTGTGTAAATGGCTTTGCTTTTGTGTCCTGACTTCATGGCCAAAACTTTTCCATTCATCTCGCCTAGGTACGCACTGTCAAAATCTTTTTCTTGGCCAGATTTACAAGTTTCCAGTATATCTGATCTTAACTGTACTCTCATATGATTTCATTACCCATCCAAATAAAGCCTTTGCCCTTATCTCTGCCATTAGTCTGGGAATACTTTCTTTGATGGAACGTAGATTATGTTTCTTACACGTACGTATTCCAGAGCATGCTTACCATAATATAAATGGTTGTTTTAATGGTCTTCTCATCATGTCCCATCTTCTGCTGCCTCTGAAATGATTCAGATAATTTTTCCTGCTCCTAACTTTAAGTCTAAAACATTAAAAAAGAAAGAAATAGCTCCCAGGAACCTCTCCCACCTTTAAACTGACATTTCCACTGTGTTTCTGAATTGTTGACTTTCACGGTTTTACCAGTGAGCTTTAGTTAAGCCTAAAAATGTACTGAAATAAACTTTTATAGGGTTTATTTTGCAAACATGGTTTATGTGAAGGGTTGAGTCCTTTCATTCCTCTCCACTGGAATAACCATGCTCTAAAGTTGCAAAGAACTGTTCCTAAGTAGCTGGAGGGAGTAGGGAGTTGCATCTACCTTCACATTTCTGTAACAGTGGCTGCTATCTCTGGGAACACTATGTTTGCCATACATTCATTAGTGGGAAATAGGCAGATTTAGTTTACAGTTTACTGGACATGCTTAGAAAGAGTATTTTGGGGGAGAAAAGGTACACAAATTACTACAGCAAATAGTTTTGATGCATTCTTAAAACCTTCAAGGTTCACTGGATATGCCCACTTCTTTGTTGTTGTTTGTTCTTTGGCTTGGCAGATTTTTTTTGCTAGACTATTATAGTGAATATTGCTTTTTCCTTGAAAGGATTACACTTTTTTTTCCCTAGCCAGCAATCTCATTTCTGATGAAGTTTTAAATATTTAATAGAGCAATTGGTCTGTAGAAAGAACTGTTTGCATTGTCTTTGTGTTCTTACATGATGACTGAGGAGATTGACAAAGCAGTACTTTATGTAATATCTATACTTATTTCCAAAACAGAAGAGGATAGATGTTTTAAATTTAGTGCAGAATTCCCCATACTACTTATCAGGCTTTACAGTCTTAACATTTTTAATCAGTTGTAAAAGATTCTATTACTCTCTGATTTATATAATAGACCTTGGTTTTTTTATTTTTGCTTCATTTGACTCAGAATGTTTGAAATGCTATAAAAAAATTGACATTTTGTTAATCTTACTTTAATCTTTAATTTTTCCATGTATCAGTGTTGATAACAGTATCACTTTTTAAACAGTGACTTCTAAAGACAGAAGTGATTAGTTTTAAACCAAAAGAGATACAATATTTAATATCATGCATATGACTGAAATTTTCCTCAAAATCTTATTGACTAACATTTTCAAGGGACTAATGACAGGTCTTGTGTTTTGAATTCTCCAGCTGCTGGAAGCTTTTAATGTTTTCTGGGGAACACTGGGGACTCTTCTTTTTCTCTCTTCCCTCTTGAGAGAAATTATGGGAGGAATTGCAAGTTATATAAAACTTCCCTGGCACTCCCAGAAGTTCATCCTGTGCGGTAGTCTAGCAGTCTCTGTACTAATGGGAAAAATACTTTCTTGGTCCCTGGTTTCCACTGAGTTTCAAGCACCTCTTTTGCCCATTGATGGTGTTGCCTCCTGTCCAGTAGGTGACACCGGCCAAGGGCTGAGGCTCTTCCAGACATCACTGTTTTCAGTGGGCCACCCCACTGAGAACAGACACAAAGTAGCTGGTGGCAGAGTGGGTCAGGACTGAAAGCAAGTGGTTGTGAAGAGCCAGGCTGGCTGAGAGCAAATGAGACTGCTGCGTTTTGCATCTACAACTTTAACACACAGGTTAATCTGTTGACTGTGTCTGACAAGCAAAATAAAGGTCAGTGCCAGCCAAGGCAGAAATCCTGGTAGGAGCACATCTTCTTTAGCAGTGATCCTTCTAGAAATTTTGGGGCTAATTCATACTGTAAACTTGATTTTTTGCTCTTGGAATTGACAAGAATACTAAGGTCCAGGCAATTGCTTCAGTGTTGGGCTCTTCATACGAGTTTGAGGTAACCAAGTAAAAAAAAATTGCCTTAATTTTAGTGTTTCAGAGCACTGTTGTGTTTGTCAGGAAGGTTTGGAAAATCATCTCAAATCCATCTTTTTTTGTGGTGGAAATAGGGGATCCGTCATGGGTTGGCTTTAATTACTCGTTGCATGTATTTCAACTAGCTTGAAAACTTCTGTCTCTGATTGCTGGGTTTTATTCAGGTCATCCAAACAGGAGGCTGAGTATAAATACGTGTGGCTCCTAATTATACCTGTTCTCTCCACCTCAGTCTTACCAGTGTCCTTGCCTGCTCATGAAGCTCTATCAAGACAGATGAGCGAAGAGGGAATTACTTTCAAGGACTTTAAACAAGTACACACCTATAGAGTGATACATAATGTGCCTGGCTGGTCCTTTGAGAACCCTTGGGTCACTGGTTTGTCATTGCTATGCACTCTTCTTGAAATCTGTAAACTCAGGGTTACTTGCAATGAAGAATTTACTACTAATACTTCAAATCATTGAGTGGGGAAATGAAGGTTTGTGTTGTTTTCTAAAGATAAACTTTGCATTTAAAAAGCTGTTACTCCTTCATTCAAACTCCTTCAAAAGCTGTTATTTCTTTGTTCCATATTAGATACTTTTCTGCAGAGCCAGCCTTTTTGGGTGCTGGGGAGAAGCATTATTTCACAGATGCCATTAAATCTGGGGCAAAGATTTTAAGAGCCATAAGGCAGTCTTTCTACGACAGATTAAATGGAGAGCCTCGTAACGAGAGGCTAGTGCACAATCTGGCCAGTTGGCAGCCAAAAAGGAAAAAATTGTTTAAGAGTAAGGGTAAGAGCATTTTAGCTTGGAACAACTCAGTAGATGATGCAGTTGCTAGGAAATGTCTTTCATTTCTGGAAAAAGTCTTGAGGTGAAAGCTAATCAATAAGGTAGATCCAGTGTGATGTCATTTGTTGCCATGGTTTCTGAACTTAGCAGTCTGTTATCTGCAAATAGTATTGATGGTTGCTATGCAGTTGAATCTTTTCATATTGTTGTTTTACCATTATTAAGCACTTTAATCTTAGCTAAAGCTTCAAGGAGCAGACCACTTAGGAGTTTAAATGTTTTAATAGATAGGCTTCTATTACAACCCTAAAATATCTTGAGTTTTACTACCTAATAAACAACAGGCATCAGCAGGAAGTGAACAAGGTTAACATTTTAGTGATTAAATCTCCACAAAGCAGTTGACATTTTCTAGTAAATTAATCTGCAAATTAAATATCTCCGTGGAATTAGTGCTATGACTCATTACATGGCAGATCACGTTAAAAAAAAAAGGGGAAAGCAGTCAATCCTTCAGGTGATAAGGTAGTCAAATGTATAAAGCTCTAAATGGCTCAAAAGTCATCATGGCTTCTTGAACAATGGCCTTGTGTTTCACGTATCATTCACTATGGGATTGTACCTCTTTATTATATTTGGCTTTTGCTAGAAAATATTTTGTAGCAACTTATGCTAAGCACCAGGCAGCTGAACAGGCTGAAAAGGAAATGAGACTTATTTTTCCTGATAGTTGTCAAGATGAAGAGAAAGCATTCTCAGGTCAGATCCTTTAAATCAAACACAACTTCATTTTTAATATTCTATGAACAAGATGCTAAATGCATTTAGCAAAATGCTTTGTATTCTTTGCTTGATTTAGTGGCATCTCTTTGCAGTATTTTTTCTTCATAGTTTGAGTTTTTGAGAGCATTTGTGGGGGGAAGAATGAAAAAGAGATGAGGAGAGGAAGGGAAGTTAAAAATCAGATGATGGCTTGCTGAATTCTAGGGTTTGTATATCTTCAGAGTGACATTTGCCATGCTGTCTATTTTTCTCTTTTTCGCCAAAGTATTCCTTCTCCTCCCCTTCAATTTCCACTGTTCTCTGCCTTAACAACACATTTCTTTAGAAAGTGTTTTGCCACCTTCTTTCTTGTCTTCTTCACACATCTCTCCTGTGTGTGGTTACTTTGACTATCGCCTTTCTTTCGAACAGAGAAGTAATTGCCTTCCTAGTCCTACTTGTCCCCTTAATATAGTGAATGAACTGTCAAGGATGCGCCCCCAGTGGGAGAACCTGAGGAAGATGTCACCAGGAAAAGTGATGCATCCGGCTAAAATCCTGCTCCTGCAAAGTAGGCAGGGGTGTTCTGGTTAACTCTTCTCCTGGAACTCCTCTAGAAACTCCCTGTTGGCTGTGAAGAAACACAATTGGAGCTTTCAAGTGTATCCTAAAAGCAGGGCTACTGAGAGCAAGCAGATGGAGGAGACATGTCAGCTTGATGATGATAGCAGATGTCAAGTTAACAGTCAGAAAAGGAAACTAGCAGTGCAGCAGTACTTCTTACCAAAATTTTTAAAGAGAGGGAGGGGAAAAAATTAAAAAAAAAAAAGAAAAAAAGAAAGAAAGACAGCATGGAAAAGGAGATACAAATCAGTATTGCTGATTGGCAGGAGCTCTAAAAGACTATCTGATGCTAAATCTGTAAAGTGGTGCTGTTGAGTGGAATTATCTAAAGAAGAGTTTCACTATTAAGCAGTCATAAAGAAAAAGCATTTACTTCAGATGCCATATGCCAACTGTGCAATCAGGCTTCCAGTCATACATCATGTGTGTTCTAAAGCTGGGGGACAAGTCTCAGCCGTTTGAAGTTGCTCTTGCATAACACTTGCTTTTACAATAATGGATATTTGGTTGCTTGCACTGTTGTCCAAGTTGGGTTGTTTGGGATAGCATTCTTTTATTTCTTGAGATTTTTTTTTATCTTAGGGTTATTTGGGTTCTTTGTGCTTTGAGGTTTTTTTACCCTTAAGGACAAACTAAACTGTCAGACCCTTTTCAGTGCTCTTTCACATCATAAAGCAATTCAATTTATAAAAGACTAAAGGAAACATACCTTTTCTGTCAAAGAAAATATGCCCATTTTACCTGTTATTTGAGGGAAAGCTCGGTACTTTGTACTAGTGAACAACTTGATAAAACACACAGTAGTGGAAAGTCTCAGACAGCTTTAACAAAAGACTTTCTTAATTTGTGAATTTCTGCTGTTTCTCTTAGGCCAAACAGCCTTTGCCAGACACCGAGTGTGGGTGAAAAGTGGACATGGGAGTTTAAGTACCCTCTCTTAAAGGGAAAGGGCAGAGTCTGCAGAGCCACCATGACATGGCTGCGTTGCACACGGCTGTGAAGCCTCTCAGCCTGCCCCTGGCCTTTTCACATGGGACTACGAAGTTCCGTGGAACACTGGGTGGCCCCCGAGTCACTGAGAACTTAACACAGATTTGGAGTAGGTTTTCTAAGCATGATATGGAAATTAAAATAAGCACCCTGGAGATAAAGCAGCCTGGAATGAGAAGTTACCAGCTATGGCTAAAAGTCTTCGAAATGTATGATATAGTTATATGATAATAGTTAATTACATTTATTTCAGACCTGTTGATAGTGCTGAATGTAGTAGCGGATGCAGTTATTGCAGCTGAAAGGTGACCAGTAAGACTAAGAAAAATACAGATATTTAAGCCAACTATGTACTTCAGCTGTTGTTCATGGTATTTAAATAAAAATCTTTGAAGTTGCTGCTAAAAGTTTACTTTAGTGTACAAAATTCTTGAAAAAAAATGAGTACAAAAATCTGAAGTTTGGAAATTACTTTAGATTTATTAAAGCAATTTTAATTACATTTTATGTTGGTATGATTCAGCTAAGCTCTTCTCTGGAGCTTTTATATCTTTAGTTGAGGTCTTGGGTCAGTCATGCTGCAAATAATCTATTTTTATGAGAAGACTCAAGGCATGTTTACTTTCTGTATACTGATTTAGAAAGTTAGTTCCCAATCCAAATCCAAACAAGTAGTTGTTCTTGTAATAATTGCAGAATGTTTTTTCTTATGTAGGAGGAGATAAATGCACAAATTTATTTTTCATAATGTGTTGCAGAAAACAAAAAGTACTTGTTGCTTGAACATTTTGTGGAAACCCTAATTTTCACCCAATTTTCAAATTATCTCCACAAAAACAAGTCCACCACCCAAGCCCCTAACAACCTAGTAGAGAAATCCTGTGCAGATCCTTGTGGTTCTTGTATCTTGTACTGATATAAGTTCATTTTTTAGAACGGGAAATTTTTTTCCCAGCATAACTGCAGGTACAGGTTCATATCTTACTGCCTAAAGTCCTTGTAAGAAACTAATCCCCAGATTTTCATCATTTAGGTGAGATCAGTCAGATATTTGTGCACTCAAAGGGGTTCTAAGGATACTTTTGTACATATTTAAGATGCTTCCAAAGGTTCCCTTTTTCTGACACCTCATAAACCACTCAACCAACCAGATTCAAGAATTGCCAGCTTTTTAAAACCCAAGGATCCCTTCATGTATAAGGCAGAGTTATTTTTTGTCTAGTCAGTAAAATATTTTTATACGATTTTTTTTAAAGCCATTCTAGATGGGAATTAATTCCAGGTGATTTTTGGAATAGGACATACAAAACACACAATGCATGGCCACTGAGAAATCTGTAGTTGTTTCCTGCTTGAGTTTAAATTTCTCTACATTGATCAAGCTCAGCTGGAGTGTACTGCTTTGAACACCTCAGACTGAGCAAGGCACAATGATATTGCCCACCCTAATTTTGGCAAGTGTTGCATTTTGTTTGCCAATTTTGTGGTGCTGTTTGTTCCCTTTACTGGTCTTTTTTTCCTCTACCGCTCAGTCAGTGAATTTTCTTTTGCCTTACTTGAATCTGTTACCTGCCATTACTTCCTTCAAGCACATCTGCTTCCCCTCACCCTTTATGTCCACTGAAACTTTGTGATCTTCTGAACAAATCTTCCCATCTCCCTTCTCTGCTTTGCCATTTCTGAACATTATTTTAGATCATCTTGTTCATATCCAGCATGAAATGAGTTCTGCTGGCAAAAAGACACAGCAGCTTTGCTGAATGTGCTCAAGTTGCCTGAGATTACTTGATAAAAAAGAAATTGCAATTTCTGATAGGTAATGCTTTCAGATGTTAAGCCTGGGACAGCCATGGGGCAGAAAAGTCCTTACTAAAGGCAGATTCTCTCCTATTTATCAGAAGCCAGAAACATCATTTTTCTGATATGAAACCTGGCTTGCTTTTACCACAGTCCCAGTGCAATTTGGCACTGTGCGCCTTACACATAAAAAAAAAAAAAAGTTTTATTTATTTGTTTTCATTTAGAAGATAAAAATTTATCATCCCGCACAGAAAAATCCTTTATGTTGTAGAGTTATAGACAGGGAAAGACAATGAAGTATGTCTTATTATACTCAGTGTTTATTTTTACATTGAAAGCTATTACTGTCTCTTTCTGGTATTTTTGCTGGCAATAACAGGGTAGAAATGCTTTATTACACAAATTATATACTTCTAGCACAGTGTTTTAAAATTAGCTGTACAAAGGAGACTTTCAGTTAATCCACAGAGGGTCCTGGAAATTGGTTTGAATGCAAGCAGCTAATGGTCACCGCAGTTTGCATGGGAGCAGGTTTAATGTAAATCCAGGCACTATTTAGTTATGTTTTTATAAATGTTGGACAGGAGGAATGAAAAAATGCTATAGTAAATGGGGAATAAAATCAAAAGCTAAATGCTTTAGGCATTTTTTCTAAATTCTAGATTCAGTTATCTAATGAACTTCTGTTTTGATGAGATGTGGCACTTTAATTCCCTTTAAAAACAAAAACCCCAACCTAAGCTGATCTTTTGTCACTCTTCACGTACTAACAATTATTAGTGATAAGTTAATACTCCTATTGACATCAATGGGAGGAAGAAGTGTGAGGGAATATTAAGACTGTAGGCAAATAAATGTCTTGAATAATTATTCTATTCTTAGCATCTTGCATTGCAATAAGTAGCTTAAGCTTTTCAATGCTAATAGCTCATACAACTTCCATCATAAAGCTTCCTTCATCTGAACCCATGAGATTATGACGTTTACTCTCCCTGTTTAGCGAGGAAGAGTGGAAGCCACTTGCTATAAAATGTCTGAGGTCAGCTGATTTCTTTTTGCTCATGAAATGTAGCTCTTGCACAGATGGTTGAGGAGGTGCAGAATATTATAGTCATCCTGTGTTTAATTGTTTCTGTATGCCTCGGAATTTAAAGAGAATTTAGGATGTATGGCAGTAGCTTTCCCTGTATAATCAGGTTGCTATGGTAAACCTATTATTCTATACAAAGAAAGAGTATGTTTAGTAAAGTGCTGATCCCTTTTCAGTTTAACGTGAACTTCAAATTACTTTTAAATGATTGAATTTGTTAGTAAGTATCTTATCACAATAGCTAAGATGAGGTCACAGAATAAGGTGTGGCTTCTGATATTTCAGTAGCAGATGCCTCCTATATAGTTTGCTGTTCAGAAGCAATAGGACTTTAATTCTTTGTTAAATTATCTCCTTAGAGTGAGCCTACTTTACATAATCTAACCAAAATCTCACTACTTCAAAATCTCACTACTTTAGGAGGCAAAATATTTTTATAACCAGTACAAAGTTCCAGTTATTTAGTGACACCACTAAATTAATTTCTCATGCTGATCTTGTAACATTTGTAAAAGTAAAGGAACTAATAATTTGAGTATCAGTTTCAGCAGCCGTGTACTAAGCTACTGTAACTGTATCTTTGAATATTTAAAAGTAAAGAAATAGCTCAAAGAAATCCTTTTCCAGAGCACTTGCTGACTGAGGTTTCTGTCTATTTTCCAGACACTTTCACTTCTGCTGAGGTCTGCAGTCAGATGATCTAAACTGTACCCTGAACTTAGGTGGGAGCCATGCAAAATAAAATATAAGGCACAGATTAAGAAAGTAGGGCCTAAATTCCCTTTGATCTTGTATCTCTTACATGACAAAAATGTGCGTGATCTGCCTAGAGATGGGCTTCCCTCAATTTTTCTGCTGAGGAAACTGTTGCATATTAACTAAAATGGATAAATATTACTTGCAGCAGGGACTGAGAGGAGCCTGTTCCCATTGCAGCACAAGGGACCAGCCACTGGACTCTGACTTATTAAATTAAGCATTACAGAAGATAATGCTTAGTTACAGAACATGCAGGATCCTCATTATAGGACCTTCCTTTGCTCATTCTTCTGGAGTATTTTCCATCTCTGATGACTCCTCTAGTCAAATCAGCTTGCTTAAAATGTTTTTACCATCTTCAGGCATCCTTATTATAGGAATGGCTGGCCAGGAGACCACTGCTGAAGATTACTCTTTTATTTATGTTATAGTCTCCACAACAGATGGGTCCTGTTCATCAGGTACCTCTCAGCCTACAGGTCTGACTGCTCCTTGGGACAGGCTGATGTGGCATTTTTGTAAAAGTGATCAGGTTGCCTAAGGTGAATGCATAAAAAAAGACAAATTAGATTCAATAAAATTCTCTGTATATTTAGGCACTAAGGATTTTTTTTCCGCTTTCTAATGTGGCTGTCCTTGACAAATAATTATAGCTTAGAGAATGCAGGCAAATAACATCACTTCTTCTGCACACAATCCTGTCCTAAATTTTGACATGATTACTAAGCACAACTCTATTTCTTGATGTGGGAGATGCACTTCCTATAAGAAGTTTCTTTCTGGAAGAAGCATCCACATATAATTGCCAATGCAATATAGTTTTCAAACTATGCATATAATAAAGATATTAAGAAGTATTTGCTTTAATTCTCTTTATCAGCATGTCTTTTCTAAAATTCTTGCACTTTATGTCCTTCTAGATTGAATCCTGGTGCATAAAATGTCAGCTTGGAAGTGCAATGTACATGAGACTTGGGAAGATGAAGAGTATAGTAGTTATAAAATTAGCTCAGAATTTTTTTTTCCATAAATAATAAGATCTCTCCCTAATCCAGCTCAATTAGACTGTTTTCTTAAAAAAAAACAAAAAACAACCAACCAACCAACCAAACAAAAAACCCCCAAACCCCCACAAACAATTATAACAAATTCTGGTTCAAAGTTGGAAAAAGAAGAAGATTAACAATTATCTGTCAGTACCTTACCCTAAAAAGTTTTATTGTCATGACATCTACAGTTAGAAAATCTCCACTGAGGTTTTCATTAGCAGTCCTTTCCCTTTCAATAAAATATTTCAGCAAATGCTGAAAAAAAACAGTGCAATGTGTTGTGAACTATCTGGTTGCATAATGAAAGGCTGCACTTGGAGGATACATTTTCGTTTCTAGCAATACTGTAAATTTGGGTGTTGCAGTCAGTAGAGCAGTGATGAGGCCCAAGTTGAGTTTCACTGATGCTGTGATTAAATTAAATCAATAAGAGCAGGTTTTCTGCATTCTAGTCAGTGTCTCTGGTGGCATTTTTTTACACACAATATCCTTTCCCAAGTCCATCAAATGTATGAGTATGGTCCATGGCTTGTGCCATATTTAGAATGTTCTCACACCAGCATTGCATTAACAATTTAAAAACATACAGAGGCAAACTTTCAGAAGTTAGGGCCCATTACCTGAACTGAGTTTGTCTCAGATGTATGAAATGTAAGACTGTCCTGATATTAATTTTTTCCACATCTGGCCGTTCAATCGTCACCGCTCTTATGGTTTTGGAGTGAAGATCTGTGGAAGCCTGGATAAATCTGTTGTCCCTTTCAGCTCTGGGGAGCTCTCCTGTAAATGAGATGGAAGGGGAGACTGTGACAGAGGTTGTGCTTGTTTCCTCAGATCTAGACAAGAAAAATTTTAGGGATTTTTGCTTTCAAAAAGCTTGACAGAATATTTGAGGAATTATTTTTCTGCATGAACAGAGAGTATCTTAGATAGCTCTGTGCATACACTATTTAATTCTGATCACATTCGTCTTGGTGTTTCTGAGGTATGTGCTAAATATTTTCGATCAAATATAGAGGTTAATTATGCAGATAAGCATGGGCCAGCTCAGTTATGCTAAGTTCAGATATGAAAAACATGCAATGCCAGTAATTGCTTATTGTTGCTGTTTCCACTAAGATTATAATGGTGATACTTTCCATCTGGTTGCCATGGAAGAGGAATAATTTTATTTTGCTATGTTTTTGGTTGTTTGGTTGGTTTTTAATTGTGTTTATGTCCTATACTTTAATTAATAAAGCGTGACTTGTAGTTTGTCTTTGGGGGTAGGATGTTTAGGGTTTTATTCAATTTATTTTATTTTACTTTACTGAAATCATGACTCTTAACAATTATTTATTCTTACAGGGAGATGTGAATGTGGCCAATGCACTTGTTTCCCTCCAGGAGACAACAGAGTTCATGGCAAAAACTGTGAATGTGATGATCGACAGTGTGAAAATGCAGATGGCGATGTCTGTGGGGGTATGTGTTCACTTAATATCACATAACATAGCATAATTTAACAACTTAACAGAGCTAAATCTTGACAGTATAGAGCTTTCTGTTCCCCTTGATTTAATAGTGTAATGTCACTATAGACAATTTACATCATCGATTAAGAATAAGATGGCAGACTTTTGTAAGAATCAAGTGCTAGAAGTA